>CM035228.1:42864263-43324165 GCA_020226215.1 Sindora glabra | reverse complement strand
GTTGGACTTCTACAAGTGATGTCTGTACTTTCTGCTTTTGATCCAAACAAGTATTTCTTATTTTCATGTTTCCCTATGTTGTTATATTATATTTGTAAGAGCTAGGGAAAACAAAATAAATTCCTTTTGAGTAGTGTTTAGGGAAATTTTGAAAAAAGATATTTATAGCATTTGACGCTTCTATGAACTGGGGTTGGTTTACTCTTAAGAGTAACTTTTGGAATTCAATATGTAGTGCTTATTGTTGATGAATGAATGAAAATGGACTTTTTCTCTGTAGTTGCAAAAACATAAAATTGTGGCCTTTTATTTAATTTTCGGGCAATTTTTGTTTTATATAGTAAGTAGCCAATTTTCTTATTGTAGTATGCACGTGTTGAAGTATAGTATTTCAGTTGGGCACCTTATTTTTCTATTAGAGCATCAGCTTTTGGAGAATTTAAGAAGGCAATTGTATTCAGCATCTGACTATTTTGAACTCTCATATAACAATGTTGACCAAAAACAAATATGGATAGCTTTATTTGAGCAAAACCAGCTAGTGAATAATTATAGTTGTTAATTATATCATTCAAACCACTCTTTATCATGTGTTTCCTCTTCATTTAAAATGTTTGCAGAGTGGTAGAAACATTAAAGGGGTGTGCAGATAGGGGTCTTTGTACACATAGTAGACCATTTAGGACTTATGATGTTTGAGGTTAAAATCTACTTTGATGAGATAGATGCTAAAGTTTCTGCAGTTGAGCTAGGTGTATTTAGTACTGAATAAGTACACTTAAATCATTTCTCTTTAGTAGCCAAACTAGTGGATATCCATCAAAGAAATCCCCAAAAAGCTTACGATTACATATTGTTATTTCACTATATTGAGATCTTCAATATTGCTGAGTAGATGATAGTTTCTCAACCTAGTGATTATTAGCATCGTTTTTTGGTTGTATGCATGGCTCGTTTCCTTTGTTGACATATATGTCTAGTTGTATTTAGAAAATAATTGATATTACTAGCTCACAGTTTTGTTAACATTGTGCTTGGTAAAAGAGTGTACATGAGATTTTTGTTCATTATATTTCTGTAAATTCACAAAGCGATGTTCTTCAGCTTATTAAAGAGCCTTACCATCAACAATGAACATAAAGATTGCTTTTAGAGTTGTTGCTCAGTGGTTATGAAATTCAATTTTAACCAAAATTTTGCATCTACAGCACTATTTTTGCCAACTATTTGTATATCATTCTCTAACAGTAATTTAATTTTCAATAGTCACTTGATGTCATCAGCACTCCATTGACACACTTAAGTTACATCTTACGAGGCAAGTACATAACGATTTTCTCCTCAATCAAACAACCAAACTTCTGCTAGAGTATGGCATTGTTGAACCCTTTATATGTTCACATCACAGAAGGAAATTCATAAACTTTTGTTCAGCTGCTTTACTGATCTCCTTGATAATGGTTTATATCAAATATTATAGATTGACTGGTAATGCAATAGTCTTTGATTGATCTTATCAACCTTCTACTAAATTGTGTATTTGGGAGTGCATTCATCACTGTCAAGTTGATGCTAAAATAAAACTTTCTTATGCCAGTTGCAGAATTTGTGCATGGAAATTCAGGTTAGACTACAATACCCTGGTCTTGTCCATGTGTAACACAGATTGGGCAGATAGACTAATTGAATGCTGACATATGGCAGTTTTAAAGCTAATATGGAATTGCTTCCACTGTTTTACTTGAATTGCCAATTCCAAGATTTAACTTATTTTATTTCCATTCAGTGGCTCAACACAATTAAGAAAATATATTATAAAATATTTTTTTAAATTATTAACAACTGAAGAAATTTTTATATTTTTCCCTTTGTTTTGCAAACTTCGGGAATGGTGACTTTTTCTTCTTCTTTTTCAGCCTTTCAGGATTTCATTCTTTCTCCTCACATGTGTTTCTCTTGCTGCTTTTTGTAAGACAGGTTATTTTGTAATTGATGTACCTCTTTCACATCCCTGAAAACACTTCTATTTGGAAGGTAGATTGTTTGCCATCCTGATTTAACCAATACTCTTTCAACAGATGGATCCCATTCAACTTTGTTCTGTGAAATAACAATTTCACCTGGCATGTGCCTAATGTTTGTAGCCTTAGAGCAATAAGGGATAACAAAGTTAACTGGAATCCATCTGTTGAAAGAGTGTTGGCATGTGCAACAGATTGCTAGGGAGGAATTGGCAGAGAAAGCCCTAAAAAAGGAAGAAAAGGGTGAGGCCCACCTTTACACTATGATAGAGGTATTAGTTTCATTGTAACTTTCAACTTAGCTACACGTACTTTCTCAGTCTTAGTTTACTAGGAATCTAGGATGTTGTGGGTTGCTAAATTTAACTGCATTTGAATTTAACCGAGTGCATAGGGTTTGCTAGGTGGCACAAGTTGAAGATCTTGCAGAGAAGATTGGAAAGCCTAGACATAGTGATCTCGTAGACCAGGTGACAAAGTGAGGATTGATGTGTGAAGAAGCAAGTATCTTTCATATTTCTCTAGGTGTTGACTAAGAGTTTTCTTTCTTCAGTCTCTAAAAATTTTCCTAAAAATATTGGCATGATTACTATGCTTTTCCTTCTGAGTAAAAATTAGTTTCCTGGTTGATGTTCTTTCATGTTGATACAATGACATAGGAAATGATGACAAATAATTACTTCCCATTACAATATAATTAAATAGATTTAAACTTTTACAATTGTTTGCAAGCAATCTCCTTATGCCTAGGTAATAAAACTAAGAAGCATAGTTCATGGTTTAGGGAATAGTGATATATTTATTTATCAATAAGTGATGATTACATAGTTGGGTAATGTGTCCACTGAAAGTGTAGTTTTTAAGGTTGCATCTAAGTAGTCACCATAGGCCTTAATCTTAAACTCGCACCCTTGTGCCTAGTTTTCATATGTTAAGTGTTACTTCACACTGGATCTTACATTCCTCTAGTTGGAACACATTAAATTAGATTCATTTTGTCTCCAAATGTTACCTTTTACCTTTGTTATTTTAAGAGTTATGGACTGTCACATTCTGATGTTCTGAATATATTATTAGGTGATGGTATTCACACGATTGATCATACAAGGAGTGCAATTGGAAGAATCTTTAGGAATTGAGTGGCAAGATTCCAGAGTCTGGTTGAATGACAGCTATCAAAGCAGAGAAATTGTTTGACTGCACTATAATGCTAGAATTGCTTCATTACATGAGAGGATAACATGCTATTTGTGTAGCTCCAAACCTACTGGATTGCCATCTCAATTGTTGATCGAGTAAGTGTCACGATTGATGTCGGCAAATTGATCTGGACTTCCTTGTTGCAAGAAGCAGGCATATAATTTACCATGTCCATGTGTAGTTTGATGTATTAGATATTGTATAAATGTATCAAATAAGAGAAAAACACCTGTAGCCAAGGATAGTAAAAAAACAGGCATACGAGATACTGTGTCCATGTATAGTTTGATGTATTAGATATTGTACAAATGTATCAAATAAGAGAAAATACTAGCAGCCAAGTATAGCCAAATGCTACTGTTCTCTTGACATTTGATATTGGAATTGATGTTGTTCAACTTTACCATTTTAATGTATGTTCACCAGAAATGAACAAAGTTGGTTACAATACAGTTCACTCCTTTTATGGGATGGGTTGGGACCTGGCTAAGAATGAGTTGGGTCATATTGTTACCACGCTAAATTATATCTTGGTCCTGTGAGTTCATCTATATTTTCATGGATGTTTAGTACTTTTTAGTCATCTGTAGAAGAGATGCCTCTGTTGGAGCATGTTATAAAATCATAGTCTAACATTTGATGCTATCTACTATTTTTTATATTGCTAGGCCAAATACTGAAATCTGCCTTACTTCCCTTTTGCTTTATCTTTTCTATTTAGCTGACCATTGATTTGTGGGTGCTAGATTTGCTGACATTTGAGATGCTTTAACGCAGGGTATTAGGGTAATAACAGCCATCAAAGCAGATGGATATACTCATTACACTACAAAGCTTTCACTGAATCCAATTCAAGAGAGGAGAACATGATGTTTGAGCACATCCGAGAGTGTTACATCGCCATGTTATAGCTGCTGGTCGCGGGGTCTATAAGTTTAAGTCAGCAAATTGATTTAGACTGCTTACAAAGACCTAAGAGGAATGATAACAGATCCATCAACATGTTGTGCTTGTATCAATGAACCAATGTAGGATTGAAGTTGTTAGCCAACAATGTAAAAAACTTTGAAACATTAATCGAGGAAATATGATTTGTGCTATTTTTTTCCTTCTGTACTCCAGGGTTTTATGACCTCCAACAATATTATTTTAATGTATGTTCATCCACAAAGATTTCTATTTCTTGATAATAACATATTGGGCTGAGTTCATCGAGAATAATTTTTACATTTACTTATGTTTTTTTCCTTTGCTCTCTTGCACAATATCAACCTTCTGTGGAAGGGGATTCGAGGTTCATGTTATCAGATTGGCTTGAGCTCACATAAAGCATTGTTGATTATACTATGCAACCTTGGTTGATCAGTTGTTACCTACATGTTTAAAAGTAGATTACAGGTTTTCATCCACTAAAATGTAAAGGGAGAAACATCAATAATGCGAAGGGTCATGCTGTTTTTAATGTTTTTCCTCCATTTGGTGTTGTGTTATAGGATTCAATGTTACCATTTCAATATATGTTGACTAATCAGATAATTATGTTGTCTACCAATAACAAGTTGATGTCTGCTTGTTCCTTCTAATGCTCTGATCAACTATGCTGATTAGTTTTTATCTTCTTTTTCTCTAAGCAAGTGTTGAATCTCTTCATAGGATTCTTCTTAGCCTTGTGTTGTTTATTCACCCAAATGAGGAGAAGGTTTAACGTGGAATCACACAGCATTGACTGGGGAGGATATGGAAGATAACACACGAGCACAAGGTCTATGGACCATTTGACCGACCCAATACCACTAATGTGATTCAATTGCATGTCACGTGTGTGTGTGGAGACAAATCTCTCAAATTTGATATTTGTTTAATGGGCCATTGACCAAAAGTTGTGTTGGGCCTAGACCTTGGCAGGGATGGAATTGGTTTAATGGGCCTCCTTTAAACTAAATCCTATTAGTGCAACTACTCTGCTTGTCAGGATTAACACCCCTTTCGATTTCAACGGGGAGGACTACAAGCCCCTAATTTTGCATTTAATGCCGGCATGGATTGGTCACTATGTGGCAGATTATTTTCTGCATTAGTTACTATTATGAATTTTAGTTAGTGTACTCTATATATTTGGAGGGATGATGGTGTCCTACGCTTGCCAAGTGGAGGCTTAAGGTTATTTGGAAAATGCCTTTGACCCAATTTCATTAAATTTTGGTCCCATTCGTCAAGGTTGAACTTAATCCCACCATTCATCCAAGTTAGTAGTAAACCAAATCCCTATATGACAAAGATACCATGGTTCAGGCATTTGTTAATCCACTTCACAAATTTGGTGAGAGTTGGTCTTTATATGAGTTAGCAAGGGTGACGGTATGGATGGCCACTAGATAAATCCAACAGTTGATGTCTATTGCATTTAACCATGAGCATGAAAGGCACGTTGCCTGTATAACAGCAATGCAACCCTGCTCATTCCATGCATTTCAACCCTTTGCAGTAAAAGCCAACACTAGTAGCAGAGCAGTGAGTGCACACTTTAACCACGGATAACTTCAGTCGTTATATGTCTCAAGATGTCACTAGTGAGCCTATTGGAATGCAGGTGACATGTTACTAACTTTGAATTCCTCAGTTCATATACTTAATCAACTTAGACTTAGTCCTTAACTGTCACTGTGCCATTAACATTTTGTCACCCCTTGCAGTCATTGGTTGAACGTATGGATGCCTTGGATGCGAGTTTCTGTGAACTAAAGGCAGAGTTCATTCTTCTGCGTCATGTTGTTAATGATAAAATGAATGATCAAAGCTCCTTACTTGCAAAACTCCTGAAGCAGCTTTTGGACGTGACCACATCAAGCTCCCCATTTCAGAAATGCCTGGGTATTTCTGCAAAGATGAAGGATGCAACACTAGATGCTAATATCAAGTTTAGACTCACAGCTGCTGCACAAGGCTCAGTAGGTGTTGCCGTTAGGGATAAGCCTATATCGTGCCCAGGTAACTTGCTAAAAAGGCCATGTAGGGAATGCAAGTTTCCTTTCAAATCTACACCTGTAAAACTAGAGGTAAGCTAATTGGAGTATGCGTCAATTACTATCGTTCTTTGGTTGCATGTATATATCGTAACAGTACCTTGATAACAGAGGACAAAGAACATGATTGTGAATCCAAGATCAAAAAAGATAAAAGGGAAACATGTAGCTGAGGATAGTATATGTATGAAAGGTGGCATGCTTGGCAGGAAAATAATGATGGAACATAGTGAGGTGGCCAGCAACGACCAGGAAAAGAAGGCCTTCCACCTGTTCCTATGTACAGACGCTAACTTCTCATGTGAGGTGGATGAGAGGATAAAGTTGCCGGATGGAATGGAAGTCCACTTTCATTCTACTAGGTGCATGGGACTGTCGGATATTGAATTGAAAGTGGCAAGTTACATATTCTCCTCAACCAAATCAGACAAGTAAGCCACTGGTTGCAGAAACCTTACATATAAATGACTTTCATATTTGTTTGACATGTTAGTTCTTGTGCATGCAGAGAGCTCCTAACCATGTGCTTTGCAGGGGAGATCACAAGAGGGGAGATATTGTCCCTGTGCCCTTTGCATTAGGTGAATGGAGAGGTAGGCTTCGCACATTCTCTTTGTATTGATGAACTCTTGTCCATAAGAATTGCTGGGGATGGTATTTGAATGTTTGGTTGCTTTTTTACAGGTTCTAACAATGGTGGCTACAAGGCTGACGAATGATGAAAGAGCCAATGACATTATTACCTCTTGGTATCTTCCCCTTAGCTTTTCGGTAAGTAATAAAAGTTTTGACATAATACTGGCATCACTTGTAGTGCCTATGAGCATTCAGAAACATTGTCTATTAGTTGGATGCCCTGTTTGGCAGTGTTTAAAAGAATTAGCATAGTTGTTGGTCATGCTACACTGACACAAATTACTTCCATCCTTACCGATCTTTGTATACTTTGTTACGTCATCAAGTGATGGTGTGCATTATAACAACCATATGATGCATTATGTAACCACCCATTATGCTGTCAATATATTGACGATGAACTAAAAATTATGCAGCAACAAATCTTTGACCAAACCTTAATCGTTGAGAAAGTAATGCAAGGTTATTATGTTCGATATATGTCACTAAGTGTAAACAACTTGAAGAGGATTTACATACCTATAAACCAAAACAATATACACTGGTTTCTCCTCATAATTTGCATTAAGGAACAGGAATTATGGTATCTAGATTTAGACTCTAGTATCCACACAAGATGAACGTCGCAGTCTGCTCATTGAAGTGGTAAGTGTCTTCTACTATTCTTTCTGTCAAATTATCCATAGCAGCATATATCTAGCTATGACATGTGATATTTTTGCACATGTAGGCATCCTTTATGGAGTGCCTATTAAAGGATGATCATTTCCACAATGCGAACTGGGGAAGCATTCCTGCCATATCTACATGGGATATAGTGACTCCACTTAGAGTTGCTAAGCAAAAAAATAAGTGAAACCCTTGGAGATAAATAGATAGTCATTTATTCTAACAACAGGACTATACTAACAATCTTCAGTTTCCTTATTATTCTCACTCATGAGTGTGGTGTTTCTGTTAGGGGTTGGATGACATTGGGTTCCATTTGGGCATATTACAAATTAGTTGTAAGCTCCAGCTTGGTCACCACCATTTTCTTATAGCTTACTTGCACTTTAATCATTTTTCTAGTCAATTGATGCCGTAATTGTCTTTTCTTTTGTCTAGGCAAGGGGTAATTGTGGTCGTATGCGGTTAGCTCTGGATATTGTACTTGATGAATATAATGTGAAGAGGGAAGCGATCATTGCAGCTACAAAAGCAAACTGGATTGAGTATAAGATTAGCATCACCATCTAGTGATGTGCTGTTAATGGTATTTTGTTGTTAACCATGGAGTTTGAACTCAATTTTTGTAACAGCCAATGCTTCCATCCTTCTCTTACACTTGAATAGGAGTGCACAATTCATCATATCACTTACTCAAGTGCTGAGGGGTACAGTAAAATGTTCATTGGTGCTGTGCTTGCATGCTAGTACAATGAAATCCCTCTTCTGTGTGATCCACAAATGATGATTATAAACAATTAGTTAGGGGTGCAATGTAATTTTGTTTTATAGTGCACACTAGTGATTCTAAATACTTGCATGTCATCCCCAATCCATTGGAATTGTATGATGGCAAATGGTCATTAATGTGTTTAGAACTACAAACCTTTTAAGGAAGAAAGGCTACAGATATTGTAGTGCAGTTTTCTTGTTATACTCTTGTACTCCTCTTAATTGACTTTACTACACTTGGCATTGTTATTGACTACGATATGCACCAACATCAATTTTTGTTTGGTCCAACATTATGGATTTGATTAGGTTGATAAATCATCTGTGTCGTTCTAAAGTAAAAATGTAACTAGTCAGCATTTGTAGTTAATAATTGGCAATGCATTAAATTATCCAACTGTAACCTTCCATAATTAAATGCACCAAATTTCAATTTTTTCTCAGTTAGAAACTTGGGTAAATTGATTCGTTAATATCTACCATCTTTGAATGATTTTAGCAATAATTTCATTTGGAGGAGTATCAAGAATGCGAGACAACAACCATAACCTTATGATGCAATCCTCTAGTGGTAAAGGTATCAGCATGTTCAACTCTCTTAGCTAAATCATAGTTAGCACTCTGTTGCACTGATGAGGTGTTGTCTAATACTGCTCTTTGTCCTATCAAGCCACTTGGCCATATTCCAAAATGACATTTAACGTTGGCTATAGTCATTCATTTTAAGGAGGGTTGTAGGCAGGTGAATTAATAAAGAAATCCAGCAATGCACATCACAGGTGTCACACAATGATGGAATTTGTATTGCAATTCAGCTCATAAGGATGTAAAATATTTTATAAGTAATAGATAATTTACACACCACATCTATTTGTACTCTATTGACCTAATATACTAGAATTGTTGTTGACTGTTAATTACACTTTTCATTCCAGCTAGAGATTCATAGGGAAAGCCATTGGACCCTATCATGTTGTATACAGTTGACAACGGACTTCATCAAGTCATTGTTTTCCTGCACTGAAGTGGTAAGGTGACCCCTAACTAGGTTTTTGCATGGCTTATATCAAAAATAGCCGCAAACCTTGTGGGCCCCATTCTTGGGTGCAACAACAGTGTCTGAATGGAGTTCTTCTCTAACTTCCCTCTTTTGATCATCAAGGATTTCATGCTTTATTAAGTCACCTACATTGGTAAACACAAGAAGGTGCATCTCTTAGTGAATTAATTATTTAAATACAATAAAACATCCTGGGGCTTAAGATGCAGTTTCTAAAATTTATTAATCAGAAACAAAGATGATAGAGATAGCACTATCATCTCCATCTCCTTACCTCCAAATAATTTCTTCACTGACTTGATGAGTACATGTAAAATTGGATCCTACCGAATGCTTGAATGCTGGAAACAATCCTCAGCAATGGTAACATGGGTTGGACTAACAGGTGCTGTTTCTGGCCAATTAAATAGTACATATCTTTTCACAATGATAGGATCCCTGGCAAGCCATCCAGGTCGTGAAGTCGAAAACAAAAGAATGAATCTCCAAGCCAACTATAAAAATTATGAAACCATTCTTTCCAGACCATTAAATGTACAATACATCATAGCACTACAAGAATCATGCAGATAGAATTAGACTCGAAATTTATGAGGACATGACCAGAAAGCCACACCTTGCTGTTCAATATCATGTCTCTTAAGCAAACATATTGATAAACTTTGCTTCTAAAATTTCTATTGAATCCCGTACAAAAATAGATCATGCAGATAGTAAAATAAAAAAGGCCATTCTAAAAAATGCAGTCCAAATAGTATATCAGTTTCAGCAGATTGGATTGAAGAAATATAGCCTCATGCATTAAAAGGGAAACCCTAAAAATACTAACAAACTCATCGGTGTGTTCCATATAGTTTATCAACTCCTATATGACACCAAAAACTATACTATAACTACCAGCTTTCAATGACAATGTACATGAGAGCATCTAATTTCAATTGCCTATTTCATGTTTAGCATACAAAAGGTAGCTATTTAATCAAGCTGCCAAACCTTTAGTTTCTTACCTACAGTATTTAACTGTCCACTAGTGGAGTGACTCCAATCGTTGTAATAGCTCCATAAAAAGGACAAAACTATGTCTATGAATCTTATTGACCGAGAAACTTTGAGGCACAACATATGACTAATGATACACATGTGCAGAAACTGCCATCACTATTTACAATAGGAATACTTGCAGCCAAATCTCATCACCACAACTATTATTATAGGATACTGGACTAATTTTAACCTCAATCCCATAGTTAGTTAATCCACCTAGTTATCTTACGGATACATGCATATACAGTTCAACTAACATATAATGATGGGAAGTAGTCATAAACACTTTCACAATCCCGTCTATGAAGATGCATGCATAAATGCAATGAATTGAAAAAAGTTCAGCATAGAGAGACTTCTACTACATGTTCATTTGCTAGTCAAAGAATTTTCAATCATATATTAGAATTAAATGAGTGAATGCAAGTTACTTCTAATCCTCTATATGTATATACGATTATTCAAAGCTAACCTAGGACAAGTTTATAGAATTCTATATTTGTGAAGACATCATACATATGGTGTAAAATTGGTAGTCTTAAATTTCATAAGAGTGTACTAGTAGTCCATTCTATTAGTTGCATATCCAATTCACACCAGAGACAAGTTCTGGTCCAGAATGTGGGATAGGTAAAAGTTGAAGCCAGGCCAAATAGTAACCCTGAAGTTGAAGTTCAATTATGAATTAGTTGTTAAATTGGATAAGGCGGTGTAGAGTTTAAACCAGTAAGAGGAGTTCATTTTGTGATAAATATAAACGAATGATGCGTGGAATGAGGAGCAAATGTGCAACTATGGTCAGTGATTCCAATATCAATCATAAATATATGTAATCAAGTCAGATGCAAACTCAGAAAAGCCTATGTTGATTAACCAAAATGTTACAATATCATTGGTCAAAGCTAAGTCCTGCATTTCAAAGATCTACATTTAGCTAAACAACCAACAAAATTACATTGGATGTAGCCGGGTATTCATTGTGCCACCTAGGCAACACGTAGAAAGCCTGAAGGCCATGTGATAGTCTTTAGAAGTACACAACTACCAAATAAACCTAACCAAAATGTCCCTTAAACCATAAATAACCAAACATCCACTATAGTTTATCCACTATCCAACGTTGTTGTCATTATCCATGCAAAAACATTAATAACTCCCACCATATCATTCCTGTACAATGAGAGATCAGCAAGACATTAGAAATCAAATACCGCACTAGAATAGGAGTAGATAGTGATGGATAAGCATTTAAGTAACCTTATGACAAATTAGAAGTCTACATAAACTATTTTCCTCCATTATTTGCATACCTCGTCTTGGAGAATTCTGCCATTAAGGGTCTAAATTCTAGTATCTTCGGCATCCCCTTCAACCCCAAGTCTTGGTGCTGTAGAAAAATCATGCAATGCACTAATTGCTAAGTTAATATCCTATAGCCACAAATAAAAAAATTGTGAGACAGGATAGCCACTACAATATACAAAGAGAGTATGGGTGCAACTGACCAGCAAAGCATCCGTGGCACTGTGTCCAACCTCGCCTAAGTAATGTTCAACCTCATCCCCAGAGGGCATTATTAGCTGTGTGCTCTGTTGACTTTCGCTTAAGCCCTTGATTCATTCTCTATATTTACATCACCCACTGAAAAACCTTTGTTTCATGGGCATGTAACTCTGGTGTGTCCTTCAACACGACAAATGGCACAACGTTTTCTCTTCCTTATTGTGTTCGTGGCAGCAGAAGGTGGCCTGCCCTTGACCTTAACCACACAGGGGTCCAATATTCTATCTTGCTTCTTTGTCATCTTGCTAGCCTCGCTAATCACAAGCATTTCATGTTTTTCCTTTAGTTTTGCCAGAATACTCTGAACTTGCTGCTGCACTTGGAGAAATGACTATTGGGACCTTGAAGCATAATTGCACATCAATCGACAGTCTTGAAGGAGTCTCCCAAATCTTAAGGTGGCCAATTTGCCATTATCATCCACAAGGCTAAGGTTTTTATTATCCACATCCTTCGCATTCTTTGTCAACGTGCCACAATTACACACGAGGGCAATTTATCAATTTCCTCTTGAACTATTACAAATATTATATGTCGGCAAGGGATTCCAAACGATTGCAATTTCCCACAATCACATGTGATTTGCACGCCATCGTGCTTATTGATATGGACACTCCAGCAAGTATCAGGCCTCATGAATCGATGAACCTTGTATGTTCTTATTGTTAAATGTTACTTGCAACCAGCCATAACACATGCTCTAGCCATCTTTATTTCTCTCCTAAGCACCCAAAATGCCTCTCGTGTGTAGACTTCAGCACCGTTGGCTTCAATGGACTTTAATGAAGTTGTTAAAACAGGCTTCCCATTGCTTGTTTTGAAATCAGCCACGATCTCATTATATCTAAGATAATTCAAGCCACGATGAAAACGGTGCAAGAATTCAACAAGGTTTTGACTTTGGTTGCTAAATTTCTTGATGTATGCATTCATGCCTTCACACAATGAAGTTGTTCTTAAGCCAATGAACATCTTCCCACGAAGAAAGGTAGCAGCCCATATATCTCATTTTTTGTACATTTTTTGCACCCACCTATTGTCTTCAACTGCAAACCTTTCAACCATGGAATTCCATTTTTGCTCAAACTGCGAGACACTAATATTAGCAAACATGCAATCCCTAAATGCCTTAGTGAACTGGGTGTTTGCAATGTTGCTTGTGGCGTTTCTCTCTAGATGCCATGCACACAATCGATGGTATGATTTTGGCATCACACCCTTGATTGCATTTCGCATGAACTTATCACTGTTTGTGATAATGGATACCAGCTCTTTCCTATCCATTGCTTTGAGCAAAGGTATCAACACCCACTTGTAAGTTTCCTCCGTCTCATCAACTACAACTGCACAATTGAATGCCACAGTATTTCGATGGTGATTTAGCCCTGAAAAGATGACGAGAGGTCTGTTGTATTTATTCTTCTTATATGTGGTGTCAAAGGCTAAAACATCACCAAAGCATTTGTAGTCTAGTTTGCTACAACCATCACACCAAAACAGGTGTTGCAAGTGACTGCTAACATCTACGCTATGCTTCATAAAGAAGTTGGGATCACTTTCTCCTTTTCCACTAAGGTAGTAAATAACTGCCATCGCGTCACCATCCTTTATTATTTCATTGCGGTATTAATTTATATGATTGTACATGTCCTTCCTTGTAAATCCAACCTTGTCATACCTATTGCTTTGACCAGCGATGTATCCATATATGTGGGATCCTCTCATGCCATATGCTTGCATTGTATCTATGTGAGCGGTATCGGACCCATGTATACTCCGGTGTGATCTGTGCATTGAGTTATGCTTGAGTGCAAATGTGTCATGGTTATGATTATCCTCAAAGTGAAATACTTCCCACTTGTGTGATTCTTTGTTCTTTCTCACTCTAAAGCTTGCTTTGCACCCTATTCGAGTCAAAGCCTTGTGCTCTCTCTGTCTCTCAGGTTTGTTAATCCACCTAAGATCCCTCTTCCATTCACAACTGCAAATAATTCTCTGAGATTGGGCTTCTCCTGTAGTGTTTTTGTATATATCATCTAGTCTTACCCTAAACCCTCTTACATGTGCATATTTCCTATAAAACTGCTCAGCATCCTCCAGTGTTGCGAAGTTCATTCCCAGCACACTTTTTTTTATTAGGTTAGCTACTAACTCATAGTCGCTGTCCATTTCACTACAGCCCAATTTAGGCTAGACTTCCCTGCCCTTTGTATTAGCCTTGAAACATTCGGCTGCATTGATTTCTTGCGTGTTGTGTGCACTAACCAACCCCTGCATTCTTCCTATTTTTCGAGGCCAACAACATCCAATCAAGTGTGAAAGTGACCACTGGACCAGCAAACTAGCTGTATGGAGAAGTAAACAATTAGGGAAGTGTACAGACATGTGGCGTGTAGGTAACTATGTAAGACCAATTAACTAGGCAGCTAAAAGACCTTAAACTGAGGTTTACAGAACATTACTTGGCAACAAACAAATGCATTTATTTCCTCCAAGTGTTGAAGAGCACAATGACTCGAAAATGTCATAGAGGAACAAAACAAAGGGAAAGAATATCACTTCTAAGAATAATATGCTGGAGACTTGAATCTCTATGTTACTAGACCACAATGACATTCGATGTATGTAGAAGATACCAAATCAAAATTTTCTTTCCAGTAGGTTATTGCTTGCAATATTTAGATCAAACAATGCAGAAAATAGAGTTCTAATCAGTAAACTATGTAGACATGGCCAAGACAAAGGTTCTCAAACATATCACCAAAAGAAAGACTACATAAATAATGCTAAAAAAATAATGGGAATTTTTTAAAGTAGAATGAAACATGCATGAAGTTTGTGGAAATTATGCCATAAAAAGGGGAACACCTTATGGCCTATGTGGATGAATTCAAGAGAGCTTCCCTTTTCTTCTTGCTATAAAAAGGGGAACACCTTATGGCCTATGTGGTGTCAAGAGAGCTTCCCTTTTCTTCTTGCTATCCTAGTACCTTCAATAGCTTTTCCTTGGCTTGTAAAAGCCAATGGATTAATCTAAAAAATGAAGAGAAAATGGCAAATGCGGCATTAAAGTTTAACTGTCCTTCACCAATTGTAGAAACGGAATGCACTCTCTACTATAAGAGTGGTTGGAACCAACTGCTTGTTTAATCATCACTTGCCAATGACCTAAACAGATACATAACTGTAGGATCCAAGAAGGTAGTTATTTTTTTCATGACTTTAAAGTGCTATGCATATATGTACAGACACACTGGAAATATATCACAATACCTTTCCTTCTGTACTCTGCAATTCTAGTGCCTCAAATGATGTATAAATCAATTCTTTGCAATTGGGAAGAGAGCACATATGAATAAAAGAGAGACGCCTCAATGGACCAGAAGGACAAGGTGGGTTCTGTACAATGAATCCTAAAATAAAGAGGCACCTCTAAATACTCTCTGTCCCAAAAGTAGCACACTGGAGTATGCTTAGGAAGAAGCTAGTAGTGCGAATCCCTGGACGGGAAACCAAGAACGCTTAAGTCAGCACTGTAATGTTAGTAGTTGACTTAGTCAAGGCCGATGGTGCGTCATATAGTCTATGAAAATAATATTTAAAATATGTTGGAAAATAAATTTTTTATATCAAAAGTTCCATTTTAAATGGCATTAAGCCACATAAATTTTTTTTCCTCAAAGTATATATACCGTACATCAATTCCTTAAATATGTGTAGGCTTTTGGGATTTTTTACTAAAAGATTCTTTTAATTAAATAATTAGCATTCCTAGATATTTCACTCTTGTAAGAGAAAATCAAAACCACAGAAACTAAAAAACAATGCCAACTAAAGGGAAATAAATACAAATTTGTAAGGTTTTTTTTTTTAGGACCTAACCTAACCAAAAGAGAAAGAAACGGAGAGAACTTCGCACATAGATGAGGATTTTAATAGAATTTGCATGGGCAAAATGGTTTGAGGTTTCTAATGTAGAACATGGGAGAGATCTTATAGGTGATAAGTTAAAGTTACGAATAACTAGACACTAAACATTCAACCTTTAGTTAAGGTCAATAAAAAAAACAAAGAAAAATATAACTATTTGTTATGAGCTTGATTTATGTTCAAACTCAGATGAATCCAATTTCAACCTCCTTATATTTGTGTATGGTTACAGGTAGAGGTCTATTTAACTCATACTTTACAACTGAATGTTTTCATAATTATATGATTGAAAAATAAAAAGATGTGCCATTGCTAATTGTTAACACTCATTATAGGAATTTTAAGATCTTCCTAAACCCTAAATCATAAGATTGATTGTAAGTAGTGAATTAGTAAGGTATAGCCTTTTCTATGGTTGTGTCAAAAGAATTTACTAATGCTACATTACTCAAATATGATCAAACTCATAATGATCAAGCACATCCCTACTCTATTTGAGTTGCATGCCGTTAAACCTCGACATGATCTTGTATCTTTATTACTGCCCTCATATCCCTGTTTTGCATTTCATTTCTTGCCATCTGGATTTATATAAATCTACCTGGATTTGTTACCCCAAGGTTACAATCAAATTCATGTGACATAGGGTGTCACATCTTTCAATTTTTGAACATCATTCCTTTTATTCTTTAGGCACCGTCGTCTCATTCATGAATTTGCTCTTACTTTATTCTAGCACATGAGACTTTATGCCTAACTTTTATTCATAGGAATCATACGTAGAAGTCATGCCTGCCTAGTCTACATAGTTTTTTCCCCCACCTAAACCCAGTCTCATTGTAGGTCCATTCAATTCCAAGATGTTTGATCACTTTTTTACAGGGGGAATTCAACTAAAGAAATCATTTGCAAAAGCAATTCAAGAAGTTATAAGACCGCTACATTATCTCATTTAAGTGTAGAATTGTAGTGATCAATTTGCATTCAATCTTGTTCCTTTATACACCTAAGCGAGGAAAATGCATAATTGATACTTGAAACCCTTCTCATAGACTAGGTGCATTTCATGCCTTACTAAGGACATTCACAACATAGTAGAACAATAAAGTCTATGCCAAATTCACATGATACACAAGCTGGTGATACATTCATTCCTTTTTGAATAAATAAGCCTTTCGAGGGGCATTTATTTAAAATAGGTGATCAAATAAAAACTAAAAAAATTAACCATTGTTCATATCTTCCAAATCAATTTACAATTCTTGCCAAGATCATGGTTTTTTTTCTCAATTTCAGGTTAAAGTAAAAACCTTTCATTGAGCATTGTCTAGATTTGGATAAACCTTATACCATTTTTTTTTAAGCGTTTGTGACACTAAAAGCAGTGGCTAAGATAGAGTTCTCAGAACAATGTAGGAAACTTCATTGTTTTTTTTAGATAAATTCCAAGAACCATTGCTAATGACATTTTTAACTTACAAGTGTAAATTATTTAGGTGTAAAGATCCTTAGATACAGTTTCTCAAAACACCTATTTTTGCCTAACTATCATACTAGAAATTGATGTTGTTTCCATTTCCCACAATCCATTCAAACCCTTTTTTATTACTTTTTGAAATATACTTCAAGGCCTTCCAATTATGAGAATACTTTTTCTTAATTTTGATTTGATCTATTATTATTTAAGGCAAAAATATATATTTTACTTAATGTTGAAAGTATGATGTCTATTAACACCTCGATTACAGAATGAGTTGTTTTTTAAATGACTTTATTATAATTTTTTCATCGAAGTGTATACATTATACATCAATCCTTTAAAAATGTACACGCAATCGATATTTTTTAACGAAGGTATCTCTTAATTAAATGAATAGGCTAAAAATATTTCACTCTCATGAGAAAAGTTCTTTTATGGTTCTGTCTTGCCATAAATTTCTCATTATTTTTAACTTTCTTCTTAATTTGTCGATAAACAAGGTATACATGAGAAGTTCTGACTCAATGGTTATGTTTGAGTCAATAGAAATGGCACTACGAACAAATGGGGGTTCACGACGTGAGTAAACTAACTAAAAACAAACTAAATACCTATTGCATATAGATCATTCCTAATATAAAAGCTTTGTTGTGCAATCATTCCTAGGGAACGAATATAGATGCATATTTAGCATTTTACAATGAAGATGGATGCTCTTTTTAAACAATAAAGCTTAATTCTCCGTTTTAACTTGAAGACACATTGGATCTTATAGGTCCATCCAATTCCAACATGTTTGATCACTTCGTCACAATGAGATTTATTGAAAAAATTATTTTCAAAGTAATTCAGAGAGTCAATAAGACCACCATTTCATCTCATTTAAATGTACACTTTTACTAATCAATTCACAAACAATCCTATTCCTTTGTACACCTATGTGAGGAAAATAGAAATTTGATATTGAAAACTCTTTTGACGTACAAAGTGAGTTTCAAGCTTCATTATAATGATTATAGCACTATTTTTTAATAGTGGTGTATTAGGTCACACCTTGTTACATCCATTGCAGCTACACCATTCATTTGCAAATACTTGTTATTTTGTTCGTGAATTGCCTATTTCATAACTTGTGCATTGCCAAAAATACCTTACAACTTAGTATTGGTATGACTATTGAAATGATTTTTTTTTCTACATCAAAATAAGATGTCCATTTTCATTTAATAATTTTCTCATTTTTTCACTCAAAAGTCACTTGGTAAGGAACTCTGATAGAAAAAAGTTGTATATGTCATATATTCTGATCATTGTTTGTGAAATTAAAAAAATTATTTAAGACCCTGGCTTGAGCTAGAGAACTAGTGAATGACTTCGATGCATTCTTTCATTGATTAAGTCTTCAATATAATAAATCAAGACTACCCTATATGGGCTTTTAAGAAGGGTACAAGTATATACCCTATTGAATAAATAATCACTTGTAAATAAATTAATAAAGATATGTTTAATAGTAAATAAAGCCAACAATGTACTACTATTATATGTTTTAAGGTTAAATTAACTAATTTTGCAAATAATAAAATATCATAGACAATAAAATTAGTAAGTGCTATTGAACCTTAACCATCCAAAACCAAATTGGAAAAGTTAAAGACATAACTTGTTAAATCCTTCTCCATTAAAATAAGCAGAAATTCATTCAAGACGGGAAGAGTAAAATGTTCATTTGACCAAAAAAAAGGAAAAAAATGCTAAGAACTATTATTGTAACTTATTCTTATTAAATAAGAAAGAAATATTTGGTACATGCTGTTGCTAACAAGACTCTGCAAATAGGCATGTGATTTATAATTTATAAAATCCTATCCAAACATACAAAGCTACAAACTACAATGAACATTAATAGGCCATTGACAAAAAGATTCATTCCAAAATTGATCTCTCTTCACGAGGTAGTGGTAGATTAATCATGATAAACATAATCCAAGAAATCTATGTACAAAAAAGAACCATCTTCACCTCGATGAAGAAGAGAAAAGCATTCATCACAAAAATAACAAGGATTCTCTAGCATCCACCTCAAGATTGCATGGCCTTCATAGCTGTGAATGTTTTACAAACACTACACTTCAAAAAACACAAATTTAGTTGATTTGTGGTTACTGCCTTTAATTCACCAGCTTGTTCACATCATCTGGGTGAACCTACTTCATGTCTCGTCTAACAAAGGCATGGCTGCATTCACCCTACAAGTATACAGAGGAGAAAATGTGACTGCATAGCCTAACTACCTAGCATTAATGCTTACAATTGCCTACCATATGCAAATTCTAAACATATATAAGCAAACCAACAAAACCCAACCTTACTTAGACTATGCTACTTGAGACCAAATAAATGCAAGTATTTATATGCATACTCTAAAGCTCAATAAACCCCTAATCAGGAACATTCTATCCTACGCTTTGTCTTTTTAAGACATGGAACTAGGATGAGAATTCCCTTTGATATGATGTCAAGGCTAATAATTAATTTTATAATGTCCCATATCTGCATATTGTTTACTAGGATTTTAACCAGATGTTGGCTTTAGACCACCGTCAGTATTGGAAGGAAACAAATGTGTCAAAAACTTTTATAACTTGTTTATAATCCATCTATACAAACTTATTGTCACAACAGTTCTTTTATAACTTGTTTCTTCTCCTTAAAACCAAAATTCTATATCATTAGTCATGGAAGTAGAAGAATTTATGGAAGTTCATCAAAAAATTTTAGTCAAATTTTAAAAGCAAGCCGCTGTCATAAATCGGAGAAGCCTTGCTGTAGTGAAATAGTTTTCTGGACAATGTTCATCTTCAATTCATGACTAAGAATTAGGAGGAAAATAGGGTAGAAACAAATAGAGAGATAATTACTTAGTGATAGTAAAGGTATCCAGCACCAAGTTGGAAGGTTGTGTCATAAAAATGTATCTTATCCATTAGGAAAAATCTAAATTGAAGCAAGGGTGATTAAGGTGCTCCTTCCATGATTGTTTTATGTTTCTTTTGTAACTCCCCTGTTCTAATGCCTTGCAATGTTCTATGCACCTCTTCCTTGGAGTTTTAGGGCCACTCAAAAATAAATTATGAGTAGCCTATTGTAGATGGATCTCTCAAGTCACTATAGAATACATCCCTTCTCAAGTAGCTTTATGTCAAAAGCCACAACCAACAGTAAAAACTACCTCATGACAAGAGCGAGTGGAATTACTTCCTTCAATAAGAAAATAACCAAGAGGGGTATGCTATCCACCGATTTGCATCACCTGATCATTTAAGCAATGGGTCTTAACAGCCAATGTAGCCAAGGACTGGTATCCAAGAACTAACAACTCTTGTGTCTGCAAAAGAAGTCAGCCGTTAAAAGTTCTCTTCATCTTATTTGATAGGTGGGATGAATATTTTTTATCTTTTCTTAGGGTCATAATCATCATTCAGATAGTGAATACCTTGAGGCCCTTTCAAACATTATGGTAAATTTTCACATATAGAACTTTTTTTTTGGAAATAGCACAGCCATATCTTCCTGAAGGCACACCTTGCAAATTACATGCTAAACATTATAAAGAGATAACAACTATGAATATTGACATGAGAATGAAATAATGTGTGAGGAATTCAATCATGTGAGAGAACATAGTGCAAATAACCTAGAAAGATAATTAAGGAGTGGGAATCGCATTATCACCTCTGCAGTCATTGAGTACTATAATAATACTAGTTGTACATATATGTGAATAGTCAATGGCATACCGGGGCATTGAGGCATGTGCAAATAAGATGAATCCTAAGTCTAAAGTAACATTCAATGCAGATGATTTTGCTACTTTATGGTTAACTACTAGGAAACTTACTGTTATGAGATCAATTCAAAATTTAAATACATTATTCAACAGGGGGCAAGAATGTAGACAATAAACATAAGAAGTTATTTACAGCAGCATATATTGGCAATACAATTTAGCAAACCTCTTATGCCACATAATGAAATTAGATGATTTCTTGTGTAGTAAGTAATGAAAATAGAGCTTATCTATCAGGTAGTGTTTATAGACCTGAGGGATTCCATACTTTCAATTCTTGCCAATTTGACAGCAGATCTGTTGATGCAACCAGGACCAGAAGATGAAAAGACAAACTCAAGATCAGAATATACATGGAAAACGAAGTAATCCAGTAATTGTTCATACCTTCACAGTACAAAGTTAAATGAATGAAGTCTTACTGCCCCCTTGTCTTCTTCCTGCATTTGTTTAACTTTCTAGAGTTGCTCCACCTTTCCAAAGCATGGAAACTTGTCTTCTTCCAATGCTTGAATGTTGTTTATTTATAATTAATTAGATTAGATTTTCCTACATGATATAAAGCATGGGCTGTAAATGATACTAGAGCAATCCTGTTCCTCAAGGATAGAATGGAGATAGCAAGCTAACATTCTAAGGGTATAAACCTAACTTCACAAAATCTTTATTTGCAACTTCCATTGGAAATCATTTTTACAACTACACGTATATGATAAATTCTAAACGAAATTGATTCAGAAATATAAACATAGTATAATATTGATATAGTTATATAACGTTAACAGAGAAGAAGTATCTAGAAATCTACTCGTGACATATCATCAAATTTGCTAGATTCTAATTTCACAAGAGAGTATCTGGCAGTCCACTTAGTAGGTTATTTCACCATGCCCTGCTGCACTATCACCGAAATCCTACATGAAAAAGGGCAGAGATGAATAGTGTGGTTTAATGAATTAAGGGAATGCTGCTTACTTACTAGCTACATCACAAAGGAAGCCAATACTTTTAATTTAAGAGCTCTTTTGAAACCACTTGCAAGGAAACATCCCTAATAGGATGGACAACCCTTTCCAGTAAATTGCAAGGGGAAAGGTGTTTCCTCATTAGCTTCATAAACTAACTACTAAGTGGCAATCACATTTCACACCAATGGTAGTTGGTAGATGCCTGATTAAGGCAATGAAATATTTAAAATAAAATGAATAATTTAATACTTTGATAGTAATATAAAATGCAACCAAGGTTAAAAAATTAAATAAAACTTTTGAGCTTCTTCTCCTAAACATCCAAGTTTAACTAGAATTTCCAATTTCTTGAGCTAGTGCATCATAAGGGATAACACACCCTTACTCTGCAAAACTTGGTAAAACGACCATAGGATAGTAAAAGCAAAAATTTCTATTAATGCAATTCAAAAGATTAAAGACTCGCATATGTTATCAATTTTTAGACAAGGGTCACTAAAACACCAAATAATATTGTGTTACAAAGTTCTTAAATTCAAATGAATGGCACTCACCTAATCGGGCAGCCTTAAACTCAATTTGTAATCCTCTGACTTAAATAGAGGACCAAGATCATAGTGAAGCAAGCCAGTTGACAAGTCTTATAATTACTTGCAAGGAAATATGAATATAAGTTATTTTTTCTAACAACACATTTTAGGGAAAAAAATTCAATCTAAGTGTTTAAGAAACACTACCTTGCTAGAACATATATTAACCATTAAGAATGATCCATCATGTTAGCTATCTGCACTTGGTGATGTCGGACGAAAGTTATAGCACTATTAACATCCATTTCTGTGTAGTTTCATTACCTTATGAACATATGAAGATAAAACTAATGACGTGATAATAGACAAAGGAAAATAATTTGGCAGTTATTCCTTCTTGGAAAGTGCACATGTTCATTTTAGTAGTGGGCTCCTTAATGGTTTATACCACATTAAGTGACTCAACAAATTCAGGTCCTATAATCCAAAACGGGTAAATTAGACTTTCCTTTCCTAAATAAGTAAATGAGAAAATATATCAGACATGTACTTGGACAATGAAATGCAAAAACAAAAGGTCTGCAATAGTTAAAGGGGTGCAAAAAGTGAGGTAGGGTAAAAGCCAAGTCTGTAAATTAAGTGATAATATAAAAGTAGTTTCTTGGTAAAACCATATAGTAACTACATCTCTACATCCCTAGTCTCACTTTAGTCCAAAACTCAATTAACAAAAGATTGAATATTGTGGAAAACATTATCCTACTGGAAATCCATCCCAGCATGCATATGAGAATTTATGCACGCTAGAAATGCTGAGACAAGAGATGCTTATTTTGGTTTAGAAGAAGCATGCAATCAAACACCTCAGTGGTCAAATTAGACAAAAGATTACATGAGGTTGTCTCTAAGTGGACAACACCAGATTTGAGAAAAGAGAAATATTCAATAATCCTCAAATTAAGAAAATCATGGTATAATAGTTGGAATGAGACATAATTGTTTGTTTAAAAATCACTGGAGCTGGAAAAAGTTCAACACCAAATCCTTAATATGAAGAAAAACCACAATTTACCATAATGATATGATAAATTATTCATTTTTCAATAATTTCACGAAATCATGGTAAGACACCTAACAAAAAAAGAACTTTGATTAAAACAAAGTAATTGCCAATCCAAAACCTCTAAACCTATATAACCAACACTAACAATAACTCTCTTTACAGAAGCACATATTGAATGAGTCGCCTATTATCGACTCACACTGCTTTCAACTTTCAATAATAAGAACAAGAAATGGATGATCATCTAGTCTATCTTAAGCAGTCTTACTTTCATGTAAAATTTATTGATAAATAAATAACCTAAAATCAAATCAAATATACTAGTAAACACTACCTCAGAACAATAACAATGAACAAAGGCCGTAAACGATGCATAAATGAAGAGGGACGTCTTCTTCCCTCAAATCATAGCTTTGAAGAAAGAATATTCATTAAAGTGACGTTGAGGAATGACACCTTCTTTCTCCTTCTATGCACATCTGCTAACAAGCGTTCTATTTTTTGCCATTTGAAAACCAAGTTTAAACATTGGAAGTGCAATGATACAATAATGAACTTGTTAAGGGGAGGAACGGGGGACCAAGTTACAATATTTATGAGTGAAATTTCAAATTTTGGCAAAAAATAGTAACTAGGCAGAGAAATGAAAGGTTGAAAATGTGCCACGAAAGCAGGGAATAATGCCTCAATTTTTAACTAGGGCATTGAAGTTTTCACCAATTATTCAAGAATGGAAAATACATGAAAATGGGAAAAAAGAGCATGTTGTTCAATGTTATTTTTACATTTAAAATGGAATAATTATAGAAGGTGAAAATTAATGAGTAGAAAGGATTAAATGATAATATTATCATTGAACATGGATCAAATACGACCTGTGTGATTTGCATGCCTTGGACATCATTAAATAAAGGCCTCTAAGCTACTAACTCAACAAATACAAATATATTGGAACCAAAAGCATTCAATCTTGGAATCCATAGACTGTCCAATAAATTTAGCCTTACACTAAAGCTGATGCTTGATCTAGTTTTTCTACAAAAGAGGGTTAGAGTGGTTGACGAATCTATCATAAGAAAATAAAATGGAAGTAAAAACTAAGCAGTTAGCATATCTGTGCAATGTCATCGAAACTATACAATCAAACAACAATTATTATGCAAACAAAGAATGGACAAACCCTCAAAGTATCTCAGTTTCAATTAATGTAAGACATAATAACTTCATGGATAGAGGGATTTCACTGTTACTACATTACCCAACTACCCACCAGATGATAAAAAGAATGAATTAGAGTTTTGAGGAAGACAAAGATGACTTACACTTCTATTTGCTCCCTTCCCTTTTGCTCTCATTTCCATAGAAAAGCAGGCTTTCTTGACTTGTAAAAAAAGGAGTGAATCAGTACAATATATAATTTTAAAGAAAACAAAAGATAGGAGATTTAATATATGGGAGTTTAAGTAATGCTACTCTTTGAGAAATAGAACCCCTATTCAAATTTTGTAAAAATTGCACTATTACAATTTACAAGCATGAAATTTAGTATTTGAAAACTGAATGAAAAGGGGCAACAAATGAAGATTTCAAAACTACAAATTTATAAAAGTAGTCAAATGTAAACTGCTTTAAGTTCCATACTTGAGCTGTTGATTAGCTTTGAATGTTTTAACTAAGCTACCGTTGTTAACTCTGTATATTAAGAAACTTATTCATTAATTAATCAACAAGATGAACATTAGGCAAACCCCACCACTATCGTCTAACCCTAACTGCTAAAATTAACTAAAGCCACCAAAGCCTAAATATTGTCAACAAAGTGGAAATTATATACCAGATTTTGCCTTCTCAACACTATCCAGCTTAAGTTCTTGGTGCAGGATTACACAAGAAGTGACATCAAGGAATTCTAAGATTAAAACATAGTTAATAAGCAATAGGAACTAACAGATTCATTGAAGATCATGCTGTATCATACATCTTAACATTTTACCTTAGCTTTTCATATATGTCCTCCTCCTTCAAACTTTAACACTTGCACTTGCTACTAAATTTCTCCATTTGTGTTACTGATCGAAAAAAAGAGAGTACCAAATTACATAAAGACATAAAAGTTTCTATCTTCTAACCAAATTGTACATATAAAAGTTTAACTACTCTATTGGCTGTTAAAACTATATTGATCAAATGCAATCAAATTTCACAGCACTATAAATTATGGTTAAAAAGCAAGGACATAAAATTATCACTAGAATTAGAAACCTTTCCATGTAGAATACAGATAAGATGACACTCTATAACTTCTTATCTACAACAAGAAAGGTAAGTCTCATAAGTCAGTCATAAGGTATGATATTTTTCAAAGAAAAAGACAATTAAAATTTTTGCTAATTGCTCATCTTTTTAAAGTAGTTGTCTGCCATCAATTAAGGGAATATTTAAGTTTTAACTTCCACTCTGCATATCTGCAATAAAAATAAAAATAAAAACACAACAAATATCAAATCGTAGCCAACACAGGAGAAATTGAACTAACAAATAATCTACTTATCTATACAAAATCAAACAAATCAATAATCAACATGTAATGGAGAAAGAAGCAACAAAGCTAAAAGGAGTACATGCATCCTCGTCTCTTTGTGCTCGTTCAAGCAAATTCTCAAACAGATATAGAAAGTAGTACTTGAAATTAGTGCAGTGAAAGATAAAACCACCTTAGATTTTGAGAAAATAAATGCGTGAAAATTGAAAATGCTGAGATTCATACCAAATGAACCAAATGAACTTCATAATTTTCCCTGAAGACCGAAATTGCAAAGCATAGGTTGGAACAAAGCTCATCATTTGACCAGAACCATATTAGATTTTGGAAACATAAGAGGGAGAAAATTGAAAGTGAGATTCATACCATATAAGTGAAGCAATAACTCCTCCGATAACCCTCCTCACCATATCACGATGAATTGATTTAAGTTGGCCAAACTCAGCAAACACAGAAGATCCTAAGACCTAACCATCAAGAAATAGCAAATTCAAAATAGAAACAATCATGAAACCAAGACACCAAATTTAAACGAGAACCTATTACGCAGAAGGGGATGCAACAGGAAGAATCAAAATCGATACAAGGAACAGGAGTTCGAAATTTAGGAATGAGAAGTGAAGTGAGCTTAGGGGAGCACATATCGGGTAGATAGTATGAAGCAGAAGCAAAGAACCAGAAGGGATTAGGGTTTCTGATGAAGCTCGTGGATAGCACTAAGTAGACGCAAGAGCAGAGGCGATGAGGAAAACTCGGATTAAAGGCACCGGCGTAGCAACAACGTCAGCGATGAGGACATCAAGAGGAAGTCCTGGTTAGTTGTGGGTACATGGACGGTAGAGCAATCCCCGATCGAGAAGTTTTGTCTACAAAAGGAGAAATATGAAAAATAATATTTTATAATATAATTTTTTATTGCTACATTGAGACAACAAATGAAAAAAAAAAGTTGAGGGATGAATCAGCAATTTTAGGCAGGCGAGTGGGAATAACCTGAAGTAAGTCTATTGGCGTCAATGTGGTAGCATCTGATTGGCCCATGTGTCTAGGATGGGTTACCTATGAACAGTAGCAGGGCATTGCAGTCTGGACCCTCCATTTATCATTTTAAACGTAAGAAAAAAATTCACATTCGTAATTTTCTTAAAAAATTGAATAAATACATATCAAAGATAAGCCCTAAATCTTGGCAGCTTGTACTATAATGCTAATCAAAATTTGTACTATACATTAAAATGAATTTTATCACTTAATAGTGGGATTTATCAAAAAAGATGATAAAAATGTAAGAGTTTAACTCTGATTTATTATTGATATAAAACATTTTATGTTGTTAAGAAAATAATCTATCATTAAAAAATTATAAATAATTTCAATTTTTAATCATTAGTATCTTGATTTTTAGATGAAGGTAAATTTCTTAGTAGTAAGAAATTGGGTTTTAGGTTTAAACTTAAGTAGGAACTCATAGCAAATATAATGATAAAAAAATTAAATTTTGCTTAATAATTAGAGTTGGGAGGCCTGCGCAGACCGATTGTGAATAAATTTGATTAGATTAGTTTGTATTTTTGGCAAACCTTAAAAAAGAAACTCAAGTTCTATAATGTGTAGTCCACGAGCCAATAGGCCGGCTCATGAACTGCATATTACTGGATTCTAAAATGAGTCATTTTCCTATATCTAGCCATAGCAGAGGGCATTGGGTAGACTAACAGAGATTAATTTGTATTTGGTTTTCTATTCTTTCATTCATTTGAATGCTTCAAAAAATTTGTAAACATTCCTAAATAATATATGTTACATTTTCTTGCTATTCATATCATTAAAACAACATATATATAAATAATAAAACCTATAAACAATAAACATTGCTACATAGCTACACACATATTTTTCTTGTATATGCTAGTTGTTCTCATAGGCTAAAAATAGCACATAAAACATTCCTAAACACCAAGTTACCAATAAGTAAATCACATCACATGATTTACATCTAATATTCAAACATAACATTTAAAATTGAAAACACATAATTCATAAATAATCTAAAAATTTTCCTAAAAAAGCATATGAAATTAGACTTCAAAGTTCAAACTATATTCAAGAAAGAGAGGTAGCACCAAATATCTACTTTTTCAAGAAAGGATTTGAATCACTTAGGCTTGACCTTCAGCTAGCAGAGGTTGTCCTCGTGCATTTTCCATTCTAAAAAAAAAGTAAAGACATCAATTAATTTAGAAGTTTGAATATAAGTTGAAATATAAATAAACAATAATTAATAAAGTACTAAATTAAAGAGCAACAAATTATAATAGGATGTAACATATATTAAATATTAAAATAAGTATAAACTAATAATTAACAATTTTCAAATTCTTTTCTTCTCCTTGTTACCCATCAACATGATTCGAGTCTCTTTTTGACAACCCTTGATCTTTATTCTCATCTTCTTAATTTGCATTAGAAAAGTAATCTTATTCATAAGGTGAGTAAATATGAAATTAATAAAGAAAGTTTAAATTATTATCACTAATTATATAAGTTTCACTTATTACCTATTCCATAACCATTTAACCAATTTCAAGTACAAATGAGAGTTTAAAGGCAAGAGTCAAGCATTAAGCATCAATATTTAAAAAATGATTCCAAGACCATTGTAGCAATTGGAATGCTAAAAAATGTTACAAGCGAAATTTACCAAAATTCCAAATTGATACTTGTGATCTTTCTAATATTGGAACACATCCAATTCCTCAAAGTGATGTAATTGCAAAAATGACTCCTCCAAATACATATCTAAATAAAATTTCCCAATTTTATCACATTTTGAGTCACGAATTTCATATATTCCTACATTATTTAACAAATGAGAAAAAAAGTAATTAAGCCATATCAATGGTAATGCAACATAGAGATGCAAATTACATAATAAATTTAAAAAAAATCACTTACATAAAAAGTCTCAAAGTCAAATGCAATTCTTCTTTTGGAGTGCTTAAGGTTAGCTTGGATGATTCAATTTGAGAACCATTTGTATTTAACTCATTA
Source organism: Sindora glabra (assembly GCA_020226215.1). Taxonomy (NCBI): domain Eukaryota; kingdom Viridiplantae; phylum Streptophyta; class Magnoliopsida; order Fabales; family Fabaceae; genus Sindora; species Sindora glabra. Next base: position 43,294,764 of record CM035228.1, on the reverse strand, counting down.
TTGGGGTTCTTTTTCTCATAATGCACATAAATCTTATACAACCATTTTTTTCACATTTTTTATCTTCTTTTCATAAGTTATAGGCTCAAGCTTGGAGTAGCAAAATCATAGCAAGTTAAGCTTCATTCTTGGATAAAAAATGGCTCTAAATGCTAGCACAATACTATACTTTTTCTAATACTTATCAAACTTCAATTTCATTCTATAAGTCATATCCATAAAAACATCATCTCCACTTCTCATATTTTCTCTCAATGAACATTTTATCTTCCACACTAGCATGAAATGAAGGTTGGATGTTCGATAGCTTGAATTAGAAATTAAGTTGGTGATGACATAAAAAGGGTGTAAGAATTCACACATTATTGATCCCCTTATCCACTCCTCCTCTAATGGATAATATTTATAATTTTTATCAAGCATTGGAAGGCTAGTGAAAGCACACTTGTATTTGATGGAACTTTCAAGCATGGCAAATATGGAATTCCATCTAGTTTGACACATTGAGGTGTAATCCAACTTAAGTGTCATTTTCACTAACTTGATTGATACATTCTTGAAATTGCTTTATGCTACCCTTTGAAACTTTTGCATATTTTACATTATCTCTTATCTTAGACAATGCATCCCTTATCATTTTTAAAATTTTTTGAATTATAAGATTCAAGACGTGAGCATAACATCTCACATGAAAAAATTCTCCATCATACAACAAATTATTTTGCATAGCCAATCATTACTTTAAAAGATCTTGCATATTATCATTGGTAGATGCATTATTTAAAGTAATGGAAAACACTTTCTTATCAATATCTCAATCCTTTAAAGCATCATATATTTTGTTTGATAATTCAACACCTACGTGTAAGGTATCCATTTTACAAAAGCATAATAATTTTCTATTCAACTTCTAATTATTATTATCAAAATGAGCAATGAACCAAATATAACCTTCATTATTATAAGCAATCTAACAATCAAATGTCAAACATATTCTACTAGGATTATATGCCATAATTTGTTTCAATTTCTCTTTTTTACTCAAATAGAATTTCATAATATCAAATATAGTTGTAGATCTACTATATACTTTGGCTTCTAGATTATATAACTTCAAAAGCTCCCTAACTCTCTTACATTCAACAAAGTTAAATGGAAGATCATGTTCTATGATACATATGAACAAGCTTTCACAGATACATTTATGGTCAAGTTTTCAAGATGCCAATTTCTCTTCATGATCAAAGATCATTTTCCCAACATTCTCATAATTATGCTTCTTCTTACAACTTAGTAAATGGCATGATAATGTTAAAGTGTCATACTTATTACTACTATCAATTTTTGTGCACTAATTTTGCACATTTGAACTTTCATTTATAGGTTCTAAATTAGTTGGAGGGGTTCCCAAAACTTCTAAATTATCATCACAATTGACCTTACTTTTATTAATAATTTTACTATTTATACTACAAACCATAACAAGTAAAGAACATAAAGCACAAGATAACCCTAACAAAGCATCAAATGCTATCCAATCCATATTTAGAAAAAACATTAGATTAGCTAATTTAAATAGAGATATTTTTTCACCAAATAATCAAAGATGGCCTTTTTACATAAGAAAAAAATAGTGTTTATATGTGCATTTTCATGTATAATCTTTTTCAAATTAAAGATAATTGTTATTTATAATTATACATTAGACATGAAAATACAAATGCTCGAATATCTTATAATATATCATATAAGTCTTAAGAAAAATATAGTTTATTGGTTTAACTTTCAAGAACCTAATAGAAAAATAAAAAAATTCATAACAAATTCTAAAAGGCTAAAACTCAACATTCAGCTATTAGCAATTACAACATAACATAAAAAAAATTACGATTTAGAAATTAGAAGCAAAATAAATTCATAAGCTAGAATTGAATAAAAAATTCAAAAGTAGCTTATCTTACAAATGATATCATTGGATTGGAGGATTATAAGTCACCCACCGTTAACACTTACTATCAAATGGTGGATCATAGATGAGATTTGTGGTAGAACAAATGACTGAATAGTTTGAAGGTGAAGGAGCTAGAGATGCAATGCCGTCATGCCAAATGTTGGTTACTATCCTTGAGAGCTTACTGACTATGATTAAGTGAAGTGGTTTGAATGGAAGAGGATTAAAGGAATGGCATTGTGGTCCTATGGAATCGTGGTGGATGAGGATGATTAAAGACAATGAAGAATGAAGAAAAACTCAAAGGTGGAATTGTAGTTTATGGAACTTACTAAAAATGAAAGTCTTAGTTTGAAATAGAGTCAAAGATGTGAAACGACTTAGAGGCCATAACAAACTAGCAAAGTAGAGGCAAAATACTACCACAAAATGACAACATTGTTATGGCGTATTGGTTCTAGGTAAGGGGGCTAAGGTCGAGTAGGAAATTGGGCCATTTGGCTAGTGGGATTAGTTGTTTTGTGTTAGGGCCTGGGTGGTTTTTTTTTTTTTGGATTGGTTTTTTTTTATGGTAACAAAGGAATGAGTTAAATTTTTTTTTTTTGGAAAAAAAAGGACTAGTCTAGTCCATTGCTAATGAAATGGGGTAAACTCCAAGCTAAACATTCTAAGCCATTTTTGGCTCGTTATTTTTAAGGTCATAATTTCAAAAGTGCAAGTTTGCAAGCTAACGAACCAACTTATAGACTTTGACCCGAAACAATAGCTCTATTAGTGACATTGATTAATTTTAATTAAAAAATGTAAATTACTCCCTTCCATTATGGAATAATTAATTTTATCTTTTTTAATTTTAAAAATTTAAAAATCTTCTATATACTATATGAAATTTGAAATTAATATTCACTATTAACTTAATTTATTATTTTATCAAATTACATTATTTTTATAAATTTTTAAATAAGAATTACAATATTATATTTTATTACTTTGGCTCCATTTATTTTTCAAAAAAATACTTTCTATAGAAAAATATTCTTTACATATATATTAGTAAATGAGTGATCTATAATGTATAGCTTGTATTTAGAAAAAATGATATCTAAAAAATTATTTTTTTACAAATAATTGCTATATTATATAATTAATAAAAATTAAATTAAATATGTAAAATTTTAATTAAATAATAAAAATAATTTGTAAAATTATGCATAAAAATGATAAAAAAATTAATAATATACTATATCGTAATTTTTATTTGGAAATTATAAAATATCATACAGTTTGGGAAAATTATTAATTAAATTAACAATATGCTAAATTTAAATTTTGTAAAATTTTTAAAATTTTAAATTAGAAGAGACAAAATATAGTCACCTTAAAACTGACTGCGGTTATTTTACATTTTGGTTCGCGACTATACGTGTCGTCCACAACTTCCAAAAAGTTATGAAAAAATCAAGGAGCTGCGGATCTGTCCAGCGGATGAACAGCTAGACAAACCTATGACTCGTTTCTCCTTTCTTTGGTTGGAATGGAAAAATAGGCGGAAAGAAAAATAGTATATATATATATATAAGTTGGAAGAAAAGTAGAAGAAAAAAATAGGTGAAAAAATGATAGACGACAATAGGATAGAAGAAAAATATTTTTTTTTATTTTTGTTTAGATGGGTTAAAAAAGTAGCAAAATAAAGAGATTGAAAATTATTTTCTTATATTTGATTTGGTTGAAAAGTCAAAAGAAAGAAAATATTAAATGATAAATTTATCCTTATTTATATGCAATATATATACAATATTATTTGCGAAGGTAATATAAAAAATCGCTTCCCCAATATTCTTTAGGATGTACTGTAACTTTTACACTCATTTTTTTTCTTAATATTTTATACTATTTTGATTAGTAGTTATATATATTTTTATGTTTATATATTTTCACAATGATATAATTTAAGATAAAGAATGAATTGGTTCATGTTCAATTTTGATTCATTGTTAATATAAAACAATTATATACTATTATTCATTCGTATATTATTGGGCCATTGTTTTTTCAATTTGTTGAAATTTTTTCATAAAAATTTATTGTAATTTAATCAATGAAATTAAAAGTTATTTTCATTTTCAATTCTTTAATTAAAATATCCTAAGTAATAATATAAATTTACATTAATTTTTAATTATTTATTTATGAGCAAAATTGTCAATAAATAAAATTATATGAAATACAGAATAAATAATTTTACTAGAAATACAAGAGGTTTGGCTACGTTTAGATGTACTTTAATTATATTAAATTAAATATAAAAGGTTTGTCTAGTTTTTGGCATAAAATTAGTATTTTGTTGGTTCATAAAATATTTATTAAATTTATCAGAATTTTAGCATAAAAATAATTTTCCCGAATTAGTGAATGGAATACGGGGCATTTTTTGAAGTGAACGTCTTCTATTCATTTTTCATAGTTTTTCTGCACATTTTGGGATGGAAAGAATAATAACGGGACCCACATCACTTTTGTGATAGTTTTTGTTTCCATTTAATTTAAGTTTTTCCATAGCAACCAACCATAAGAAAAATTTACTTTTAATCCTTTTCTTTCTATAGATATATCAACCACTTTTTTTCAACACAACTATACAAAGGGTTAAAATCTTCGTATCGACCACCATAAAAAAAGGTCAAAAATGGCTGAAACTCGATCGGTTTGGGCTCATTACGGGTCCCAGCCCAACCGACCACAACAAAAGAAAGGCTTAAAATACTGGACCGAAGCAGACAGCCCAGGTGCAGGGGCCAGAACCAAATGAGTGGATTGTCATGTATTCTAATATCACAATGACTTTGTTTGCAATTAGTTAATAATTATAATGATTAACTGATTTAATTAATTATTAATTAATATTTAATTATATTAACTGATTTGAATAATTAATTACATTAACTGTTTGAGTAAAAATATTTAGTAAAATCAGCTATTTATAATTAATTGTTTATATGTAAAATAACAAATAAATGTATGAGTATATTTTATAAATTATTTAAATATTTTTTATTATAATATACAAGATTTTATATATTATTTATTAAATTAAATTTTTTATAAATAATAATTTATTATAAATTAAATATTTTTTAAATTATATTAATATAATTTTTTATAGTAAATAAATTTATTTATAAAAAATTAATAATTATAATTATAGTTTATTTATATTATTGAAAGGTTGTGAGGGAGGGGTAATAGCACTAGCAAATGCAACACTATTTTACCTAAAAAAAGTATTTTACCTAAAAAAAAAGAAGGAAGATGCTAGGCCAAAAAAAGAAGGAAGATGTAGTATTTTACCTAAAAAGAAAAGAAGAAAGACACAATATTTAACCTAAAAAAATAGAAGAAAGACACTACGCAAAAAAAAAAAGGGAAGACATAGTATTTTACCTAAAAAGAAAAGAAGGAAGACGTCACACAATAGTAATCAAGTAAAAGGAAGACACAATAGTAAGCGAGCAGCTTGGGGTATTTAAATCCTTCTTGATAATAGTAATAAAAAAGCTGAAAGAAAACACTGCAACTAGCAGTGTTTTTAATATCAACTGATTGGGAATAAAAAATTATTTGAAACAACTATTCACCGTTTAGCTGATTTGATTAATTTATTTAATTAATCAGTTAACTTCTGGTTAAACAGTCAAAAGTTACAACAGAAGTTTACCAAACAAACCCAATATTGTTCATGATGTTGGCACAAGGAAGGCCGTGGAAAACACAAACAAAAAGCCACAATTCAGTGGCCATGTCAGTTTCAACAAGGGCACTAAAATCAGAACACCAACAACAGTATAAATAAATATGAGAGGAAGAAGGGACCATGGTCGACATGAGCGCCATTCAGCATTTCATGAACAAACTTCACATTACAAATCAAACACAAAAACAAACTAACCCCCGGACAACAACAATAATCAATGGAATATTATAATAATGTCCAAGGCCACATTTTAAATAATTTGAAACTTAAAAAAAATTAAGTTGATATATGATCAATAGAATGTTAATCTTTTTCTCTTTATCATCTCTGATAACTTAATGAGCTTTAAGTGTTTTTAATGATTAAATTAATAAAATAATGAAAAATATTATATATATGCAGTGGAAATTAATTGACATTACTTTAAACTTATACCATTTACACCAAATCTACATTTCATACTATTTATTTTAACAGTTATATAAAGGCAATCTAAAAATAAAATTAACTTTTAATAATGAAAAATAGATAGAGTAAATGAAACACTCATTAATTACTTTCTCTCTTGTGATAAATCTTTTATTATCTTTTTTATCGCTCTCATGTTAATTTAAACTATTATACAAAAATAAATAAATTTTGTAATAAAGTGTATGATTTTTTTGAATATTTGTATTTTTTAATAATTTTTCTCATTTTTCCAATAAAAATATTATTTTGAATTATTAGGTGAAATTTTTATTGATTTTAATTTTAACTACTTATCCTTTTTATTTTTTATTGATTATTTTTCCATTTCATTGTTTGAATAAATTTAGAAATATTATTTATAAAATCCATTTAATTTTCAAAAAAATTTAAAAATTACTCTATTGAATTATAAAATATAGAAATATCTTATTGAGTCAACGTCACTATGTGGCGCAAACTTAAGTTAACAGTGGCTTTTTTTAAGCTTCATAAATATTTTATATTATTACATTTTTATTGATTTTAAAAAAATACAAATATTCAAAAAAATATGAATTTTATTAAAAAATTTATTTGTTTTTTTGTATAATAGTTTAAGTTAATACGAGAGGGATGAAGAGAAAAAGTAATTAGTGAGAGTTCCATGTATTTTCTCCTTCATCATTAAAGGTTAATTTTACTTTTAGGTTGACTGTTTTATAACCATTAAATTATGTTAAAATGGATGATGTGGATTTGGTGTTAATTAGAAATATACATAGGTCTAGTCATTAGATTTTCACATTACTTTTCATGCATAATTGCATGAAATATAATGGTCTAAACTCAAGTTTAACTCATTTAATTTTAAAAAAATTTGACTCAATTAAATTTATACATAGTTAGCTCAGCTCAAAAGTTCAATTATTTTTATTTTTATTATTATATTAAATAAAAAATAATTTTTATATAAAAATATACATTTAAAAAAATAATATGATATTTAAATATATAAAATATTCAATCATATTAAATTAAATATTTTTCTACTTAAAATAATTAAATATAATTATTTTTATAATATATAATTATGTTATTAAAAATAAATTTATATAATTAGAACAGGTTAACTTGACTCATTTTATATTATCATGGCCCTAGCCTATTAAATATTAATCAAGTCATGAGAAAAAAAATTCAATAAACATTTGGGCTTAAAAAAAAGAACTCAAACCTTATATTATATTCATTTCTTAGTATGTAAGGAGGAATTTGCCTCTGCCTTTAGGTGTTTGAGTATTATACTTAAATACCAAAGTTTTTGTTGCTTTTTTTCTCATATATACTCACATACAATACTCGAATATAAACCTTTAGAGCTTTATATTTGAGTATTATACTTAAATACTCCATTGTGCTAAATTGAATCTTGTATCTTAATGTACTAAGTTTTTGTTTTTGAATTTAGAATGTGAAGATGAGTAATTAATGATATTTAATCCATCTAATTAGTGATTATAATTGTAATGGCCCTACCGTTAACAGGTATTATAGAATCGTTATAGCGTAAAAATACAGTTAGATAGTTTTGATATAAACTTAGGATTACTTTAAATGGCTTTAAACTATTTCTTTTTCAACTTGTTGAAAGGATTTAATTTGATTTATAATTTTTTTTAGCTTAATTTCACAAACAAAGTTGAGTCTATTAGAATTCTGAAAATTTTTCTAAGTTTGAGTGCCTTCTTTAGAGGGTTATATGAAATATGTATTATTTAAAAATAAAAAATTTCAGTAATTGTTCCTCTTGTATTTTTACATCAAAGAGTGATTTGTAATAAATTTTTGGAGACCTAAAAGGACTATTTTAAGGAGATGCTATTTTCAAAATTTTTCAAAATTCGACATTTTGAATTAAAACCTAAAATCTAAATTTTTATTCTTTGGAGTTTTGATTTTTTTGAATTTATTTTTGAATCCAAACGGGGGGTATTAAATGGAGAGTAAAATGTTAAAGGGAAAATGAGGACATTTATGTAAATAAGTTGTTAAATCTTGTGACCCAATGTGTTGAACCCTGAACCCGTGACCTAGTAGCCCAACACACAGACCCAACATGCGACCCATGGACCCAACCTGGACTAGACCCGAAACAGAAGCCCTAAAACAAAACAGAACTGGGCAGCAAAATAAAAAACACGAAACCCAGTAGCAGCAACACAAAACAGAATGTAGCAGCTCTCTCTTCAGCTCTTTTCTTCTTCTTCCTTCCCTTCCACTTCTAATCACACAAAATGACTGCCTCCCTTCACAATTCTACATGTTTTCTTCTATTTTCTCCCTGTTTTCCCTTGTTTCTTGTTGCTGTTTCTAAATAATACGAGTTTTTGGGTTTTGGGTAGCAAGTTCTGAAATTTCTTCTTTTTTGCTTAATAAGGTAATTCTGAAACTTCATTCTCTTAATTAGGAGTTAAAATAGCTTAAGTTAATTAGTAGATAGTAAAGATTAGATTGTTTTAAGGTTATGCATATAGTGTAGATTTTTTAGGGTTTTGTAATAGGAAACTTGATAATGTAATTGGGTGTTGATTTGTATTTGAATTATTGTTTGATTGCTTGCTCAAGGTTAAGGAACACTACTTAGTGGCAGTGGGGTTCAAGAAGTGGGAAGAAATTAACTTAAGCATTTTAGTCATTTTATAAGTAGATAATGTGTATTTCTACATTTTTATATAATTTCCAACTTCTCTATACTTTGAATATTAGTTTTATTAATATATTAATTGTTATTATTTTCTATGCATTTTAATTCCATATACGTGTAGAGCTTTATGTACTCTTGGGACAAGCACCTTAAAATTTTCTTGAGTTATAATAAATAAGAATGATGCTAAAATGACTTTATGATGAAGAAATTAATTTATGTGGCTTATTTTGAAATGGTATACTATTGGAATCTCATTATATAATGTTCTTTAAAAGATTATTGTGGATAAAGTGATAATATGTTGAAGTTTCACATATGCTTGTAAAAATTAATTTTTGATGAGTTTGGAATGATATGATATTGGAGATGTTGATTACCATGATTGAAAGCCTTGGTAAACTAAATATAGTCGAAAGGAGTATGGTTTGAGATTGTTTAAAACTATTGATATATGAAACTATTTACTTCCAATAATTTCTCATATAACTATTATTTATATATATGCTTGGTATTTTACTGTTTTATAAATTTGTTTTGGAAGAAGACTAGTTAGAAACTGTAGCTAACGGCAGTGATGATGTTAACCTTGGTGCACCTTGGTTCGAATCCCAATTAGCAAGGGGTTGTTAACCCCGTGTGTTAGCCAACACATATGGATTAGTTTATGATAGCCTGATAAATTACTTTAGAGTTGAACGCTTTTTGAAAGTATTAATTCATGAGTGGAATGCTTATATTTGTTAATCATAACTAGAAATCTCCTATCCTAAAATGTGGTTTTAGTGGTTTATGTATTTTTAAAACTCATTAACTTTAATTATGATTACTTATTTATCATGAATATGTTATACTGAAATTTTTTTTACCATAATTCTGTATCTATGATAATTTCTCATGTAGCTTGAAACTTATGTTTTAGTATTTTACTTCTAAGGGATATTTCAATTGTTATTTTGTCAAGTATGATTGTATAACTTTTTTTATATCTTTTTGATATTGAAAAGTTATTTAACTATTTTTAAGGAAAAGCTCATGACATGACTTGTCCTATTTTCATTGAAAATTTATATTATCTATTCACTGAGTTCACAACTCACTCTTTTTATTATAATATTTTTCAGATAAAGACTTGGCTCCAAGTATGTCATTTGCAGCTCCTTAGAGAGAGAGAGTAGCATTCTTTTGTAGTGAGCCACACTTTGTTCGTGTAGGCTTGATGTAAAACTTTTATGTGTTTTTGAAAGTTATAAATTTTGAATACTCTTAGATGTGCTCTATTAAACCCATAGGCAGGACATGCTTTTGTAGACTTATATGTATGCATTTTGTTATATTTGCAAAAGATTGTTTGGTTACCAAACGATATGGATTTTATGTTAATATATATATGATTTAACAGGTGAATATTAAAAAATGAGAAAGTTCATGTTGGACTTTATATATGTGAAAAGTTAATGTTTGTGTGTTGGGTATATGCCCACTTGAGTTTGAAACAAGTTACAGGTTATCTTTCATTGTGTTAGGCTAGCATGGCCTATATGGTTATATTTTGCCCTAAGGTCATACACCGGTCACGGCCCCTAATTTTCAGCCATGATAGTAATGGTAAAACTAAACTATGAATGAGATCGATATGATTATATATATATATATATATATATATATATATATATATATATATATATATATATATATATATATATATATATATATATAATCATGAAATGAAATTATCAAGTATTGCCATATATGATAAGGTATTATTTTAATTGTTTTAAAATCTAATTTTGTGATATGTGATTAGAATGGAAATATGTATAATATGATGATAAATCCTTGTGAAATTACTATATATATGTGTGTGTATGTGTGTGTGCAATAGAATTGTTTAGCATGGTAATAATTGTGAATATGTTTGTGATTGGAATGGTGATGAAACCCCAATAGAGATAAGTTATTGATTAAAAATATGAACTAGAGGGATTAGTATGGAAACACGAAGGGACTGATGCTGAAATACTATGAAATGATATGGAAATTGAAATAATTTGTGAATGGTTAAGATGATAGGAGAAACAAGGTTAGGTTTATAAATGGTTAAGGTTGAAGTAAGGGTGTAAAACAAGCCCTACAGGCCTCTACAGGGCTTTTTAATTTTTAATTTTTTAAATATTTTTAAGTATTTAAAAACTTTTTTAATTTAATCTAATTCTTAATCTAATCTATAATAACCTAATATAATTTTTTAGACTTATTTAACGAACTAATTACATAAAATAAAAATTCTACTTAAACAATTATAATTTATGAAAGACAATTAATTTTTAATCTAAATTAATCTAACATTTCCTTCAATGTGTCTCCCTTGATATTTAAAGTTTGATTTTTTATTTTTATATATGTATTTTTAATGGTTTAATTATTTTTAATTGCAAAAAAAAAAAGATGTAGGCTATTTGCAGGACCATACAATTTTACTTAAAAATATTTGTTTTGAATATGGTTTATATGGTAAGCCCACACAAGCTTGCCCCAGCCCACCCCATTTTACATCCCTAAGTTAAAGGGAGGCACAAGGCAAATTGATTATTTGTTATTTGTTATTCTTGGTATTATATATTGTTGTGTTATTCCTATGGACACAAATGATGACTAGAATAAATGTTTATTATTTCTTATTCTTGTTATTCTACATTGATTATTATTATTATTATTATTATTATTATTATTATTATTATTATTATTATTATTATTATTATTATTATTATAAGTGAATGGAAATGATATATAGCATATTATAACTAGAAATTTGGTTATGAGTAGGTATCATTAATTATACATACATATATAATACAAAAATGGTTGTATAGTTATGTATGTTTTTATTAAGTAGGTTGTCTACTTACTAAATTTATGACTTATTATATTTATTCAAAATATTTTTATAAATATGCCTTTAGAAACTTCACCTTTATTAGTGGCTTATAAATGAAATTTCATTGGAAATTTTGTATTAAGTAGCTATAGTCGAATGTAAATTGTAAATAGAGAGGGCTTAGACATTATATGACTAATGTTAGTTACTGACAATTCAAGTTTCATTGTAAATACCTTTTTGAAATTGTTTACTCCATTATTCTATTTGTTAGTAACTATATAACAATACCATAATAGTTAGGTCAAGTTAGCAGAAATTGAAAAATAGGTTCCATGTATAATCACGACTAAATGGGTTGTAACAAATACACAAGAAAGAATGAAAAAATGCATTATAAATTTGAATTATATTTTATTTCTTTATTATTTGTTAATTTTTACTTTTTTATTTTAAATTTTCTTTCCACACCAATTGAGCTAAATTATCAGTATTGCCTTTTATGCTACAAATATTTTACAAATTATATCATCATTGTATTCTTATGGAATAATGTCCTAGCTTGTGCAATATCTATTTAATGATATGCTTGAATGCTTCAATAACAAATTTTTAGAACTCTTATTCTACAACTTAATGATGTTATATTAAAGATAATCATGTGAATGATTAACTTGCATTATATATTAACTTGTTTATAGACAATCCCACTAAGGCTTTTTGAGATTAAAATAATTGTTTATGATGTAATAGTAATCTTTTCTATTCTTTTCTATGTATTAATTGAGGAAGGTTATTTTTTTTAACTTTTGATATGTTTTTTTAATTTTATATTTTAATATATTAAAGACATATATTGTTGAATAAGCTTGGTAATTGACATATAATGGTGCTAGCAAGTTTCTAAATTACGTGTTAATTCCTATTATAAGCAATAAGGTTATGAATTGTTATTATGGCAAAGATCCATAGGACACATTAATAGACAAAAATCCAATAATACCTAGAAGTTTCAAAGGTTCTTGATGTTTTGACTATAAGAGTTGATTCTATAATATTTCCTATCTCTAATGCCCTAAATAAAATTTTGGATAATTATTTTGGATATATGATTTTTAATCAAAATTTTGTACCAGGATTTTAAGTTTTAGGTTACTAGAAAATTTGCTTTATTGAAGTTTGTGAGCTATTTCGAAGTGTAAGGATCATTTTTTATATTTTTGGTGTGATCTAACTCATTTGTTTGGATTATATCAATTAATCGATGCATCAATGTTGGATATGGATTCACTAGAAATATAATTTTGTAACCTATTCTACTTAAACTTAAGGCTTTAGGATCCGTTTGGTTGGAGGGGAAATGAATTTTTGAAATTCATTTTCTAACTTTCCTTTGTTTGGACATTCAAAAATTTTAGTTAACAGGAAAATAAATTTTGATCAACTAAAAAGTTATATTATTTTTAAGGAAAATAACTTCCCATTTTAAAAAATAGAATTCATTTTTCTTGTTACTCAGTACATCCATATTCGAGCCCAAACTTTTTACCTTCTTACCTTATTACACAATTGCGATCATAAATAAAATTTATTTTTATTTATTAAATATTTCATGATAGATGCTCTATTTTTATTTTTATAAAATTTATTTTATTTATTAAAGTTTAGGTGCACATTTTTATATAAAATTTACTAAAATATTCTTCCTTTTTTTCTCATGATGGATACTCTATTATATAATATTTCCTAATAATTAATTAAACTAACTATGTGAATTTATGTATAAGATTTTGTAATGCCTTTAATATATATTTTATTATTAGAAATTAATCATTATTGGATTATTGGACACTAAGAACAATAAAAATTTTATTAAATTTTTTTTAAAAGGTAAATAAAATTATAATAATTTTGAAGTAAATAATTTTTATTTATTTTAAACAAAATTAATTTTTTTTGTATACCAAACACCAAAAAATATTTTTTATGCACCAAATAATAGAAAGTTAATTCATTTTTTAAAAATATATTTTTTTAGGAAAATACTTTTTTAAAAATTTCATTTTCTCTTAAATCAAATAGACCCTTAGAATCTTAGTATAACCTATGATTTATTTTTAAAATTTGAATTTTATCTTTGTGCTTTTGTTTTTATTGATTTTAACAATGGAAAGTTGTAATTACTATATGCATCAAAGAGAATGAATGTAAGTTTAGTGCTTTGAAGTGAGTTTAATGGTAAATGTTCATAGTTTGAACACTTCTCTCTCTCTCTCTCTCTCTTTCTCTCTCTCTCTCTTTCTGCAACAGTATGCTTTTGACTAAGATTGATGTGATTTTTATATGCTTTTGGACATTTTTTTCATTCATTTTAGAGAATAAGAATTTTTTTGAATGTAATATATTATATATATTTTCCATTTTCAACAACTCTAACTTCCTCTACTTATCATGAGGTTTTATGCATAATTCATAGATTTTTATTAGGAAACTAGGATACATATTTTTTTTAGCTTATAAATAACCATTAAGTTAATTTTTTTAGACATATATATCAATTTGATTTGGATCAATTTTTTTTATAGCTATTATGTTGCCATCTATAATATGGTTATGTAAGAATAATGTATTGTTATAATTGAAAATAAATGGATGTATTTTGTTGTTTAATGATTTTTTTTTATGTATTACCTTAGTTACAATGCCATCAATGAGGGGAAAATAGATTTCGATTGCTTGATTTGTTTGTCAATAAAGCTTATTATTGAAATTTATGAAATAAAAAAGATCATTATGTAATTTGGTAATTACCTTTAAATGATGGTAGACTTTTTTCATGTAATACAAACATTTTATGACTATATGCTTTCCTTTTTTATTGAAGAGTAATATAGGTGCCTAAACTAAGATAGTTAAAAGTTAATATCAAAACTATAATAACAATTTTGTATTTTTCAATCTCTATAGTTTGCCTTGTGGTTTCATTCCTATTAAAGAAAATTATTACACTTAAGTTATTCAAATTAATCACTTAATTCAATTTATCATTAATAAATGGCTTAGGACTTCATAGAAATTTCTTTCACTATAGTTCTATTTACTAGTGTAACAACCCATTAGAATGCAAACTTAAAGCTTGACCTTACTATGATGGAGTTATTTTTTCTCATTTTCTTTCCTATTGTTTTCTTTATGTTTTTATTATTTACTTGTTGCATGTACTTTTATACAATAGTAGATTACTTAATGACCTTGATTTCTTGGAGTTTTGTTTTTAATCTAAGTATTCCAACTCCTTCTATTTTTATTTTACTTTGTACATTTTACTTATTTTTCCCTTTTAGCTTTAGGTTAAAACACCAATGAAGAATATAATTGATGATTAGAGGTGTAGCAAGCCATTCATTTGTTATAAACAATAATGAACTTAATATAAGGTTATTTATGTATATTGCATTAAATAAATAACTAGTTATACGGGGGTTGTACTATGTTTACGAAATAAAGAAATAATTTACAAATGAAGGTATATATTAACATATAACAAAGTGGTGTTGTTGAGGTTAAGATCTAAAATTCATGCATTCTATAAGCATTAGAAGCATTTAAGCATAAAATCTACCTTTAGGTACTTCTTTAAGAAAACATGCATTAGATAAAATTAACTTATTTCATTTTTAAGTATTAGTTCATGAGCAATCTTTTTAATTTAATGAATGTTAATTTTAGTATTTTCTCTAAAGGGGTAAAGGTATTATATGGATTTGTATTGTGTATATTTATTTGATTGCTAACTTGTTGCTCTATAAGGATATGTTCAAATTGATCAACTTGTGTGGACATTTTTTGCTATTGTTAAAAGAAACGAAACCAAAGATAATGGCTACTCTTAAAACCTTTCAAGTTGCATGAAGTTGGAAGTAACTTCATTTATACTTAAGCCTATAAATTGCATGTGCTTTGAATTATTGTATACAAGTAGTCAAGTATTGAGTTAAAAATTTATCTACATTATGAAATAAGCATGTTTATCTATTAGCATATGGAAAGAAAGAAAAAAAAATCCAATGAGATTTCTAGATATAGATTCAATTGTATGTGTATATGGAAATGCTCATATGCATCACTATAATCTTTTATTAAATTAAAATCTAGTATGTGATACATTTGGGATTTTTGCTATTATATTCTATTTAGTATGTAATATTGATAGAGTATGGAGATAATATCTTGGACACTTCTTGAACCCACTTAAGTATGAGTAAAGAATTTCCTTATGAAAATACTAAATTTTTTCTTGTAATAATTTAATGTCTAAGTATATTTTATAAAGTAGATTTTCAGTCATATGCTCTTATTGTATGTTAAATCATTATAGTAATGTTGTTAATATTACTAATTGTAACTTAGAAGTTTCTCACAATATGAGGTTCCTAAAATGCTTCCATAATTTAAAGCATCATGTTCGACTTAAGGTGTTTATGATAAACTAGCACCTAGTTCTTACATATTAAAAGGGAATAAATAGTAATCTCACTGCTACTCTCTTTATTCAAACTCAAGACTATGCTTTAGTTTTTCTTAAAAGTTTCAATCTTTATTATAGTTTTGATATAATATATCAGTGTCTAACTTACCTTATGGGCCTTTGGACAAAAGCTATAATTTTAGCTTTATGAAAATTTTTATTTCCTTAGAAGCTAATAATTATGAGCATAATATAATTTGTAATTCTTCAAACTTCTATAAAGTCATAACTTTTAGCACAATTTAGTGGAAAATCTAGAATTTCATTCAAATAAAAGTTCAGATCTTCAAGTTTATTCACATCAAGTTCTAAAACAACATCTCTCTAATTCTAAGTCTAAACTTCTAATGACATCCAAGGTATTGTTACTTGAACTTGATCTCAATTCTATGCTATATGAACTATTGGTCAATTAGTTGTTGCAATATTTTGAATTCTTAATTATAAGGAAAAGTCCTTAGAAATATGATGTTAATTGCATATTTAATTATCTCAACACACTAAGTATTTGACAAAATGTTTGTTGAGCTACATATTAATTATCATTATCTTATACTTAAGAGCATTATGAGATAGAACTATCCCATTTCCCTTTCCTTAGTTCACTTAAGCTATATAATCCTATTAAATGGCTAGTTACAATGCACAAAAAGGAAAATGGTTCTAACTGATGTTATTTAAAATTTTTTGTTACATGTAAACATAAATATATCATTTAATAAGTGATACTTTCCTCCAATTAGTCTTGAACATCTTTGGTTAATTAAATGTAAAAGGTAATGCCTTTAAATTCTCATGCCAACCTCAAGGAGTGAGACACCTTTGTGAAGTTTGTTATATCTTATCATAATTGTCAAATCATGAATTAAACCAAATTTTGAATCATCATATTCAAGACTAAATTCTAGAATAAATTAACATTTATATTTTACCTATAAATAACATCATGTAAACTCAAAAATACTTCCAAAAATAGAAAATGCTACTATAAAATTTAGAAATAAGTATTAATCAAAATAACATTCATCTCATGAGTAGTAATAATCTCAAAAGTATCCTTCTAAATCTACTTATCATTTATCAACTAAGTAGAAATGATTAATCTATAAAAAAATAAAATATAAATTATAAGATGGAGGAAAAAATTAAGAAAAAAATCTAAATATAAAATTTGCTATATAGGCTTAGTAGAAGCTTGTAATCGATTAGAAAGGAATTTTTGTAGTGATTTTCATGCTTCAATAAAAATAAAAGAAATTTAAAAAGATCGAATAATAAAAGTAAATGACCAAGAAATACTATTAGTTAATAAAACACTTTCAACCATTTGATTTTTATCTTAAAATATGGATAGCTAAAGAATTGTGCTTTTAGTAT
The DNA here is from genome assembly GCA_020226215.1 of Sindora glabra. NCBI lineage: Eukaryota > Viridiplantae > Streptophyta > Magnoliopsida > Fabales > Fabaceae > Sindora > Sindora glabra. Next base: position 43,277,122 of record CM035228.1, on the reverse strand, counting down.
TAAAATTTCATATTTTGCTCCCCAAGTTTCATAAAACTTAAAGCCTTTATTCATTTAACAATATAGAATAGATTCTACATATACACTATACAACAAAGTAAAAATAAAAAAATCCACAAAAATATTTAAAAATTAATAATAGTAAAAAGGAAGTAAAACTAACTTTTCTTAAGCTTGCAATATAGGGTAAAGTATCATAAGCATAGCAATAGGAAAAAGACAAGGCTAAAAAAATAGAAAGGATAAAACTTTAAAGGTTTAAAGGAATATGTATTGTCTAAGACTCTTCATTTGCTAACTTTTGTCAATCATAATGTGATTTAAAAAAATTGAAAAAAATTAGTTAACATAGAATTTTTCAAAATTGAGTCGCGCAAAATTTGACTTGGAAACTATTACAACTTAGGAATTATATTTAGATTTTGAAGTGATTGATTTACATAAAAGTGTTCAATTTTATGATTTCAATATGATATTTTGCAATTTTATTGATAATTCATGACTTTCAATGATTCTCCACTACAATTTGATGAGTTTTAGAGGTGATAGAGGTATAAAACGGACCAAAGTTTATGGACTAGTCCGCGAATTTTACAGATTTTTACGGACTTGGATTAAATTTGATCCATTTTTTTATGGGTAATATGGACCGGTCTGGACGGACTAAAATCCGTACGGACTAGTCCGCGGACTTACAGTTAAAGTCCGCGAACTAGTCCGTATCCTTAAGGATACGGACTGGATATGGACTTCTTATATTTAGTCCATTTTTTTAACGGGTAAAACAGACTGAACCTAAACGGACCGGGCTAAAATGGACCAGTCCGTATCGGTCCGGTTCGTCCGTTTTACTCCCCTAGGAGGTGAGTTAACTAGAATTGGATGATTTGAATCACATATCATCTAATTTCTATAATAATATTAATCTTATAATTTAAGTATTCATTGCTTTAGTATATCATAATTCATAATGAATGGGAAGACAAGAATATTATATACAATATTTATAAGTATGATTTTGTCATATCATATTATAATCATATGTGAAAATAAATAGGTCTGACCTTGATCCTATCTTCTTGTAATCTTGCCTTATATCAATAATATGCTTCTTATGAAATTATAATCATATGTGTTGTTGGAGGACAAATGTCAATTCAAGAATTTTGAGTAAGAGTGGTAATCTATATCATTTAACTATACCTAAGTTCTTTATGCCCATTTCATTAGAAAACACCTTCAAACAAACACTTTATCTATATATGAAGTTATCAAGTGGTATATGCTATTTGCTTAAAATTTAGTAAATGCCAATTTGGTTTTCAAACAAATTCACTAACCCACTTTGTCAAATATGGAACCTCATGATTTGTGGTTGGTTAATGGTAACTAGCTGAGATAATCAATACAATAAATATAAGGAGATTTTTTTAGCTTGTACATTTTTGGGTGAAGGGGATATTGCAAATACTATAGTCTAAGTACATCAACAGAAATTAGGTATAGCTTATATTTACCTTGGAAGCATTTTGCTAGACATCTATAGATGTTATGGTCTAGTAGGTTTAACCTAAGTTGTATTGGATAGGATGCAAAAGAAAATTATAGTTTCTTGGAATGCCATAATTAAGGGTTATCCAAAAGTGAAAAATTTAGTTATTGCTCAAAAATTGTCTAACAATATGTAAGAGATAGGTTACTATCAAGATAACTAATTTATAAGAGCAATATGATTTTTTATATTAATGCAATATGGCTTTTTGAATGGCTAGTTTAATGTGTACATTTGCATGTTAGATTGATGGTGAAGCTTGATCTTATAATAATCCACTCTTATGAATTGCTCTTATAGTTGTCTATTCCTTAACTCTTGAAAGTTATCTTTTACAAAGGATTTAAAATTATTATTACTTACTTGTTTCTATAAATTGTTATAAAAAATATGTTTTAGTGACACAATTTTATACTAGTTCAATATTATTTTTTACATACTAGGTAATAAAAAATATGTAAAGTGCATTGATCATTGTAAAAAAGCATCTATACTTAAATAGCTATCATTTTTTGTAAGAGAGAGTAAAATACCCTAAGTTTTTTTCTCTAAATATCATGATTGTCAAAATTGTATGTTTATTGTTACAATTTAGAGATTCTTATTAACTCATTATTATTTTATGCTAACTTATTATCATTTTTCAAATGTAAAGAAACAAAAATGTGTAGAACACACCATTGTCATATTGAAAGCATATCTTATAAAAATGACCAATTAGAGCTCTCACAATTAATCAATCATTTAGGTATATAATGACCACATGGTTTGGAAACTCAAATGAGTTTAGCAACCTAAGAACTCAACAAGCTTTTGTAACCTATCATCGATTAAATACCTAATAATTATATAATCCCAATGTAGGTTTGAAAGAATACACCGACCTTCATGACATTAAAGTTGGATCAAAGAATCTAGTAACCCTCAATCCTAAGGTAGAATCAAGTGAGCCTAACGACCTTTGGTACTATAAAATGCCTAAGTAACCCTCGATGCTACTATTTTAAATGTTTATTTTCATTGGCTAATGAAAGAAAGCCAATATTGATTGGTTGGATTGATTAATTTATATAAAATCACTTTATGCAATCCTAGATGTTCAAATTATCGGATTTAAGAGACCATATGTTTAAACTAATAATCAAAATTGGGTGTTAATTAATAGGTTATTAGTTTTGGGTCATAATTTTTTTTATTCATAATATCAAAATATATGAGTATTTGACTATGAGGTATTGGAAAAATTATGATTATTTTCCTATAAAATACTAGATCAAGCATTGCTTACTAACTCAAAAGGGGGCCAAATGATAAATATCAATATTTTATGGGCTATAATGATAATTATCTAACAACTACATAAACCACCTTCTAATCACTTTACTCCGAGAAACTTTCTTATATAAGAGAAGGGTGAGTAAATATAGCCCAACTCATTTTTTAAGCTTGGAACCAACTTTGAATAAATAGAATTTAGACTAAGAACTAAGGTTTAAGGGTCAAGTTTGAGCAAATTCTAGACTTTATTTTATAAATGGGCCATGCTTAGACTTGTATAATTAATACTAAGTTGTTTTGAATTTGGTCTTATTTTATATTTAATATATATTATATGACACAAATTTTAATTATAAAGAATAAATATATGTATATGATTATATTTTTAATAATATTTTTATTTATTATATATATTAAATATAATATAAATATATATTATATGTTTATAAGATTTAATTATATTATATAAATTAAATTTTAAAATTGAGCCTAAACTGGGTTAAGCTTGAGCACTTTTATTTCAGCTGGAATTGAGTATAAAAAGTATGAAAAAAATTTAGGTTGACCTGAGCTTGGATGAAGCGAAAATAACTTAATATTTATATAAGTTCAATTCAATTTTGCCCGCCCTTAATATCAGATTTACACCATATCTTTATTATTTAGATTATTTTTTCTTTACAACACATTACTGATTTAAGTGTTGGAGTTTCCTTGATAGCCTCACTTTGCTCTTTTTCTTTTTGTCTTTTAGATACCTCAAAGAGAGATGAAATCTTTCACCAAGTTTGAAAAAAAACAAATTGCATGCTTTCAAGTTCAGCTAATGCTTGCCAATGGATATTAAATGTATAATCCTAATTAATTAAATTTTTATAGAAGCTTTATTTAGAACCAAATTATGTCTCTAACTTTATTTGAAGTTTGGTTTTCTTTTATCTTCAAGATAAATTTTGATAGCAATTGTTTTCTTACATTGAATTTTTTATTAATAATATTATGATAAGTTTGTTATTTATATATAATAATTATAAGCTTGAAACTAGGTAATTAAATTTAAATATACATTAATGTAAAAATATATTTTGAATCCTAGATAAAAAATTAATAAGGGAATTAATAATCATAATTTCATTAACATATATTATCTATTCTAATGAACTTTATTATATTGTATCTATGTAATTATATTTCTTCAAATTACAATAATGTGTCATTTTAATGAATAACTCTTTATTATTATGTCATCATATAACTATATATAAGTTCACAAATATGAGTCATATATGTAGACAAAAATTTTAAATTAATAAGTATAAATAGTTAATTATAAATAAAAACAAATACTAAAGATTTAATTATATAGAACTTACAAATAAAAAAAGAAAACAATATAAAGACAAAAGTGTAGATTAAAAGAAAACTATAAGGTTAAAAGTTTGATTTAACTATTTTTTTTCTTTACTGGAATTAATTAGTTGACCCCATTTCATAGATATAAATCACATGTCTTTGCATTTTAACTTGAAGGTTACATGTATTAAGTACCAACCCTCATAACTTTTTTCTCACCTAAAATAGTATTTAATTATTTTTTTACTTATTGATTCATTTATTTTTACTTAGTTTTAAATTTTTTAATGCTTATATTTCTAGATTAAAAATAATACACGATTAAGATATGATGTTTTTCATATACCCATGCTACATTTTTGAAATTTTTAAGATATATTTTATTACCTTTTTATTATACATACGTGATAATTAATTAATCATTATGAATGTGTTTAGGATAAGAATTTATTTATAAATAATATGATTTTATCATTAAAATAGAAAGAATGAAAGTAATTGGAAATTAATATGAAGTTAGATTTGAGTAGATATATATAGATGAAATTTAAAAGTTATTTTTCCTCTTTTTCCTTTCGGCTACCTAAAAATTATGAAATTGCCTATCAAACCCTTATAATATCACCAAAAGCCATTTTTTGCCTATTCTCATTTCTTGCTCACTTCCATTTTCTTCTCTACTTTTCCAACTTCATCTTTTACAAACTTTAGCAAAATTTAACTAAGAAAATTTTAGAAAACATTAATTACTCATTTGTAAACAAGGTAATTTTCTTAAAATCAAGCTTTAGGTTAATGAATTCTTGAATCTTTGCTTATGAAAGGGAAAACTAGAGATTTGATAATTATTTTGAATTTTCTTTGAATTAATGTTTGAATAAGGTAAGTCAATTACACTTTCAATCTTCTTCTATTTCCTTTATCCACCTTTAAGTAGGCAATTTACTTAAAACATTGATTTGTTAAGATTTCATGTTATCATGGTGCTTATATTAGAAGTTAGGAATTTTGATGATTGATTGTTTAGTTAATGTTTGTAGAAAGAGCAAATGATGTGATGAGGTTGTGTTGAATTTAAGCTATATTGATGTATATGTAATTGGACTAAACCATATATATAGTGTTTTCATAGAATTTTTGCAATTTTGGAGCCAATAGTCAATTATATACTTAAGTATGATTCTAGAGTTACTCTTTGGATATCCATACTTAAGTACGTACTCAATATCTAATAAGAGAAGCCATTTGGATGTTTATAAATAAGTATGTAATTGATTATGACATCTAAAGTTGCTCTTTAGATGACTATAAATGAGTATACACTTGAATATGGAATTTAAAATTGCCCTTGGATTGTTCATACATGAGTACATATTCGAGTATGTAGGTCAAAATTCACTCATGGACCCCTATACTTGAGTATTGCCCTTATTTCACCTAGCTTATTTATTTTATGGTATTTTAAAGTAATGCATACTTTTATTATTCTAATAATTGTAAAATAAACATATAAATGATGTTGCTCATGTTTTTAACAATGAAATTCCTAGGAAGGATATGTTTGTGATTAGATATGTGAAAGGGGTGAATGATATACACGTGAATTGATATAATACTGAATTTGAAAAACTATTTAGGACAGGGTAATGTAGATCCTAAAGAGACATGGATGCATTTGTGAGGGGATAAGGGTAACTAGAAGGTACAAAGAGATCTATATACTTTCTTTTAATTATTAATTATTATAATTGATATTGTTAAATATAAAAATTTGCTAAGAATTAAGAAATGGTATGGTTAGAAAGGGTTTTATGTATTACACTTACCAAAATATTTGCATAATTTTTTATTAAGTAAATTGTTTACTTATTAAGTTGTTAACTCATTATTTTAATTGTTTACTTTTTAAATGCACCTACAAAAGTTCCTTCTCCTTTAACAATAACTCAAGAATGAAAATCTTCATGCTTATCTCACAAAAGGAAGCCATAGTTGTTAGTAGCTTGTAAATAGACATATTTTGGGCTTTATGGAGTGATATGCATATTAAGAAGTATAAATACTTGTTTTTAATCAATTTTGATAATGTTTATGAAATATGTATATTGATTAGAATCTATATAATGATACCAGGTTCAAGATTAGGATAAGTTAGTGAAAATCAGAAAATAGGTTTCATATCAATCACAACTTAAATGGGTCATAATAACTCAAATAAAAATGTAACCATCAAAAGATAAGCAAGATGATAAGATTTATTTGTACCATAATAGATGCACCTTAGACTACCATTGATAGCCATTTGGGAACTTCTACTTAACTATTATTTTGTTATATGTTAGGCCTTAGATTATTGCAAGTTGTGGATTAAATTGGATAAAATAACCTTTTGTTAATACTGCAGCTTAATGTTCTAAGCATTTACAAAAAAAACAACATAGAGATATTTATAAAAATAGCTTTTGTATTATGAAATATAATTATTGGTTACATTATCCCAATGTGTACTCTAAATAAATAAAAATCAAGTTTTAGAGTTTGATAAGGAATAAGCTTTTTGAGCCCTTAAGTAAAAGAGATCTCTATGCTTATCATAACTCAATTAACTCAAGTCATGACAATTTCCAATCTTGACTTTGGAATAATAGGATGGATCGAAGTTTTTTAAAATGGATAAATCAATGCACATATGCTTTGTGCCATCACTATCTACTAATCAAATTCTTTTGTCCTTACTAAAAACATAACATGTTACAAGTAGCATATTTTTACCTTTTTCTTAATCATTAACAACATAAGCTTGTTACCCTTGTGGCTTTCTTTATTCTTGTAGACTTTACTATAAGTTGATTGCAAGATCCACATTGTATTTAGCCTCTTCCAAGAAAAAAAATTTTATGTGACTTTTTTTTTCTTGAAATGAGGCTATGGGGGATATTTGCCCTTTCAATCATCACTTTTGCTACTTTCACCATTTTTCTTTTACCTCTCTTTTTTATTATTAGATTGCTCCATCCTTCCATTATTTGATTGCTTATTTTATGTGTTTTCTTGAAAAGATTCTCGTATTATTATCTCTTCCATCCTTAGTGCTCTTTTATGCTTTTAAGCTTGAAAAGTATTCACAAATTTTATTAAAGTTAGCCTTAATAGTTCTTATGAGATTTCTAGAGAAGAGATCTTAAATTTAAACTTCTCAAAATCATTGATTAACATCTATCTACTAGCCTTGTCTCTAATAGCTTCTTACCAGGTATTCTAATCTAATTTGCCTATCTTATTAACATGTCATTCTTGAATAGCTCTATAGTCATTCGTTTATATAACCTTAAACTCTTTCTTTAGATTGAACATTTACATTTGTTTGGAGAATCACAATTCATGACTTTCATCTATATTTCATGCTAAATGCAAGATTGAATGGCAAATGATGTTTTATACTTTTTTTCATTATCTTTACTATGATATATGATTTAAATTAGAGTAGAATTTAGTTCCTTAATAGTTTTCACCACATCCAAAAATCATAAGCTCTCAAATATATCTTCAATTTTCCAATCAAATTTTATTGTTCTTCCTTATGAATTCAGGAGGTGTGAATGTAGAATAAATGTCAAAATTTATGAACAAGCATTATTCAGGAGGTGTGAATGTACAATAAATGTCAAAATCTATGAATAAACATTATTACTTTTAGTATTTTTGTAAAGGAGAAGCCTTTTTAGTTTTCTTTCAAACCCTCAACCTTGAAAGATCACTCATATTCTTAATACCATTAAAAATAGAAGTAATATAAAAAAATGCATGGTAAAAATTGTATAAAAGAAGGTGAACTTGCTTTCATTCATACAAAAATTATTTACAAGGCTGAACTAGTATGGCCAACATTACCATTACATTAAAATTTTGACTTAACAAACAATAACACATATTCTAAACCGAACCATATTAACTAAAGTTAGTTTATACATTAAAAAATGCACATATTACGTATAGAGCATATTTACCATCATTACATAGAGTATTTTATGAAAATCTCAAAGTTTAACATAAATGCATAGAATTATTAGATTGAAGGTAAATATCATAAATGTATATATTGTCCAATTATGTTTGAAAATTAATGATATAATATTGTTTTATGATTATGTCTAGGGATTCACTTCCATTCTTTCCTAAAAAAGAGAATATTGAAATGATTTTGTGTAACTTTATTATAAAATCTTCTTAACTATTTCATAATATCTTGCAACTCTTTCATAGAGACTTAAATATTTTTGTATTATAAGTATGACTATTCATGTTGTAAGTTCTTATGAAAAATTTATAAAAATTTACAAATTTTATGTAAAAAGTTTTAAATTTTGATAAAATTAATGATTCCATCCTTTGAATTATAAAGCATTAATAAAATGGTAACTAAATTAGATAAACTTATAATCTTGTCCATAAAAAATAGTTCGTATATAAAATTTCATCCCTTTGTGCAGTAATTTAAGGATGAAATTATTTGTACAAAAGGATAAAATTATTTGTATAAAGCATTATTTAAAAATAAAATTATAATTTTATATAATTTATGAATCATTTTTGCTAGTACATTATAATTTTAGAGATGAAATTGTTGATTTTATCATAAATTTATATTAAAAATTATATCTTTTCATAAAATTGCATAACTTTCTTCAAAATGTTGTCCAAGCAAAACCATTGTAATTATGGTCATATAATGCTTTATGCACTTAATTATTTTATTTTAAGAATTTTGAAGATATTAGTGCTTGATCTTTGAGAAAATTAAATGAAGAGAATTATACAATCTTATGGAATATGAACTTGATTTAACTCCATTTGCTTAAGAAATAAGTACTTTGAAGTGCATATGAAGTTGAAAAATCTAAATAAAGATGAAATAGTATTAGTTTGTCTTTTTTATTAATGGATAATTATAAATTTTTGAATTAATTAATTATATTTTTAAATAAATTTAAAGGTTGAAAGTTTTAAATGTCGTTAGATTAAATTACTAAAATACTTTCTAAAAAATTTCAACCTTACAAAAAAGAAGTCATTCAATTTCGAATCCCACAAGGTAACATAACTCCATAGGATTAAGAATGATAATAGAGAGGGTATAAGTAAGGGATTAAAATTCTTATATTGTTATAAATCTCTAAAATTTATGATTTTTTTAAAAATATTTTTGTATGAAAATAATAAATTAATACAAAGAAATATAGATTAAAATCTTTTGTAGATAATAATTAATTGTTCAAATGAAATGAGGATGAAAATTTGCACATATTAGTTAGAGAATGATGGATTAAATAAAGTGTTTAGAGATTAAGAGTGTTCAAAGGTGAGTATGTAAATATAAAAAATATTTAGGACTCAATTTCAAAAATGCTCATTTTCTTATTTCCTCTTTTCTCCCTAAAAATAAGCTAATCCATTCTTATTTCCCTATTTTCTAAAACTCCCAACTTCACCTTTTCTACAATCTTTCCAACTCCTCATTTATCTTCTTCTCCTTTTCATCTTCCATTTTAATCAAGTTAAATGAAAGCTAATACTCTTCAAATTTTCCCACAATTAAAGTAAGATCTTCATTATTGTCAAATTCCTATTTATATTTCTCTTAGGTTTAAGGAAGTTTAAGCAAACTAGCTTAAAGAAAGAATTTTGAACTTTAATCTCAAATATGGTGATTTTAAATGTTCAGGAACAAGTAAATCTTAATTCTAGCTTTCAACTATCTTTTCCATACTAAGTAAATATCCTAGCCTTAATTTACAAATTTCATTGAAATTAGGTTAGTTTAAGTTAAAGTTTCTAGGTTTTTTATGAATATATGTAAAATGTGATGATTTATGATGTTTCAATTGATTTTGGTGATGAAATTGATATAAATGAAATGAGATGAAGGTGTTATAATGTGCATTAATGACTTACTGAGGATTATGGCATTACGAATAAGTTTAAGTGAAATTTTGCTGTATGATTAGTAAATTTCATGATGATTTTACAAAGCATCCTCGTGGTAGTCAACTACATAGTAAACTTTGTAACTAAGGAATTGCCTTCTGTGCAAGCATAGTCAACTACCAAGCTGTGGTATAACTCTTTGCTACTTTATAGTCAACTATGCCCCTAAAGAGTTATTTTTAGGGACTACTAATCAATTATAAGCCATCAGAATGGTTTTTTACTACTTTGTAATTAATTGGAATAGTTAACTAAAAACTTGAACCCCTACTCTCTAAAAGGTTATAGTTAACTTCATTGTTAACTATGCCTTATGAAATTGTTCTCAAGTAAAGTATAATTGAGTATATAGTCTACTATCACCCATACATCCTTAATAACTGATTTTTTTTTATAAATGTTGAGGGATAGAACAAGTTCCTTCATGATAGAATACAAGTGCAATGCACTAGAATGATGGTAAATGGCTGATATCCACCCACGCAAGGAGGCATGGGGATGTTAGCTTATGTAATGTGATATGAACTAGATTAAATTGTGATGGATGAAAATGATATATGTTAATAATTTCAAAATCAATTTAGGGCATGTTAATGATTATTTACAAATCAATTGGATTCACTAAATGTTTATGAAGGAATTATTTGGACCCAAAAGGAAAAAGGTTAGGTTTGTGAAGAGATAAAGATTACTAAGAGTCAACAAGAGGTTTATTTGCTTTTATGAATTGATTGCTCACAAGTTGATGTTGAATTGTTTTCTAAACTAAAAATGTTATGAATTGATATTGCTTAGTTTGTGAAATAGTGAGTTAACTTCAAGTGAGGTGTGAGTTTTATTTTTATTACTTTCAAATATTGTTAATTAATGCTATGTTTTGCCCATTAATTATTAGGATTTACATTGTTAAGAGAATTGTTATGAACAAGAGAAGGTAAATTTAATTCATAAGAGTTTATATAAATTTTATTTTCTTTAAAATTACTAATATTAGGATATTTACTTATTAAAACCTGAACTTACTCTTCTATGTCCTCTTTTCAAATTCATAAGTTGAGCCTTCTTCACCACCACCTTAAAATTAAACATTTAAGAAATTTTTGGCACGGCTAAAGGCAATAATAGATATTTTGATGTAATTAGATATTTTAGGATTTTGTTTTACATAGGGTTAAGCATAAAGGAACATAAACTCATCTCCTTTAGAGTTAGTTAAGATAACTTATCTTTAAAATTTAAAGGATTATAAATTAACCTAACTTCTTTTTATTGTTGAATTATCTTGATAAATGAAAATTCTACTATTATCCTTTTACTACATGGCTATATTCTTTAATTACTTCATATACACTTAGAATATTAATGAGGAAAATAGGATATATTGGTAAAAATTGGATAATTAAGTTTCACCTTTGTCGTAAAAATTGGATAATTGAATTTCACCCTTGTCACAATTAGGGAATGGGTTGTCCCTATTCCAAAATATTTAGACTTTTCTTGTCTTTATACCCATATGAATAAAGTTTTTAATATTTATCGTTATTCTTATTAACTGTTCAAATCACTATACTTGTCCCTATTTTATTTAAATGATGCAATTCATTTATATCCTATTATAATTTTTGAATAAAAATTAAAAATATCCAATTATTTTTATTCTCCTTATTCAATTATAATTTATATATAACTTATTATATTTATCACATTTATCTATATCTGATTACTTTTCAATAAAATAATAATTACTTTAAAATTATAATAATATTAATGCAATAAAGAATTACATAAATTCTTTTATTAAAGTTTATCTATAAAAATTTTTATATCTAAGTTAATTGATTATATACATAATTTTAATTTTTTATTATATATTCAAATTTATATATAAATATATATTATTATATATTATTTAATTATATGTTATATAATATGAGTATCGGAAAGGTTGAATAGTATAGTCTTCGTATCTACACTTGATAAAATTTTCACAAATTTTTTTCTACTCATACCCATATCCATTTTTAAGATTCCATAACTACATTCCAATAGGTAAAAATTGAAAGTACTTGTTGAATATGAATAAAATTGTCATCCTTAAGTAGGATCACAAAAAGAAAAATCAATGTAAAATATAATGAAAAAAAGGAGAAAACTCCTTTATTTTAGGATACTTACCTGATCCAGTTAAATTTGGTCTATTTTCATTTGTATTTTTAATAGGCTCATTTTAAGTAATCTTGTCTTTTTACAAAGTTTATTAGCCTGATTTGTGAGTTAGTATTTTTAATTTTTAATTTTTAATTTTATTAAATTTAATATTTTGAATAATTGAATTTAGCTTTTTAACAATTGAATTCTATTTTATATTGAGTTATGATGTAAAAATAATTAAATAGATTACTTTTTTTAATACAAATACTATTTAAATCATTAATATAATTTTTTTAAAAAAGTAATATGGGCTCGTTTAGCTCGTGAATTAGCTTGATTTATTTTGATCCGCAATCCACTAAATCAAATTTGTTTAGGCTATTTTTTCTATAAGTCTAATTTTTTCTAGTTTGATTTACATAATGCCCTATAAACTCATTAAGCAACCCTAAATAATTGGATTTTATCACATAAACTTTTGAAAGAGTAAACATATTAATTAGTCTCACAATTATAAAGACGGTGATCATTACATCTCTATTACTATTAGTCTTTCATGCTTGCTTTTATTATCATTATTTACCCCTCTCTTCATTCGTAATGACTCTAAAATAAATGACCAAAAAAAAGAATATAAATGAAAAGTAAGCATGTGTTAAATATTATCAAAATGAGATTTAATAATTCATTTCAATATTGTTCATCTATTTTAACATTAACGAAAGTAAAAATAATTAGCTAATAATATTAGTTATATATTTAAGGGGTATGATAATTATCATTTTTATAAATAAGGGAATAGGTATCATGTTTACTCATTTTTTAAATTATGGAATTAAAATATTAAATTATATAAAATTTTTAACCCAACATTTATTATAATTAATTAATAATTTTGTTATTTGCATAATTTTTTAATAAATTTTTTAACAAAAATTACAATGCTATATATTAACTTAGACTCGTGTTATTTTTCTCAAATATTTTCGACCTAACTGACTGTATTATTATTATTATTATTATTATTATTATTATTATTATTATTATTATTATTATTATTATTATTATTATTATTATATGGGCTAAACGGCGAAATCTTTGATCATATGGCTAACCAATATGAAACTAGGTGAGTGTCAAGTGGCATTGCCTGACTCGGTCCAAATAGTCCAATCACCAGGTATTTGTCCCTTGGTTAACTCATGGATTTTAATGTCAATGCATTTACTTAAAATTTTATGTATTTAATATTTTTAATTTTTTATTAATCATATAATATAGAAATTATTTAAAAAATCATGTGGTAAAAATATAATGATATTATAAGTTTTTAAAGTTCATAAAAATTATGTAATTAAATAAAAATTTGAATTTAATTTACTATCAATATAAATTAATTTTATAACATATGCAATTATTATTATATTAATAAAAATTATTAATTTTTTTACTAATAAAAATTATTAATTAATATTATTTTTATATACTAATAATGTAAAAAATTTTAAACTAACAATAAATTAAATTTAAATTCAATAGATTGATAGAACCATCAACTAGATGGAGAGTAATACTCCAAAATTTTGGCTTATATTTATAAGCTTTCATAATTGACGGGACAAGTTCTGATCACCCCAAAATTCTTTTTTATATTTTTCTTGAAAATATACTATTTAATAAATATAAATTTTATACTCAAACCCAACGTTTGTCTTAACAATATAACGCTAAATTATAAAAGTGATATATTTACTTTAAAGTTCAAGTTTTTTGCATTTTTCTTAAAAATAAACTATTTATAAAATATACCCATGATAACCCTAAATTGCCTCCTTGAATCCTTTTTTTTTTTCATAAATAATCAAATGAAAATCACTTAAGAAATTAAAATATTAATAAATTTCTCCCTTAAATATCAAATTTGGCTATTCGACGAGTGAATGAAGAGTGCAACATATCAATTGTGTAACTAATTTTAGATGAATGAGTTAGTTTCCAAGAATTTTCACTAAATTTTTATTTAATTATTGGCGTACTATAATATATATATATATATATATATATATATATATCGGTGCAAGTGTTATATTAGATATATATTGAATAATGTATATATTAGAAAACTAATCTAAACTAATCCTTTTTAGATATGTATTATATTTTTAAATAATCGTGTAACATAACAAATCGCCAAGTAAAGGATGAGTTTTTTTATATGGAAAAACATCAAATTACATAATTTATCTCATTAAATTTTTATCTAAATATTGACGTGTGTGTATATATATTGTATATTGTGTATACTAGAAAACTAATCCATTTGAGATATCTGTTAGACTTAGTTTTTTTATAATCATGTAACATAACAAATCAATAAGTAAAGGATGAGTTTTTTTATATAGAAAAGCATCATATTTAAATAATTTTTTCCCGTAGTTAATGATAAAATGAAACCAAAAATGATATTAGATTTTTCTTTTCATATAGTATATAAGAATAAATGAATTTATTTAATTTAACTAATAAGATAAAATTTAAATTCCATGGATAGTCATGTGTGCGTTTAAATTTGAAATATAAACATTAAATTTTTTTGAATAATTGAATTTAATCTAATGTTCTAAATTTAACATGCGACAAGAGATTGTACAAATTTAAACAGATGATATTTTCTTTGATAAATAAATATTGTAGTTAGTATTAATATTAATAATACTAATAAGCAATAAAATGAAAAAAAAACGAAAAAGGTATAATATACAGAATAGTTTGAGATTTTGGAGGGAAAAGAATCATCGTAAAAATGATCACCTATACAATGGATGTAACACTTAGTATTGATTATTGATATAGTTTATCCTTAAAATGTTCATGAAAAAATTTATGTGATTTAATAAAATGGATAATTAGAAGTACAAGGTTGTTGATTTCAAATTTTTATTTTATTTAAACGGTTTAATTTTGAGTTTTCAAAATTAGTACAAGTAAAATTAAATCATCCTAATGTGAAATGAAATTTATAATATTTAATACAGATTATACAATTAAACCTAAGATAATTTCTTTAACAAGTTAGAGTTTTAGTTACCCACAATGACATTGAATTCCATTCTTGAATACCTTTTTATATCTTTTTCAATTAAGTTTTATTTAGTTTATATAATTGAAGCAAATCAAAGTTTGAATATTCCGATGGATGGGTGGACAGAGAGTGCAATGTAAATAGTATAGCTATTTTAATAGAATGAATTAATTTTATGAAATTTCGTTAAATTTATTATTTAATTATTGGTGTGGTATATTAGATATATATTATATATATTAGAAGAATAATCCTTTTGGGATATGTACTCGGAGAATGTAGTTTCCTTTCCGCCTTCTACTTTCGTGGACCTAATATAAATATAACCTAATCAACATATTATTTGTTTCAATTGAATCAAGGTCCTAAATGCATTGTGAGTATTAGATTTATATAGACAAGGGTCTTTGTTGCAGTTTGAATCAATGAGAGGCCAAACTCATCTGCCATATTCATTGGGTAACTCTACTAATCCTCTATTTTTTTTTTCTTTTTTTACCTTTGAGCATTAGTTATATAATAACATCACTCCCTTCTACTTGTTTCAAGAGAAAAGAAATTATTTTCTTAAAAGGAATTTCAATTTACATCGTTCTATTTGTTTCCCATTCAAATAATTAGCAATGTGAACATATTACAATTTTTCACAGGATTAGATTCAGTCAATCGATGTTAATTTCTTCATAATTTGATGTTAAATGGACTCATATGATATGCGCATACTTGCAATATAAGTAATTTGGATGAGAAATTGACTGAAAGGAATAAATTACTCCAAATGTAAAATTTAAATGTTAAATTATTCCTTTCAAACTTTAGGAAGGTTTTCTGCACATCTAATAAAAATTATAGCTCCAATATATGAAATCTTAACCCTTGTATTATTAAGGCTTCATATTACCATCATAATTTTAATTAGACTATTAATTGCATAATTAAGTTCACAATCAAGAAAAAGTATGATAAATACACTAGTTAAGATGCCAAATTTGTACTCTTGTAAAGCTAAAGTTTTATTTTATTTTATTTTATTTTTGTATCTTAATTCAATCTCCTTATTTGTTGTGTGTGGGAGCATACTATATAATAATTTAGCTACTCCTAGCATCATAACAAGAAACACACAAGTTGTAATGCAAAATTGTTGAATATTACGTGTATAATTTATCACCAACCAGAATTTGAAACCTAATGTTGTTTGGTTTGAATGAGCCAGGACACGCAGGTGACAGGGGGAGAGGACAGCGGGAACCTTGTTTTCGGTTCATTCTTAAGTCCGTGGTTTTAACGGCTATTACGTTTGGGTGGTTCTCATTGCTGAATGCTTTGAACGAAAAATACCATGAAAGCATAGTAGCGAAAGGCCCCTTGTGTAGTATGACAATGACTGCTTTGCTAATAGCGGTGTTATCGACATATACTGTATTACTCATTGTAGCACTTTCCCCCTCTGATTTTTTTGATGCTGTATGCGCAGACAGTCGACGTGCACGAGTTTTAAACACGCATTACGTATAGGAATTCTACAACTGACAATCGAGACTTGTATTGATTGATTAGTTTTACAATTATTTATTAAAGTTGTTAATTTTTGGATTTCTTTTTTTTTTTTTTTTGTTTTTTCACTTTTATGATTTTTTTCTTGGAGGTTTATGGCTTTGGATTGTTTGGTTTTCAATATAGTTTGATAGTTCTTTTATTGTTGAAGACAACGATTTATACCATGTGTTTGTTAATTCTATGGCACAATTAAAAAAAACTGTTTAGAATGCAGAAACTTTTAGCAATTTATTATGATTTTTGTTTATTAAATATAAAACCACCAAAAATATTGAATAAAACTATAAAAGAATTGAAATTATATGTCTCTTTTCATTCTTGATTATTTTTAAAGTAACCGTAGGAGATATCATTGATAATAATAATCCATACTAAAACCAAGCCGGAAATTGCCCTCTCTAAAACGAAAGAGTACTCTGGACTTCGAGTTTACCCTAAATGAAATTCATCTGTGAAACCCAAAACGAAATCATGAATTGCCATCGTTCACCCAAACATTCACGAATTGAAGTGCCCCCTAACATTGACGCTCAAGGTATAATGGATCTCCCTTCCCTCTTTGTTCGTGCAATCATCTTGCGGTTTTTTATTTAAATTTTCTTCAATCTGGGTTTTAGTTAAATGGAGACGAGTCAAGAATCCATACAACGCCTTAACCTAAGGAAAAAGGTCCAGTGCAGCTCTTCCTCTTCCTTCAGAACAATGAAGTCGTCGTACCCATAATCCTAAAGCCAGCTCCTTCGTCGAAATTTCCTCTTTCTCACTCCATTCTCCGTGTTATTCGATGCTTTGCTCTTTTACGAAGTCTCTAATGGCAACGGTTCGTCTAGTAAATGCTCTCTCTCTCCAATCTCTGCTCAGATTTTTCTCTTTTCATGTCTTCCATTGCAGCCTCCGCTTCGTCCGGGCCACCAGAAACCCTGGTGTTTGACTGCGATTCCTTTTTTATGCAGAGGGCAGAGCTCTTCTCTTTTTTCTTACAATCAGAAATTAACATTCAATTCCATGCTTTTGGGTGTGCAAATTTGATCTCCTGTGCACAATATGAGTGACTCTAAGGTTGATTTTTGTTTTAGTTTTACTATAAAGGTTTAAAATTTGAACTTTTCGCGTTTTTGATGTGTGGGCTTACTTTCTCTTTGTTGCCTTGGTTCGGATAAATAGATTAATTAGTGCTTGTTGTGAAAGAAAATTGATTTTGTGAAGGTTGATTGTGGAAAGTGAGATAGTATTGTCTTGTTAGAGTGGTAACCTTGCAAATATTTTCTGAATGGTGTTTATTATCCGCGTCGTGTTGCACTCTTTTAATGTGCAGATATCTTTAGTTTTCCCTCAGTTGGAGGTTTTACTGTTTTGGCATCTTTATTTATTTATTTCCGTTGTCCGTGTGAGTTATGATGTTCATGATGGTTTCAGTTAACCCCAACCCTATGCATACAAAATTTTTTCATATGTAAAATTTTCTTTCAAAATAATTTATAAAAAAATTATTTCAAAGAATATTTAATGAAATTTTATAATTTTTATATTTCATTAAATCAATTTATTTTTCATAAATTTAATATATTATAATTATTTAATTTTATTCTTTTTAAATAAATTAAAATTTTTCATAATTTACTAATAAATTATAAATCATATTTAATATTTATATTATCTTTGAACTAATTTTGATATTTATCTTAAAAATCTTAAAAAAATGATATTGATAGAATATCTTATCTATATTCTCTTCTAAAATTCTTCCACATACAAATTTCTCTTTAAAAAAAAAAAAAAGAACTCTCCCAAACAACGATAGAAAAAATTTATGTTAAAAAGTATTTAATGAAACACTACAAGAAAAAGCAGCAACAACGATGACACTTTTCACAGCGACAAAATTTCGGTCATCGCTAAAGGTATTTCCGACGACAAAATCGTCGGTAAAACACTAGTAGATAATAAGTTTTTAGCGGCAAATATTTAGTGGCAATTATATAAAAGCTACCATCTCGTTTGCTTTGTTTAACTGTTTCTGGCAAATAAACTTTTGCCACTGTAATTATGCCATTTAGTGGAAATTAACTCTAATTGCTGGTAAATACTAAAAAAAATTTAATTGTATGTCTTTCTTTCATTTTACTTAGTACTCTTGGCGGGAAACCAAAACAAGAAACCTAGCTTTCTTCATTAGCATTTGTCCCCCACAATGCAAAAAAAAATCTTCTTCAACCACTGAATAGAGTTTTCCTTCAAGCAGTGACGTCGTCAGCGGCAAAGCAAAGGTTCACCATCTGGTATGTCAAATTGATTGCCTTCTATTTGTGAGTTTTTTTTTTTTTGGTTAAAATTCAAAGTTGTTGGTATTTGGGTTTTTATTTGAAACAACAATTTTACTTAAATTTGTATCTACTGTGGGCATTTGGGTTTTTATGTTAGAGTTGTTGGCAAAGGAGAAGCTGCCTATGGCAAAGCATTCTGGGTTTTGTATTTGCTTTGAACGCATTCTGCTCAGATAACGTAGACCCTTTTTTCTTCTTTCTTCCATTTCGACAGGACTAGGTTTTTTAGGTTAGTTTTTGGATGGGTAGGTGGAAGGATTAATAGATGGGTTTTTGGATTGGTGAGCATGGTGGTTTCTAGGATATGGCTGTTAAAGCAAAGCTGGGTTAAGTGGAATTTTTAGATTGATTAAATTTTTGGAGCCTAGAAATGTGCTTAATATTACTAATTTGCTGGGAATCCAGTGTTTTACTCTGCGGTATTATGGTGTTGGTTATATTCTAGTGTGATCTATTTTGTTTGTTTCTAGTGTTTAGATTTGCGATTAGGCATCACTGCTTTGGGATGGTTGGAACTACGTTATGAATGTATCTCACTACTGTTGTTGTTCTATTCCAGAGTATTATTATGATATGATATGAAGCAAATCCTCCAGACAGGAAAGAAAGGTTGAATAGTAAAGGAGGCGGGGTTAGTTTTAGCATTTGTTAAGTTTCCATTTCTAATGCTGCTTAGGTTGGGGCCCTACATGTCAATTGCTTAGACTGAGGCCGTACAGTGATTGCCAAAAGTCCAGCATATCTTGAAACTAACTTGCAAAAAAGAATCATCCCAAGGGCTTTACCTTGTAATTTCTCCACTTAAGAGGTTTAATTTTAAATACTAATATTTTTCTCTAGTATTACTATACTGAAAATGTTTTCCTATACAAATTTGCAAAAATTTATGAATGCTGTGATAGATGTGGGATCTCAGTTACTAAATCTGTACTCAAAGAAGATGAATCCCTTTGTAAAATCATCTAGATACATTTATTCTATGTTTAGTCTTGTAGAATTTATTTTTATGTTCACGCATAGTTTTTAGGCATCCAGGTTTCTCTGTTTATATAATTCTAGCTTCTGTTGGTTAATCTAGTTATTTATAGTTTACTTTGTCTTTCTAGATGCTAGCCTCCTAATTGATACTTGTCTTCTTTTGAGTCCAACTCCTACTTGATCATACTTGTTTTTATCAAAGTTTGATGTAGTTATCTCTTTATAGTTCTGCACAATTTATCCTGTGAAAAATTGTCACTTAAGATGTGCACCAATGCTTGGTTGTAATAATGGAGATTTTAGGCTTAACATTGTTCATGAGGATTAAGTGCTGCTTATTTTTGGATTTCTTTTCATGCTCCTCATGTTTAATTAAGAATAAGAATACTAGCATAGGTTTACTTTCTATAATTCTGAGATAGTGAGTTATTTAGTTCTGTTATTGTTGCATTATTGCATATCTCTAATGATATCAGAATGTTTAGATAGTGAGTTATTTAGTTTTGTGACTGTCTTGTTGTTCATGAGAGATTTGAGCAATCCCATGGCAAGGAAAGGCCGAAGTTTGAAAAGTGTGTCAAATCTTTATAGTATAGGATAATTCTTAGTGGTCGCAGTATGTATAGAATGCCTTTTATTACAAATGTATTTAAGAAAGATTGGTTAATACATGATTGTCAAATGCTAAGAATTTGGATTACTTTACCATGCTAATTTGTTCAATTTCTGTTATTTATCTTGTTTAAGCTTTGTATATTTTTTCTAATATTTTAGCAACTTATCTAATTTCTTGTCATCTGACAGAGATTAATTTAATAACATAACAAGATTCCCTCCTAATACATGTCATTAGTCGCATAGGTGTTAAACTTGGAATGCAATATAGGTCAAAACATCTCTTCAGTGTTTGGCTCTGCAGTGGGAGAGTTTGACAGTAAGTACATATATGTTACTCTCTGTTTTTAGCTTCGCTTTCATTTGGAGCTATGTTCTTATTCATTGAAATAGTTTTATTGTAGGTGAATGTCATGAAACAAAAAACTACATTTCCTTTGTATATTCACTTAAATGGATCACAATACAAGATGACGACTACTCTCGCGTGTAGTGATGTAAGCTTGCACTTTGCAGATTTGAAGACTTTTTTACCCATTAAAATAGTACTTGATTTTTGAAACTTATATTTTATATAAAAATATCATCCCATAGTATATTAGCTTATACGTACAATTTTTAATGCTTTTAAAGCTTGGTGTTCATGTTGCAGGTTATGAAATTTATGCTTAGGTTGCACTGAGTTCATCTATTTCGTAAACCTTCTCATTTTTTTAATATTTTTCCTTCTTTTTTTATTATTTATAATAATTAATTAATTTTAAAAATATTAAAAACAATTTAATTCATTTATTTTTAATAAATTTTTAAAATTAATCTTTATATATAAAATTTAAAATAATTATAAATAAAAATAATGAAATAAATATAAGTAAATTGAAAATATAAAATAATGAAATATTTATTAATGAATAAGAAAAATAAAATTAAAAAATATTTAATATCTTATTAAAATTATAAAATGATATATAAAAAATTTCTTTAAAATAAATTATGAAAAATGAGAAAAGTATTTAACCATAATTTACTCTTGTCTAGTTAGATCACTCAGTTTAAAATTAATTGAACATAAAAAATCATTTAGTTTTATTGCAAATCCAATAGTATGATTTAGACATTCAGAAAATGCAGGCTCTATTTCCAAGTAGTATTTGTAGTTCTACATGCTAAGCACAACTTTGTGAAGGTACCAGATGGAGTTTTAAAATAATCCCAACTCCATTTTCAAGGGAATTGCCTAACTTAATATATATAAATTGTTCACCGAATCCCAATCCAACAAGGGCAATTCCCTTTTATAATCAAACCTTCCAAAAGAGAAGCACAATCTAGCTCTCATTTTATTAATTACTTGCAAACGACAAATGAGACCTTTAAACTCCAAATTCCAAAGTGGAATGCCAATCTTAGTAAGGCGGTTTCATTGATGTGTTATGTTGCTGTTGAGGTGGAAAGCTAAGTAAAGTGAGCTATTTAATTTGGTTAGTTGATAGATTTATTTGTGGTTTATTGCCTCAAAATGAGTTAGGGGCCAATCCCTATTTATACTATTTAAGAGCAATTAGAGTGGTACTTTACCTAACTTCTGGATAATAAGTGACCCTAGCTTCATGCTAATGGTAAATAAAGAAAACAACTTTTACATAATTTGAATGGTTTATCCAGAAATTGAAAGTGATATATGCATATGTCTTCTTTCATGATAAAGCATAATCAAGTGCTTACTCTATGCCTGAAGTTATAAATAAATACATTAAGAACAGTTTGGTTTATTTAAGAAAATAGGTTGAATTTTAAGGTATTTAACATTTGATTTCACTATTAATTTTTGCAAGAGTTTTTATTGTTTTGAATCATAACTTAAAGTGTGTTTATGTATAATTTTCTAACTACCTCCAATTTAATTTTTCAAGTTATGCTCTATGATCTTCACAAGTATTCAAAATAAGATGAATAGGCAATAGTTGAAGACTTGCTTATCCAGTAGTTTTATGAAGGTGGGTGGATATTGATGGATGAATTAGTACAGTATTTTCTATTTACTGATATGTGAAGGTGTTTAAAACTAAACCTATACTAAACTTATTTATTTGAGATATTAATGAAATTTGATATAATTTTATTACATTCAATTATCTTTTAGTAGTAATTTTCTTATATTAAAATTAAATTTGAATTCCATATATCAATAATGACAAAAAGTTTAAAAAGTATAATAATAGAAATTAATCACAAAATTGCAATGAATTGGAGTTTTATTGACAATTATCAACTACTAGTATATTAGTGGCAATAATATTTGCCATTAAAAATAGGTAATACCTTTGAATTAAAGGCAATAGTTTTGATGCTAATTAATTGCCACTATTATTAAAATTATTTAGTGGCAATTATTGTGGTAATTAGTGGGATAATATTTAACACTAAAGAGTGGGTGGATTGGTTTATCATATTTGAATTAGAGGCAATAATATTTGCAACTAAATAAATGCCATTATTGCTAAAAATCTTTAGCGGTAATTATTTGAGATAAATAGTGGCATAACATTTGCTGCTAAAGATAAGGGGATCAATCATGATATTAGCACATCAGCGGTAAAAACATTTGCCACTAATTAATTACTATTAATATAGAAAATTTTTAGCAGCAATTATTGCAACTTTTATCGGCATTTACCTTAATTACCGTTATATCCTTTGCCGACGCAGGCTTTAATGGCAAATTATTAATTGTCGGTAAAAGAATTAGCGGCAATTCTTATTGCCACTAAAAGCCAATTTAATTGCCGCTAAAAGCCTTTTATGGTGTAGTGAAAATGACGTAACTTTTTAGAGGAAATCAGAAAGTTAGGCGGGAAGGAATTAGGCTTTTAGCGGCAAAATTTGGCCTTCAGTGACAACAATTGTCTTCGCTGAAGTTCTAACCATCAGCGACGACACTGTCGTCGCTGAAAGTTTTGCACTTTCAGTAGCGACGACAATTGTCGTTGCTGAAAATTCAAGACTTTTAGCGATGACAGTGTCGTCGCTGATGGTGTACCCTTCAGCGACGACATTGTCATCACTGAAAGTGTTGCATTTTCAGCGACAACATTGTCGTCGCTAAAAGTCTAGTGCAAATTCTAAGACAAGGCTTTAACGACAACATTGTAATTGGTGAAGGTCAGAACTTTCAACAACGACAATGTCGTCGCTGAAAGTCGCTCGCTCATCGCTGAAGCTTTCACCGACGACCAAATTTTTTTAGTCGTCGGTGAAAGTTTTGACTATTTATTCGCAGCGCCTCCTCCCTCCTCATTTGCGCATTTGAAATTTTTGGACCTGAGGTAAGTTCCTGAACTTTCTCTTTCTTTTAATTTTTTTTATTTTAATATATTTATTTTTTATATATGTTGATATGTATTAATTTTGTATGTTGTATCTTTTAATTTGTTAGTTATTATTAGCACTTATCTTAGTTCGTGAAGACTATTCAAAGTTGATCAGTAGATTTTTACCATTGAGATACATAAATAAAAAGTTATAATATTTTTTTGTGTAATAATATATTTAATTTACTCAAATAGTTTGCAATGAATTAATAGAATTGATAGTATGTTTAATTTAATATGAAATTTTGTATTATTTAATTTTGGATGTTGTAAATTTTAAATTTATTTATGTAAATTTAACTTAGCATAAATTTTGTAAATATAAATTTTATTATTATTATTATTATTATTATTATTATTATTATTATTATTATTATTATGTATCCCTCAATTTATAATTTTGAAGTATACAATATATGTGTAAATTATTTAATTAGACTAATGTAAGATAAAATAGTTATGATATTTTATTCACAAAATTTAAAATTTGTGATGCAATTTAGGAAACTTCAAACTTATTAAATTTGATGAAATAATGTAAGATTAAAAATTAGAATAAATATATAAATTTATCTTAGAAAATAAGAAATTACAATAATATAATCTCTTTTTTAATTGAGATTGAAACTTAATAATACAAATTATATTATTTACACCACATACTAAGAAAAATTCAATTAAAGTAGAGATCACATGAAAATAAAACCTTAACAATCTAAATTATGATATCTACATTACATAAAAATAAAAAATTTTAAAAAATTAGGAAGTCTGCATAAAAATCATCCCCTTCTTGGATAAAACTACATTACTTAAATAAAGAAGCTGAATTGTGCATCTTATAAATAATATACACCTTATAAAACTAAACTTACTTAAATTTACAACTAGGAATTTTATTCACAAAATCTAAAATTTGTGATACAATTTAGGAAATTTCAAACTTATTAGATTCGATGAAATAATGTAAGATAGAAAATTAGAATAAATATATAAATTTATCTTAGAAAATAAGAGATTACAATAATATAATCTCTTTTTTAATTGAGATTGAAACTTAACAATTCAAATTATATTATTTACACCATATACTAAGAAAAATTCAATTAAACTAGAGACCACATGAAAATAAAACCTTAACAATCCAAATTATGATATCTACATTACATAAAAATAAAAAATTTCAAAAAACTAGGAAGTTCGCATGAAAATCACCCCTTTCTTGGATAAAACTACATTTACTTAAATAAAGAAGTTGAATTGTAATGAAAGAAATAATCCTTCAATCATTCCAACGTACAGAAATGTTAGATCTAGTGCTCATGGAGAAGACGCCTTCATCGATGATGATGAGAGCCTTGAAGACGAAACAATTGATGATTATATAGATGAAGAGCCCACACAATCTGATAATGAAGGAGAATCCAATGACCATGAGTCTGTTAGGTTCACTGATACTAATTCTGACTAGGGATAAAATAACATATTTGAACTATAGCTCATAATTGTGTAAGCATGATTGTTAAAATAATCAATATGATTGTAAAAAGTTGAACCACTTGATTATTCAATTTGACAGTGAATTCTTTTTAATTACTTGTATAATGTGTATTATTTTAGTTATAGCAGATGTCGAGGCACGATACCATGGAGGTGATACTGGAGCAACCCACTGGAGCGACCCACCCATATTCCATCACAGTGCGAGGGATCAGGTATTTGTTATCAATTGTGCATACCTAAACTTGATTAAATATTATATTTATTGTATTGATATTTTTCTTTATTAATTGAAGTAGCAACTGCTAGAAAGAGGGGACTGAATAGGTCCTTAAGACTGCATGAGAAGATAGGCAAGGGTGGAGGCAGACCGGTGCCTATATAGTTTGATACGACTAGTACATGGCATGGGGTTGGTGAGAATGCCAATCATCTCCCTCGTAATATTGGCAACATGATCCGCGCCCACGTGCTGCCCTATTATAAGTCATGGCGAGTTGTACCTCAACAGATCCGAGATAGAGTTGTGCAGGAGGTTTGCGTAAGTATCCATTTCCTCCAACTGTTGAATTAATATCTTTGAGATTGAAATTTCTAAATATATGACTCATAAATTTATTAAATGTCTTTTAATGCAGTTCCACTTCGAGTTCCAGGGCATCTTTGAGAGTGATCGGAATAGAGCGCTCTCTGGTTTGATGCGGACTGCTGCCGACCTGTACAGAGATTGGAAGTACAGGTTGAATAAGCATTTCTTAGAGCATGGAGGCAATCGATACTAGGAGTATGACTTGGATCGAGCTCGATGTTGTGTGCCTCGATCTGTCTCACCGCAGACATGGCAGAGGTGTGTGAACTTATTTGATAGTGACGAGTAAAAGATAAGTATGACATTTTATAGTATTATGTCAGTATTTCATAATTAGTAAATTGTAAACATAAAAATTTAACTTTTTTCTCTTAATTTGCAGGAGTTATCTGCAAGAAATACAAATAATAGAGCACAGAAGGTTGTGAATGACCGGCATGGGTCAAAGTCTATTGCTGCACATTGCTTTGATAAGGTAATTTAATTTTTTTGTATCTTTTTTAAATGTATCCACTTGTTAAATAGCATTACTACCCTTCATCCTTTTTTTTTGTTACAAAAATTGAATAGAAAACAGTGATACTGGTGAGTTGCAGTCGGTTCCCGATAACTTTAGGGACCGACACACATATAGGTCGGGGGAGTGGGTGTATCCGATCCCTCAGGGGCAATATGTAAGTTATTTAAATTTCATATTTTAAACAAAATTTTACGAATATATCTTGTAAGATAGATTTCTTATTAATTTTTTTAATAATTTAAGACGAGGATGACTGAGCTCATGACTTAGCATGTACAATCTAGTGTATCATCCACTAGCTTGTCTACGACTTCTGTACAATTAGATGAGGCTGTCATCGCCGATGAGGTGCTTGGCACTCGTCGAGGGTATAGGAAGGCTGTTGGGCGTATACTTGCTGGTTAGACTTATCATTCGATGGGGACTTCTAGCATAAGGACGAGCTCACAGACCGTGTCTCAGATCGGTGAGTTGCAGGAGCAGTTACAACAGAGTCAGGAGCAGGTTGAGCAGAGCCAGCGGTTGATTTAGGAGCAACAGCAGCGGCTTGATCAACAGTAGTAGCAGATTACACAGCAGTAGCAGTTGATGCAGCAGTAGCAACTTGGGACTTATCTTACTAAGATGAGCTCGATCCTTAGACAGTAGGGTATCGTCCTACCGCCGCCTCCATTTGCTGCTGCTACACCGCCTGAGCCGAGTAGATTTGCGCCTGCACCTACCGCTCAGCCGCCACTGTCATTTTATCATCCTCGTTGCCAGGATGATGATGATGATGACAATGATGGTGTACCGTGATATTTACACCTCCTTGTTTCCCCATAGTATATTTTGTATATGTATCTTTATATTTTTTATGTGTACACATTTACATGGATGATGTATATATAATTTATTCATATAAATATTATTTTTACCATTGCTTTATAAGTATTAATTTTTTATGTTGGATCAAATTGTTAAACATTATTAATAATACTACTGATATATTATAATTGTATAATTTATATTAAATTAAATTTAAAAAAATTATTGAACAATTCAAGTTAATTAAAATAAAGAATATTTTAAATAATATATTATTTGAAATATATGATAATTTAAATTTAATTTTTTTAAAAAAATTTAGAAAAACCTTTAGCGGCGACAATTGTCGTCGCTATAGGGCAAAATATTGTTGCTGAAGATCAAATTTTCAACGACGATTTTTTACTTTCAGCGACGACAAAGTCATCGCTAAAAGTTTACCTTTCAACAATGACTTTGTCGTCGCTAAAAATGTTTCCTTTTAGCGATCACTTTGTCGTCGCTGAAAATAAGATCTTTAGCGACGACTTTTTTTCTATAGCGACGACTTTTTTCCCTATAGCGACGACAAGAGTCACCGCTAAAAATAAAATTTTAAAATTTTTTAAATTTTGAAATTATTTTCTGCGACGACAATGTCATCGCAAAAGGTCGAACTTTTAGCAATTGTCGTCGCTAATGACTTTTTCAGGCATGGACCTATACCGACGACATTTTTATCAACGACTCTTTCTTTTGCGACGACCGAATACTTTTTAACAAGGACAAATGTCACCGCTAAAAGTCTTTTTTGCTATAGTGAAATGTCTTTCACTTTCATATTCTACAAGATTAATTTACTTTCTTTTTAAATTTAATTTACTATAATTATTTAATTTTTTATTCTATTTTAAATAAATGAAAATTTTCACAATCTAATAATTAATTATATTTAATATTTATCTTTAAAATATTATAATTATTTTTTATTCAAATATATTTTATATTTTTATTGAATTATTTGTATTTACTCATATTGGTAATCATTATAGTACTCTTGCATATTTATCTAATATTATATAATTATTAGTGCTCATATGAGCACGTATTTTATATTTATTACCACTTTATTTTGCTAAAATTAATTTAATTTATATTATAAATATATTTTTAAAATATTTTATTTTCAATATTATCCTTTCATACTGTTAATTAAATTTAATAATTATTACAATAGATTTCTTACAATATTTTAAATTATATTAAATTTTAAATTATTAATTTTATAATTTCACTAATATTCTTATTAGTTGACATTTCAAACACATTAGATTTATGATTATTTCTAGGTAGAATATTTGTGTAACGTAAAATAATTATTTTTAATTAAAACATATTTTATATTATTAATAAATCTTTTGTATATGCTTATATTGTAAATCATTATAATACTTATGTATAATAAGTTATGATGTGTTTATTAATAAAAAGAGTAACCATTATACATTTAAACTAATTTTAAGATTTGTAGGTTTAATGGGATTAAGCTTTTTGATCTTCCAAACTTTAATTTCTTTTATTTGATTACTAATCTTAATATCCTACATTAACTTTTTAATAAAATAGAAAATTTTCATAAAGAAATAAGAGAACAAAAGTAATATGCGTATTTAAATATGGGTATATCTCTAGGTTTCTAATTGTGATTTTTAATTATACATTAAATTTTTTATGTGTTAAATTTTAATAAAATAAACAAATTTTATAAAAAAAATTAGAAAAGGTGAGTAATATGTATATTTAAATATGTGTATATCTTTTAAGTTTCTAATTGTGATTTAACTATACAAACTATACTAACTTTATAATAATTTATATATAAGTTTTTAATAATATTTATTTATGAAATATGAAACCTATATATACATGTATGAAATGTATATGTACATGTATATTAATTTTCACCAAGTGCACGGGAGTTGATCTATTATATATTTATTAAAGGTCAGAGACATTCTCCTATTTAAGAGATCTTTGGCTTCTTCTTCTCCTAATCTCATTGGTTAGTTCTCTCTTCATCATACTCTTTGATCGTCCTGATCGAATGGCTCCGGGACTCCGTAACCTGGCTCACTGAGAACCCCATCACTTCCATGCTTCAACCATGGCTTCTTATCAATACGTCAATTTTTTTAGCCAGGTACGCAATTCTTGCTTTATTTGGTAATTCCCTATCCTCCTGGGTGGATTTAATTGTGTTTTGGTGTTTGGCTTGTTTCGCTTCTATATATGTTTCTGGTAAAGATATCTCTGGTGCATAAACAGAAGTGGAATTAGATATTCACTTTTGTGATTTTATGAACTGAACCAATTAGATATTCTGTTATGTTGTTTTATATGGAATTTATAGCACATTGATCATAGATCATGGTCATTTTTGTCAACAGGACTTTCTAAAATTATGATTCATAAGCATTAATGCTCATGACTTTGTACTGCATCTGCATATATACCATTTTTAGGTTAATATTTGAAAATCTAGGTAATAATATTAATAATTACAAATTATGGAAGATAACTGGTGGCAATGCTATTAAGGCTGGTCCACTTCTTAGCAAGATAGTATAGTGTCTTCTTCTAAGCAGGTTCACCAACCAATAATATGAAAAGACTTAGCAGTTTTAAAGTTATATTAATTGAAGCTATAGAATTAGTTTTTGTGATGATTAGTGCAAAGAATATTGGAAATATTACTTTTCATGAAATGAACACAATTAGACAAAGCGGTGCATATATCGTATAACAGATTGTTTTTTAAATTTCACTGTGATTTGTAGCATTTTGCTGGAAATTGACTTTCTCTTACACTTGCGCAGTTGTAACAGGGGCAAATAAAGGGATAGGATTGGAGGTTGTGATGTAGTTGGCATCAAATGGTGTGAAGGTGGTTCTCACATCCGGAGATGTGAAAAGGGGTTTATAAGCTCTGCAGAAATTCGAAGATCTCTGTCTCTTTAACTTTGTAGTTTTTCACCAGCTTGATGTCACAGACCCTGCTAGTATTGCATCAGTTGCAGATTTTGTTCAAACTCAGTTTGGTTGACTTGATATCTTGGTAAAAAGTGCATTCTTGTCATACTAAATGTTCATTGATTGTGTTCAAGATTCATATTTAATTTTTAATTATTTTATGGAAGTGCAATCGCCCAGTCTTTCTCCCTAATATTTCCTCTATTTTGATTTAATCAACAACTAATATAGTTCATTGTGTGTTATGACTCCTTTCAGAATGTGGTTTTAGGAGTGATTTTCTAAATCGTAAATGCTTTGGTAGGCCTTAGAGCAATTTCTGGCCCCACAAAAGTGAAAGTGAGATAAGAATTTCGCAAAATCTCATAGAACCATTGTATAGGAAGAGTTACATTACTTGTAACGCTGCTCTCCTTATTTTTTCCATAGAATGTCTGATTTACTGTGACTATACCCATCCCCTCCCCCAAAGTTATTCTCCTCCCACACACATGGAGTTACTACAGATGAAAGTGTCATTTGATTTTGTGCTGATTAAACTTCGGTTTTGATCAATATCCACTGTCCTTTCGTTCCAATTTTGTTTTTATCTGCAGCTTTCTTCTTGGTTCCAATAGATACTACACTTGCTTATAGGCATAAACTTCGTCTTCTATTTCTGCCAAAATTTGGTAAACGATTTTGTTGCTTTTGGTTTTAGTGAAAAATTGCAGAAGATCAGTCAAATATTTGTATGTTCTGGTAGTCGGAATATTGAAATCTAAAAGGATAGAAGCCAATGTCAAATATTTAGATGGGTGTGTGAGACGTTGCTGCTCTTCTAAGAATTTTATAAATTTTCAATCAATTGCATTTTTATAATAAAGAACTATTCGTTAAAGATTTTGCTTGTACTTGTTTCAGCGGCTGCATTAATTTTTTCAAATAAAATCTTCTACTTGTCATTCAAATGTTGAAGAAATTACTGTTATGTAGATGGCTTCTGTAACATCTGCCAGTAAATCGCACTGGGCATGGTAATATCTATATTTTGTTCTTGCCTGATAACAGTATTGGTTGTTGAACACAAGACTCCAATGATTTTCTGTCCTCCACCCACTTGATGACGCTTCCGCACTATACATTTGCCTCACCTGATATGTTGATTGACCAACTTCTAATTATTATTATTATTATTATTATTATTATTATTATTATGTATGTTCTATTCTTATCCCGTGTACTCAATAGCTATTCTTAAACAGATATTTCAACTGTAAATTTCCACCAACAATTTATATTTTCAATTTTCATCCATCCATGATTTTTTTTATAAATATTTGGTAAAATTTATGTTGTTTGTGATGAATGCAGACCCAGTTGGATAAAGTTGATTTGAAGAGAGCTTGAATTTTGGATTTTTTTTTTCGTCTTAGTGTTTACAATGAAGGACGGGTGAATTCTATTTGCTTGTTATTTTGAGCTTGATATGCTTGTGATAAAATGAATATAGTGAATTTACATCATTGGGTGTGAGAGGAAGACACTGGTGTGGCTACAGATATGGCCTCTGGTAAAGTGGGGAGTTGTCATCATGGTCTTGTGCATTTTGCTTTATTGATTATTAAAGCGGTGAAGAGTGAGAAAATGGAGAAGCCCACTGTGATGTATGGCCATGTTGCTCAGTCTAAGAAAGGGGAGGATTACTTTCTCACTAAGACCGATTGTCAACGGGCACCTGGGAACTCTTCATCATTTTCTGTATATGGGGTATTTTTTTTCACTTTATCTCAGACTTCACTATCTCCTCTCGAACTGTATGCTATTGGTAATTAGCAGTTATGGGATTAATGATTTTCATTTTTAACTGAAAAGTTCATTTATCTTTTAACTCTTGGGTTATAGAAACAACTTTTCAGAATTCAGATTGTAATTCTGCAAATATAGTTTGTGAGAAAAAATGAATATTCTTTGGATGGGAATGTATTTTATTTGAGATGGTCAAACGTTTATTCTGGTTTTCAGATCTTTGATGGGCACAATGGAAATACTGCAGCCATTTTTACTAGGAAGAATTTATTAAATCATGTGTTGAGTGCTATTCCTCGAGGTCTTGGAAGAGAGGATTGGCTTCAAACTCTATCAGGGGCATTGGTTTCTGGGTTTGTGAACCTTAATACATAATTTTAGTGTGCATCTAATCTAATGTTGCGGTGGCTAGGGATCACCTTTATAATACAAGTAGCAAATGAAGTATTATTTAGGGCTAATTATCGCTTTGCCTCTAGTGTATGAGAAAATAGAGCATCCTATCTTAGAATCTTTTTTTCTCATTTTCTCCTTTCACATCTATGCTTTTATATATGTTGCATGCTGCAATTCTGCCCTATTTGATCAATTTTCCACATAAAAGCATATGCAATTCTGCTCTAATCTCTTTACACTACAGCAAAAAAGACTTTTAGCGGCGACATTTGTCATCGCTAAAAAGTATTCGATTGTTACTAAAAAAAAATCGTCGCTAAAAATGTCGTCGATATAGCTCTGTGCCTGAAAAGGTCATTAGCGACGATAAATTATCGTTGCTAAAAGTACGATCTTTTGCAACGACAATGTTGTCGCAGAAAATAATTTCAAAATTCAAAAAAATTTGAAATTTAATTTTAAGTAGCGACATTTGTCGTTGCTATAAGCAAAAAAGTCATCGTTGAAGATCTGACTTTCAGCGACAACAAAGTTGTCGCTGAAAGTTTGATCTTCAACAACGACATTTTGCCCTATAGTGACGACAAGTGTTGTCGCTAAAGATTTTTCTGAATTTTTTTTAAAAAATTTAAATTTAAATTGTCATATATTTCAAATAATATATTATCTAAAATATTCTTTATTTTAATTAACTTGAATTGTTCAATAATTTTTTTAAATTTAATTTAATATAAATTATACAATTATAATATATTAATAGTATTATTAATAATATCTAACAATTTGATCCAACATAAAAAATTAATACTCATAAAGCAATGGTAAAAATAATATTTATATGAATAAATTATATATACATCATCCATGTAAATGTGTACACATAAAAAATATAAAGATACATATACAAAATATACTATGGGGAAGTAAGGAGGTGTAAATATCACAGTACACCATCATCGTCATCATCATCATCATTATCATTGTCATCATCATCATCCTGGCAATGAGGACGATAAAATGATAGTAGTGGCTAAGCGGCAGGTGTAGGCACAAATCTACTCGGCTCAGGCGATGTAGCAGCAGTAAATAGAGGTGGCGGTAGGACGATACCCTGCTGTCTAAGGATCGAGCTCATCTCAGTAAGATAAGTCCCAAGCTACTGCTGTGTAATCTGCTGCTGCTACTGATCAAGCTACTGCTGCTGCTCCTGAATCAATCGCTGGCTCTACTTGAACTACTCCCGACTTTGTTGTAACTGCTCCTGCAACTCACTGACCTGAGACACGGTTTGTGAGCTCATCCCCGTGCTAGAAGCTCCCACCGAATGATAAAATTGACTAGCAAGTATACGCCCAACAGCCGTCCTATACCCTCGACGAGTGCTAAACACCTCATCAGCGATGGCAGCCTCATCTAACTGTACAAGAGTCGTAGGCAAGCTAGTGGATGATACACTAGACTGTATATGCTGAGTCATGAGCTCAGTCATCCTTGCCTTAAATTATTAAAAAAAATCAATAAGAAATCTATCTTATAAGATATATTCGTAAAATTTTATTTAAAATATGAAATTCAAATAACTTACATGTTGCCCCTGAGGGATCGGATGCACCCACTCCCCCGACCTATATGTGTGTCATTCCCTAAAGTTATTGAGAATCGACTGCAGCTCACCAGTATCTCTGTTTCTCTATTAGATTTTTGTAATAGAAAAAAAGGATGAAGGATAGTAATGCTATTTAACAAGTGGATACATTTAAAAAAGATACAAAAAAATTAAATTACCTTATCAAAGCGATGTGCAGCAATAGACTTTGACTCATGTCGATCATTCACGACCTATTGTGCTCTATTATTTGTATTTCTCCCAGACAACTCCTGCAAATTAAGAGGAAAAAGTTAAATTTTTATGTTTACAATTTAAATATATGAAATACTGACATAATACTATAAAATGTCATACTTACCCTGTACTCGTCACTATCAAAGAAGTTCACACACCTCTGTCATGTCTAGGGTGAGACAGATCGAGGCACACAACATTGAGCTCGATCCAAGTCATACTCCTGGTATCGATCGCCTCCATGCTCTAAGAAATGCTTATTCAACCTGTACTTCCAATCTCTGTACAAGTTGGCAACAGTCCGCATCAAACTAGAGAGCGCTCTATCCCAATCATCCTCAGAGATGCCCTAAAACTCGAAGTGAGACTGCATTAAAAGATATTTAATAAATTTATGAGTCATATATTTAGAAATTTCAATCTCAAAGACATTAATTCAACAGTTGGAGGAAATGGATACTTACACAAACCTCCTGCACAACTCTATCTTGGATCTGCTGAGGTATAGCCCATCATGACTTATAATAGGGCGGCACGTGGGCGCGAATCATGCTGCCAATATCACGAGAGAGATGATTGGCATTCTCACTAACCACATCCATGTACCAATCGTATCAAACTGTACAAGCACCGATCTGCCTCCACCCCTGCCTATTTTCTCGTGCAGTCTTAAGGACCTATTCGGTCCCCTCTTTCTCGCAACTGCTACTTCAATTAATAAAGAAAAATATCAATACAATAAACACAATATTTAATCAAGCTTAGGTATGCACAATTAATAACAAATACCTAATCCCTCGCACTGTGATGGAATATGGGTGGGTCGCTCCGGTGGGTCGCCTCCAACGTCACCTTCGTGGTATCGTGCCTCGACATCCACTATAACTAAAATAATACACATTATACAAGTAATTAAAAAGAATTCAATGTCAAATTGAACGATCAAGTGGTTCAACTTTTTACAATCATATTGATTATTTTAACAATCATGCTTACATAATTATGAGTTGTAGTTCAAAACTGTTATTTTATCCCTAGTTAAAATCAGTGTCGGTGAACCTAATAGACTCATGGTCATCGATTTCTCTTTCATTATCAGATTGTGTGGGCTCCTCATCCATATAATCATCAATTGTTTCATCTTCAAGGCTCTCGTCATCATCGATGAAGGCGTCTTCTCCATAAGCACCAAATCTAATATTCCTGTATGTTGGAATGATTGAAGGACTATTTCTTTCATTACCTAGATGTACTAGATCGAAATCTCCCAAATCAATCGTGAAGTTGAAGTTAGATGAGTTACTATCCTGTAGAAATAACAGCTCTTGTGCGTTATCTCTATCACTGGGTAGATCCCATATATCGCAGTGCACCATATTATGGATGACCCTCCAATTTGGTCCATTAAGGAGATCCTCAGTGTAAAACACTTATTTTCCTTGAGTAGCAAGTATATAAGGATCATCCTTGTACCATTGTCCATTGATGGAGATGCTTGTGATATTCTTATCAATATAAAGTTTCTTCTTTGTAGGATCAATATTATACCACTTGCATTTAAATAAAGTCACACTGTACTTATTTAAATAAGTCAACTCAATTATTTCTTCTAGTACACCATAGAACATGTTACCATCAGTCCCCGGAATAGAAATGCCACTATTTTGCATTTTATGCTTCTCATCTCGAGTTTTGACTAGAAAGCAAACTCTATTCACAATACACGCAAAGTATATCATATTAGTGAAATTGGGACCGGAGGCTAATGATAGTAACTCTTTAGTGGCTTTTGGGGAACCGTTCCTATGTAAATAATATATCTAAAAAAGTAGCAATTGTTCCAAGAATTAAATTGAAAGATCAGCAAGAGAAATGAACAATATTTGGGATATTCGTTTAATGAATTTGGGAAGAAAAAAATCCTTACCTTCGAGTAAAACCACGAGGGGAATTTGGTTCTCTATAAGTTGTCAATATTTTCAGCACCACTTCGTTCGAGTTCCAATCGATACTCACTATAGAACATAACAATCTTACTCTATTATAATCACATAAAGGAGAAGAACACAACTGAAATTTAAGTTACTTACTGGAGATATTTTTCAATCTCAGTACAATTATTCAAAATGTACCATACTGCAACATCTCGATCCTTCCTATCAAAATGAGAAATAATCTTCTTCCCTATCGATCGACATTAGGATCGGAATACCGACAATGTCCTTCTTGTTTAACTAGGTGTTACATCTTGATTTCTATCAGGTCGGTTGAATCTAGTTTCCACTCCTTCCAAATACATAGAGAAAAATGTTAATGCCTTATCAACAATATATCCTTCTGCAATTGACCCCTCTGGTCGAGCACGATTTCGAACATAATCCTTTAACTTTTTTATATATCTCTCATATGGGTACATTCACCAAAAATGAACAAGTCCTCCTTCCAATGCTTCGTCTGGCAAATACATCACCAAGTGAACCATTATGTCAAAAAATGCTAGGGGTATATCCTCTCAAGCTTGCACAAAATAATGATAATGTCTTGTTTGGCATGCAGAATATCCTTTCTGTTGAGAGTTCTAGCACATATTTAACTAAAAAAGTTACATAACTCAATAAGTGGATATGATAATTCCTTTAGCAAGAAAGCCCGAATTCTTGGTCCTAACAGTCTTTGCATAATAACATGACAATCATGTAATTTCAACCCCTTTAACTTCAGGTCACGATCTGTGACATTCTTACAAAGACTCCCAGCAAACCCATCTAGAAATTTCACATCCTTTATATATTGGCAAAATCGTTTTCGCTTTTCCTGGTTAAGCGTATATCCAGCATGCGGCTTGAAAAGTTGACCCTTCTGCTCATACAGATGCAAGTTAGGCCTTATCTTCATGTCTACCAGATCTCGTCTTGCATTGTCTGTATCTTTTATTTTGTGCTCAATCTCTAATAATGTACCTAAGATGCTTTCACATACATTTTTCTTAACATGCATCACATCAATGTTATGTCTTAAGTTCATTATTGGCCAATAAGGGAGATTAAAAAATATACTTCTTTTGCTCCAATTAAGTTCGTCGACACCCCTCTTTCACTTTACACCACTAAATTGAGCATGTTTTCTTGGAAGTCTCTGTGACACCTTACCCAACTGTTTCATGATAACATTATTGGTAAGAGGCTGAGGAGGGGCTCTCCTCTCCGACCTCCTATTGAATTCTTTCCTATTTCTCTATGTGTGACTACTTGGAAGCCAACTGCGATGACCAACGTAAAATATTTTTCCTCTAACTCGAATTGACGGAGTATCCAAATTACATATAGGACATGCTTTGTATCCTTACCCGCTCCACCTGGATAGACTACTTTGAGTAGGAAAATCATTTGTAGTCCAAAGCAATGTTGCTCGCATATTGAACACCGTATTTGTATTCGCATCTCGAGTTTCAACTCCTCTCTCCCAGAGATCCCTTAACTCTTCTACGACCGGCTATAAGAAGACATCGATATCCTTACCTGGCGATTGCGGCCCTGGGATTAATAGGGTCAACATGAAAAAAGATTAATTCATGCATATCCATGGTGGTAAGTTATAAGTAGTCATAACCACTGGCCACATGCTATACGATAGGTTCCTATCACCAAAAGGATTAAATCCATCTGCACTTAAACCCAACCTAACGTTTCGTGGGTCAGCGAAGAAATTAGGATACCTCTTATCGAACTCCTGCCAGGCTTTTCCATTCACGGGATGTCGCATTGCCCCCTCTTCTTTTGATTTTCCAGTGTGATGTCATATCATGTTCTTTACAGTATGTCTCGACCGATACAGATACTGTAATCGAGGAGTTAATGGAAAATATCGAACTACTTTTTGGGGTACCTTCTTTCCTTTTGTAGTTTTATTTACCCATCGACTCTTCCCACAAATTGGACAATTATCTTTAAAAGCATGATCTTTCCAAAAAAGTGCGCAATCAAGTTTGCATACATGGATTGATTCATACCCCAATCCTAACTTGTTGACCCATTTCCTTGCACTATAGTACAATTCAGGCAATTTATTATCGTTTGAAAGTGCCTCTTTTAACAACCGAAGAAGCGCATCAAATGACTTATTTGTCCACTTATGCAGAACCTTCAAATGCATAAGTTTCACAAAGAAGTTCAAGGCTGAAAATGCTATGCAACTTGAATACAATTCTGTTTCTACTTGCTCGAACAGGTTATCACAATTACTATAATTTGTTCCAATGTCTCCGTCAGCCGCATTCTCACCCTTGTACTCATCATTATGAAAATCAACTTCAGGTACCTCAGGGCCAATGAAATCATGTATAATATCCGCCAACTTATCTCTATTGTTGGGAGATATCCCTCGAGTTCCTCTAAAAGTTGAAACATCTGCTTTACCATGGTGTACCCAATTTATGTATAATGGATGAAATCCATTATCTATAATATGTGTCTCCAATATTGGTAATGTTTGGAATATTAAATTCACACATTTTTTGCATGGGTATCTTACCAAACCCCTTTCATCAATAAAATTTTTGGCTCTTTGAACAAATCTTACTGCACCATTCCAATACTCATCCGATAATCGATTTGGTAGATGTATCCAACTTTTATCGACATACATTGTATCACTGAACAGGAAGAAAATTGCTTTAGGTGAAATAAAGTGTGTTAATTAATATTTGACAATCACCCTAAATGCATCGTATCACTCTAACTTTGAAGGGTAGGGTCCTATCCCATTCGAGATATTTCTATAGTTATTATTTTCTCTAATTTATCCACGCTCATCATTTGATTCATGCAGAAATTTCGGCAGCATCTCCCTATTGTTCTCCAAGTGCCTAAACTATACGCTTGTATAGTTTATACTTGAAGAACAGTTAGGATGCTAAGATATTCCCACAATATCAAACAAGAGTCGGATAAATTGTTAATAATAACTACATGATAATATCCTAAACTGTCCAACTTTTCAGGACAATTCAAGGGCTAATTGATGTTCAGAGAATAACTAACCCTTGAACAGGTCTAAGCTTATAATTTAAATGCAAATGCAGTTCTATTTAAAATTATTGTAAAAATATATTTACAATAATTAAAATTAACGATACAATAATTTATGAGTATCATTGTTTAAGTGTCAGTACTGTTATTTAAATAACTTATTACGTAGATTATTGATTTTTCTAAATATTTATAACAATTGCTATGTTCACAATAAGCTTGTGGGAATTCAAACGTATAACCTGCTCTACTATATTTATAAGGTGCACAATTCAGCTTCTTTATAGAGAGGTGTATATTATAAATACGGACTTCTTAATTGTAAATTTAAGTAAGTTTAATTTTATAAGGTGTATATTATTTATAAGATGCACAATTCAGCTTCTTTATTTAAGTAAATGTAGTTTTATCTAAGAAGGGGGTAGTCTTAATGCGGACTTCCTAGTTTTTTAAAGTTTTTATTTTTATGTAATGTAGATATCATAATTTGGATTGTTAGGGTTTTATTTTCATGTGGTCTCTAGTTTAATTGAATTTTTCTTAGTATGTGGTATAAATAATATAATTTGAATTGTTAAGTTTCAATCTCAATTAAAAAAAAGATTATATTATTGTAATCTCTTATTTTCTAAGATAAATTTATATATTTATTCTAATTTTCTATCTTACATTATTTCAATGAATCTAGTAAGTTTGAAGTTTCCTAAATTGCATCACAAATTTTAGATTTTGTGAATAAAATATCATAACTATTTTATCTTACATTAGTCTAACTGAATAATCTACACATATATTGTATACTACAAAATTATAATTTGAGGGATACATAATAATAATAAAATTTATATTTACAAATTTTATGCTAAGTTAAATTTATATAAATAAATTTAAAATTTACAACATACAAAATTAAATAATATAAAATTTTATATTAAATTAAACATACTATCAATTCTATTAATTCATTGCAAACTATTTGAGTAAATTAAATATATTATTACATAATTAAAATATTATAACTTTTTATTCACGTACCTCAATAGTAAAAATCTACTAATTAACTTTGAATAGTCTTCACGAACTAAGATAAGTGCTAATAATAACTAACAAATTAAAAGATACAACATACAAAATTAATACATATCAACATATATAAAAAATAAATATACTAAAATAAAAAAAAATTAAAAGAAAGAGAAAGTTCAGGAACTTATCTCAGGTCCAGGATTTTCAAGCGTACAAATGAAGGGGGAGGAGGTGTCGTGAATAAATACCCGAAACTTTCACTGACGACTAAAAAATTTTGATCGTCAGTGAAGGCTTCAGCGATGACCAAGCGACTTTCAGCAACGACACTGTCATTGCTAAAAGGTTCCCACCTTCACCGATGATAATGTCGTCACTAAAGCCTTGTCTCGGAATTTGGACTAGGCTTTTAGTGACAACATTTGACGTCGCTGAAGGGAAATCCTTTTAGCGACGACAATATCATCATTGAAGGGCGGGCCAAGTTTCTCAGTCGTGCTCTTTAGCGACAACAATGTCATCGCTGAAGGTTAAATTTTCCCGCCAAAAATTTTAAGGCTTTTAGTGATAACTTTTGTCGTTGTTAAAAGCCTAATTCCTTCCTGCCCAACTTTTTTATTCCCTCTAAAAAGTCATTTCATTTTTACTAACGACATTGTCGTCGAAAATACTTTTAGTGATGACCGAATTTTTGTCGCCGCTAAAAACATCGTCGTTGTTGCTCCTTATTCTCGAAGTGTTAGGAGGTTTTGAATTCACTTTTTTCTTTGAATTTTTAGTAATTACCATATTCCTAATTTTCTTTTTCACTTGAATATGCCAATTCTTTGATGTGTATTTAAACTCATTGCTATTAAGTTTCACATAGAAGTTTATAAGAGGGTTATTATTTCTTTATTTGCAGTTGCAGTTCTTGTCGCATTTTCAATACATAGCAAGTTACTACTTATACCTCGTCATTTAAATCAGGTATGCATAATTGTAGTTTCTTTTGAAAACATTTTGTTCATTTTATTTCTTTCTGGACGTAGGCTAGGTTGCTGAGTATTGTGATGAGCAGGTGATCTGTAGTTGATCTGAAACAGGGACACTGGCAAGTACAGTTTAGAAAGGCAAAGATTATTATGTTAATATCTTCTTTGAGATTATTTTGATGACAAAATTATGAATATTGATGACAAAGATTATTATGGGAAGTTGGGAAAGTGCAGTTTAAAAAGGCAAAGATTATTACATGAATTTCTTTCTTGAGATTATTTTGATGATAAAATTATCAATTTTATCCTTGAAATTATATAAAACTGGTAAAATAATATCTAAATTATATTAAATAGTCAATTTTATCTTGTCATATAGATATTTAGGAATGAAATTATTTACATGAATTTATATAAATAAAAGAAAATAGACTGTCATTCAAGAAAAATTTAGCTATTAAGCATAATTCAAGAATTATTTTATCAATATGATACAATTTCAAGGACAATATTAATAATTTTGCTATATGTCATAATCTGCAAAGCAGAAAGTTACTCGTTTAGTTCCATGGCTTTCTAAATGGAATCAAGAACTAGTATATCCTAATAATCTCCCTTTTAGTTCACCAGAAGAGCAAGAAAATTATATTGGTAATTGGCTTGAGGAAAGGATTGGTTTTAAGGCAAACTTCAGAACCTCTTTTTATCCCGGAAAGTTAACTCTTTATTGTAGATCTATGCCATCTCATTTCATATCAAATTAAGGAAAGTCAACTATTTATTGTAGTTCTATGCCATCATTTTTCATATTAGATTATGATCAGTTTCTACCCGCACTTTCTTCTCTTCTATTACTTACGTTATCCTATATAGTTTAATATATAATACTTTCTCTATTTCTATTTATCTATTGTTATCTCTGATGTATGGGTGCAGGATTTTTTACTGCGAACCAATGTCGCACCAATGTCCGATGCTAGTGCGGACACAATTCACCCAAATACGCACCCCAAAAGTATCCTTTATTTTTTTTATTTTTTAATTGATAAAATTTGGTTGCGGCTTGGATTCGCAGCTTGGCATCTTGAGCACCATGTCTTAATCAACTCCTCCAAATGGCTAGTGAAGCAGCTAAGGGACTTTAGTAGTTGACCAACCCACGTGCACCATTTTCTTTTCTGGTCATCACAGGGACTTTAGCAGTTGACCAACCCACGTGCACCGTTTTCTTTTCTGGCCATCACACACACCGTTTAGCTAATATTTGTTTCCATTCTTTTTCTTAAATGCAGCGTTTTGCTGCCTATCTATCATCC
This sequence comes from Sindora glabra, assembly GCA_020226215.1. NCBI lineage: Eukaryota > Viridiplantae > Streptophyta > Magnoliopsida > Fabales > Fabaceae > Sindora > Sindora glabra. The sequence goes on along the minus strand of CM035228.1, from coordinate 43,234,075 downwards.
ATAAACATACGGAGTACAAACAGCAAATAGAACCAAACTTTTTCACTGCCCTTGAAACATGAACAAAATCAAAAAATAATATGAAATCCCTAATTTTCTATTGTAAAAACAATTGCAAAACATCTTGCTACCTGTCTGGCCATCAATGTAATTGTTTTGGTGGAGATGTATCTTCTACTTCTCCAAATTTAATGTTTCTATATAAATTTATATTTTTTTTTCTAACATATCCTAAACATATCATATCCTAGTTTTTTAGAAAATTGTCGTATCCCCGCACCCGTATCTCCCCGCACCCGTGTCATGTATTGCACTCGTGCAACACAAATTGTTAATAACCAATTTGAAAGTAGTTTAATTTATTTATTTTTAATGAACTTTACAAAATTATCTTTTATACATAAAATTTAAGATAGTTGAAAATAGAAAGAGATATATAAAGAAATAAATACAAATTAGTTAATAGTATAGAATAATAAAATATTTATTAATAAAGAAGATAGATTTGAAAAAAATAATTAATGCTTTATTAAAATTCTAAAATAATAAATAAAAAATAAAAAAATTTCTTCAAAATACAATAAATAAAAAAGAATAGAGGGAATATAATATATTATCATAGGAAGATTTTTTTTTTGTGGTGGGGGTTCTGATGGTCAATTTAATTCATAAATAAAAATTTAGCAGCTGTTTGACTCAATTTTTCACTTCCTCAATTTTGCTGAGGTGTAATTTTGTGCATGCTTATAATTATAGATGTTTATCCAAGGAGAGAGAGCCCTAAATGGCGGCAATTTAGTTTTCATTATTTTTATTTGTTTTTTCTTCTTTAAATAAAGTTAGCATTTAATTAGTTGACAATGACATTATATGAAATGTGTTATTATTATTAGTATAAATTTATTTTTAACTACATTTGTTCGTTTTTAAATTTACATTGTCAATTAAGTTATTGATATGGAGTTAGAGAAAGAAAGTAATTAATATAGGTGCTGTTGCTAATTAACGCAACAATTTTTTTATATAAAATAATAACAAACAGTGGTGGTTTTGAACCATCGCAACCTTTTTTTATTAAAAAAAAAAGAGCAAAAATATACTGCCACTAATTTTTCTTCCATTTTGCACTTGGTGGTTCGTTTCCTGAACTGCCACCAATGTCACTAGTGATGGTTTCAAATCGCTGCTATTTGACCCTTTTTTTTGTAATGGCTTTCAAGATCAACTTACACTTCTCATCGGTCATGCATCCTAAAATCCCGACCAACTAAATTTTTATGGAAACTTCATTTGGATTCAAAATTGTTACTTTGACTTAATTTGAGACTTCATCTTCTTTTATTTCCAAAATAAATTTTGATAATAATTAATTTTTGTGTTGATTTTTTTTACGATATTATTTTAAATTTATTATTAATATATATTAAATAATTGTACGTTTCACACTAAGCAATTAAAATATGAATATAGATTATTATAAACAAACTTTTGAATTCCAAACACGAAAATTATTAAAGGAATCAAAGTATCATAATTTCGATAACATGTATTCTCTATTCTAATGGACTCTATTATATTACATCCATCTAATTTTTTTCCCTTCAAATTACAATAATGTGTCATTTTAACGAATGTTTCTTCATTATTATGTCATCATATAACAATTGCATAAATTGACAAATATGAGTCATACATATTAAATAATTGTAGACAAAATTTGTAAATTAATAATTATAAATAGTTAATTATAAATAAAATTAAATACTAAAGACCTAATTACAAAGAAAACAATAAAAACATTACAATGATCATGATCACTCTAACAAGAATTTCTCAATTTCCTCAATACACTATTACACAATGATCATGATTTTTGGTCTATTATATGTAGAATGAACATAGAGCGCACTCTTACTATGAATCATGATCGTTCTTTAGTGTTTTTGGGAAGAGAATAAAATTGATACTGATTAGGAGTAGCCAGTCTAGTATGGGGATTAAGAATAGTAACCTTGCTCATAAAATTATAACTAATAGTAAGTCACCCACAATCAAGAATCACTCATTATCACAATCCAAGCTTAAGTGTCATTTGGGCCTAACTAAATTATCATTTTTATCTGAGCTAAACACTTTACCATTTTAATCTAAATCATTAAATTATTAGGTTTAAATTAAATTAATTATTGCATTATATATTGAATTATTTATATACAATTTCACTAAGGCCTTTTGAAATTAAGATCGTTATTTATGATGTAATAATAGTCTTTTCTATTTTTTTTTCATGTATTAATTAAGGAATGTTACCTGTTCACATCTATTGATATGTTTATTTATTTTAAAATATTAGGGATGAATATTTTTTAATAGGCTTTGTAGTTGATATATGTTGGTGCTGACAAGTTTCTAAATTGTGTGATAAATTCATGTTATAACCAATAAGGTCATGAATTTCTATGATGGCAAAGATCCTTATGACACATTAATAGAGAAAAATCCAATAATACCTAAAAGCTATAAAGGTTCATGATGTTCTAATTGTAAGGGTTGATTCTGCAATATTTCCAACTCTAATCCCCCAAACAAAATTCTAGACAATCATTTGGATATTAAAGCATATGATTTTCAATCAAAATTCCTTACTGATAATTTAAAGTGTTAGTATATTAGGAAATTTGCTTTCTTAACATTTGTGAGTTGTTTTGAAGTGTAATTTTCATTTCCTTGCATTTTTAGCATGATCTAACTCATTTATTTAGCTAGTATAAATTAATTGATACATCGATTTTGGACTTAGATTCAGTATAAACATAATTCTGTAGCTCATTCTACCTAAACTTAAGGCTTTAAAATCTTAGTGTGTCCCATGATATATTTTTAAAATTTAAGTTTTGTCTTCATACTTTATGTTTTTATTGATTTTAACAATAGAAAATTGTAATCTTTATATGTATCAAAGAGAATGAATGTAAGTTAAGTGTTTTGAAGTGAACTTGATGAAAAATATTCTCAATTTGAATAATTCTCTCTCTCTCTCTCTCTCTCTCTCTCTCTCTCTCACAATGATAGTACACTTTTAAAGTGAGCTTGATATAATTTTTATATGCTCATGATGGATACTTTTCTCTTTCACTATGGAGGATGAGATTTTTTTTTTTTTTGCATGTAATATAGTATACATCTCTTCTATCTTCAAGGATTTTGTCAATTCCTTTACTTGTCATGAGCCTTTTATGTAAATTTTTAGGTTTTCTATTGAAAACTAAGATACTTTTGGTTATAAATAAGCACTAATTTATTTTCTTTTTAAACCTATACATCAATTTGATTTAGATCAATTTTTTTGTAGCTATTATGTTGCCATTTATCATGGTTCTATAAGAATTATGTATTACTATAATAGAAAATAAATAGGTATATTTTGTAGTTTAATGGTTCTTTTTGGTGTATTACCTTGGTTATAAGACCATCAATGACGAGGAAATGGATTTTAGTTGCTTGATTTGTTTGTCAATAAATATCATTATGTAATTTGTTAAATACCTTGGAAAAATGGTAGGCTTTGTTAATATAATACAAATATTTTATGAATGTATGCTCTTCTTTTTTATTGAAGACTAATATAAGTGTCAAAACTAAGGCATTTAAAAGTCAATAGAAAAAATATAATAATAATTTTAAGTTTTTACATCCTATTGGTGCTATAGTTTGGATGATGGTTTCATTCTTATCAAAGAAAATTATTGCACTCAAGATATTCAAATCAATCACTTAATTCAATTTATAATTAATAAATAGCTTAAAACTTCATAGAAAATTATTTCACCATAACTCTATCCAATACTATAATGACCTAGTAAAATGCAACATTGAAGCTTGATCCTACCATGATGAAGCCATTTTTCTCATTTTCTTTCCTTTTGTTTTCTTTATGTTCATGTCATCTACATCTTGTATGTACTTTTTTGCAATAGTAGATTGCTTAATGGCTTTAATTTCTTGGAGTTTTGCTCGTATTCTAAGAATTCCAATTCGTACTGTTATGATTTTGTTTTGTTCATTTTACTTACTTTTTTCTCTACTTTTAGGTTGAAACACCAAATATGAATATAATTATTAGCTGGTGAAGTAGTAGTTCATTCATTTGTTATAAATCATAATTAACTAAATATAAGGTTATTCATGTAAATTGCACCAAATAAAGAACTAGTTGTTGGGGGTTGGATCATGCTTACAAAATAAGAAAATGATTTACAAATAAAGTTATAGATTTGACATATAATAAAGTGGTGCTATTAAGTTTAAGATCTAAAAGTCATGTGTTCTACAAGCATTAGAAGTATCTAAGTGCAAAATTTGCATGTAAGTACTCCTTTAACAAAATATGCATTATATAAAATTAACTTACCTAATTTTTAAGAATAAGTTCATAAGCAATCTTCTTAACTTAGTTAGTGTTAGTTTTAGTATCTTCTTTAAAATGGTATAGGTACCATTTGGATTTGCATTACTTATATTTATTTGCTTGCTAACTTGCTGCTTAATAGGAATATGTTCAAGTTAGTTAGCTTATGTGGAGACTTTGTGCTAGTGTTGGAAGATAACAAACTAAAGGTAATGCCTACTCTTAAAACCTTTTAAATTGTATAACTATGAAGATAACTTTGTTTATATTGAAACTTTTAGGTTGTATGCATTTTGAATTTTTGCATTACAAGCACTTAAGTATTAAGGTTGAGAATTTATTTACATTTATGAAACAAGTATGTTCATACATGAGCATGTGGAAAGAAAAGGAAAAGGTCTAGTAAGGCTTCTAGATATAGCTTCAATTGTATGTGTATATAGATATGCTTGCATGCATCACTATGATCTTTTACTAAATTAAAATCTCGTACATGATGTCTTTTCATTTGAGATTCATGCTTTTATATTTTGCTTAGTATGTAATGCTAATAAAGTTTAGAGGTAGTATTCAAGACACTCCTCTAGCCCACCTAATTGCAAGTAGATAATTTTTTTAATAAAAGCGTTACAGTTTTTCTTGTAATAATTTGACGTATGAGCACTCTTTATAAAGAAGGCTATAAAGTAGATTTTAAATCATATGCTTTTATTATATATTGAATTATCCTATTGCTGTTGTTGATATTACTAATTGTAACTTAGATGTTTCTTATAATATGATGTTCCTAAAGTGCTCTTATAATTTAAAGCACAAGTGTTTGTGATAAGCTAGTATCTAGTTTTTACATGATGAAAGGGAACAAAAGGTAATTTTACTACCACTTTCTTTATTCAAGCTCAAGTCCTAAATAAATATGCTTTATTTTAAAGTTTCAATCATTATAATAGTTTTGGTATAATATTAATTTCCAGGTTATCTTATGGGTTTTTGGACAAAAGCTACAATCTAACATAATAGTTAGTAGCATTGTCATTCCTTCAATGTATGGCTACAAATATCTAGTCCACAGCAATAATTCATTTATAAAATACATAGTAAATTATGCTTTGCTAAGTACTAAACACATTACATGAATAAATCTCATTTGAATCAACAAAAAATAATTTTCATATTTTCTCAACCCAAACTAAAACTTAGGATGATCCTATTTGTTTATTTATTTTAAAATTAAGAAGAAAATGTTAAGATGAAATAGTCGTAATGTAACTTTAAATAAAATTCAATTTGAGTCGTCTATCCTTTATAAAATTCTTTTTCCTATTAAATCACCACCATTTATCCTAACTTTCATCATTTTATTTTTTTAATAAATTTATAATATCTTAATAAATGTAACAATTCAAAATAAATATAAATAAAATTTTAATATTGTTAGGAAAAATTTAAATACCTAGGTTTCATAAGAAGGTAAAATAAATAGTGATTTAAAAATTAAATACACTCATAATTGTTTTATTTTGGATTAAACTTACCATAATGGTAAATCTAATAATACAATTATTTTAAAATAAATATTTTAAAACTTTATATTTTTAACAAAATAACTAATAATAAATTCAAATATTACACTATATAAACCACCTTCTAAACATCTTACATTGGGAAACTTTATTATATAAGGTAGGGATGGGCAAATGTGACTTAATTCTTTTTATGGCCTCGAGCTAGTCTCATATAAATTAGGTTTGGAGTGAGAAGTTAAGACCAAAGGCTGAGTTTGGATAAATTTTTAGGTCATATTTTATAAATAGGCAAGTTTGAGCTTGTATATTTAAAATTAGATTAGCCTTATTTTATATTTAGCATATATTATATGACTCAAATTTCAATTATAAAGAATTAACATATGCATATGATGGTCTTTTCAATAATATTTTTTCTTTATTATATATACAAAATATAATATATATATATATATATATATATATATATGTATGTAAATGTAAATATATTTTATATATTTATAAGATTTAATTATATTATATATATTAAAATTTTAAAATTGAGTTTAAACTAGGTATCTTTATTTCAAAAAGCGTCAAGTTTTGCCAATAAAAAGTATAAAAAAAATTCAGGCTGGACTAGGTTTAAGTTAAGAAAAAATCCTTAATATTTATATACAATTAGCTCAACTTGATTTTTATCCACCCCTAATATAAGATATATGTTGTACGTTCATTACTTAGATTATTTTTTCTTTCCTATACATTATTGACTTCAGCATCGAACTTTCTTTAGGAGCCCTACTTCAATCCTCTTCTTTCTATCTATTAAGTACCCTAAGGAGAAAAGAAATCTTTCACTAGGTTTGAAAAAAAATTGTATACTTTCAAGTTTAACTAACACTTGCCAATGAACATTCAATGTATAATCTTGACTAACCAATTTTTTATAGAAGTTTCATATAGAATCAATATTATTTCTATAACTTTTTTCAAAACCTACTTTTATTTTATTTTCAAGATAAATTTTAATAACAATTATTTTCTTACGTTGAGTTTTTTATTTAACAATATTATTATAATTTGTTATTAATACACAATAATTATAAGTTCCACACTAGGTAAGTAAAATTTGAATATATATTATTGTAAAAAATAAATTGAATCCTAAACATAAAAATTACTAAGTGAATTAAGAATTGTAATTTCAATAATACATATTTTCTATTCTAATGGGCTTTATTATATTGTATCCATGTAATTATTTTTCTTAAAATTGCAATAATGTGTCATTTTAATGAATGGCTTTTCATTACTATGTCATCATATAACTATATAAGTTCACAAATATGAGTCATGTATATCATATTAGTAAGTATAAATAGTTAATTATAAATTAAAATTAATACTAAAGATCTAATTACAAAGAGAACAATATAATGAGAAAAATATAGATTAAAAAAATATAAGGTTAAAAGTTTAATTTGACTCTTTGTTTTCTTCACAAGAATTTAATTGATTCCATTTTATGGACATAGACAACATATCTTTATCTTTTAATTTGAAGATTATATTTGTTTGTTAACCCTTAAAATTTTTTCTTGACTAAAATAGATTTTAAGTATTTTTTAATAATTTATTCATTTAATCTTATTTAATTTTAATTTTTTTAAATGCTTATTTTTTCTAAATTGAATATCATATTAAATTAAGATAAAATATTTTTTAGATACTTAAATACAAATGCATCAATTAGAAGAGAACTAAGATGGTAAAATTTATTTTTACCATAGTAAATGCATATTCAACTACCATAGTTAGTCTTCCGAGCACTTTTGTTCAACTATTATTTTGTTGTATGTTCGACCTTGGCTAATTGCAAGATCACTTATGGATCAAGTAGGATAGAATAACCTTGTATTAACATTATAACTTAATGTTCTAAGCTTTTTTTGCAAGAATAAAAATAAAAACAAAATAAAGATGTCTAAAATCCTAGCTTTTGAATTATGAAATATAATTACTAGATGTACTATCCCTCATGTGTACTTTAAATAGATAGAAATGAAGTGTTAGAGTTCAATAAGAAATAGGATTTTGAAATCCTTAAGTAAGAGAGATCTCTATACTAGTCATGACTCAATTGATTTAAGTTATGAAAATTTTACATTTTAGTGACACTCCAAATAGTTATTGTGCTAGTGATTCTTGAGTTATTAATACGTTTTACACCTCCTCCAAATATGGTTAAATAGGTCATCCTTATACTATTGCCTTAAAACCTTTATATTCTAATCACAAATCATGAATAATTATTCTCCTCATACAAACCTTTAAGATTTTTTTACTTAAGATCCATATCAACTACGTTACTACAAATGGATTTAATTTTTCAAAAGTATTGACTACTATCTTGTCACCTTATAAAGTAGATATCAACTCATTTTCTAATTACTAAAGTTGAATATCATTTTTTTTGGCAAATTGAGAAGTAAGAGTATCCTAATTTTCCTTAAAAGTCTTCATAATTTTGATATGCTCTATCATATCTCTATCTATAGTAATTTTGATTGCAAGCATGACTTTTCCTACCTTAATTTGCCATATTTTTTAGTGTTACACCATCTCTTTATTACAGTTATGAGATATTGTAGCCATTCATAACCTCCTAAAGATCTTATCCTTATGAGTATGACTCTATACAAGTTGACCTCATGTCATAATTATTTTATCCAACTTTTTCTCCCAACAGATTGTAATTCTATCATTGTAATTTTTGATGACAAATATTTACTTGAACTTATATCAATTAGACTTGTAGTTGTAAAGTACAATTTCATTAGGTGTCACTTTTTGAAAATTGGTTCCTAACCATCTTGCTTTGATGCTAGATAATCGAGTAAAATGTTGGATAATTAAGTAAAAGAAAATGATAATTAGCATATTTTCAATTGAATACAAAAGAAAATATTTTAATGATACTCATTAAAATAAAAAAATTACACTTACCAAAAATACTCATATACTAGTTATAATTTGTGTGATAATTTTTTATGTACAAAATCTATTTAAATGGCAAGTATAAATCATACTTTAAATCACTCAAATACTAAATATATTATACAAAAAATATTCTTATTAACAACAAAACACTTTAACACAAAACATAAGAGAAGCCTTGCTTCCATTTCTACTTGTTATTAACTCATTAGCTCCACACATTGCACTGAACAAGAAACCTTAATTTATAGGCATAATGGTTTACTTTTGTATTAAATGCAAAAGCCACTTGCTCTGGCCTTCACATTAGTTTATTATTCTCATTTGGTTTGTATAAGCAAAATGGACTATTATACAACCACAATAGCAAGGAAGCTCGCATATATTTTTAAAAATAGAATGGATGTGGGTATATTTATATTAAACTTCAAAAGATGGAGGTACGTATAATTTATCCTAAAATTTTTTATTATTTTTTGAATTAAACCACCAATAAGAAAAGTATTAAAGTACATTCAACATAATATATAAGATTATTTAAAAATAACTTTTTGAATACTAAATAACTGACTTTTTTTTGTAATAGTAGGAATAGTTAAATTACTATATACATACATATAAAATCTTAAGATTGAACCCAAGATATGAAGGAGGACAAAACCTTCAAGACAACATTATATATCATTGGAACTAAATGGTCTCAATTAAATAACTTTGAACAATTAATGAGAAAGTTTTAAATTTTATTTATTTATAAACATACATGTTAAAATAATAAGTTAGTATAATACATTAGTATACTTCATTAAAATATTTTTCTCTATATTTATTAATTATGGAAGATATTAGAATGGAGTGATTATCCATCTTTTTTCACTACCATCCATTTTTACTATTTAATAAATGGGTATTAGAATTTTTTTAAAGAGTAGTAAACATAGAATTGATATTAGAATGTGTTAAAATTTATTTTGTTACAAAATCACATTGTTTATAATATCCTTGTATGCTAATTAGTTGGTTTATATATGCAAATTAATGAAAAGCAATTATTAGATCGATGATATTTGACGATGCATTGATGGATAGTGGGTGTAGTTCATAGTAATAATAACAGTGACAATAAAAGTGGTCATGTGAATGGAAAATAGGTGGAGGATATAAGGATGGATGAAGTAAAAATAGATGACAAGTGATAATTCATAATATTAATAACGGGTGGAACAAAATTGGATAGTGGATAGTGCTAATAGTTATGTTAGCAAGTGATAGTGGAAGTGGATGGTTAGTAATATATGGTAGTGATCATACTAAAGATTGTGACAAGTTGTGACCAATATATAATAGAAGTCATGATAAGTGATAATAGTGATAATGTTGAGTGATGAAATTAGGAATGGTGATAAGTAATTCAAGTTTTGTAAAAGAAGAGAAATAGATTTATTTAATTTTTTTTATTTCTAGTAAGAAAGTTATTATGAAACCTTAGGGATGAAGGATTTAGAATGCGGAACGTTGATTAAAAGTAAATAATAACAACAAATTTCATTATACATAAATTAAACATTCAATAAGGGATTCAATTTTTTATTCCATTAATAGTTACTTAAAATTTCACAACCAAATGCTCCTTTAAATTACATTCTTTGCATTTTTTTATCTTAATGAAAAATGCAAAACTTTTATGTGTAATGAGACTTAATTTTTTTTTTTCATAGAACTTAAAAAAATGGCACATTCTCAGTTATTTTCCTTCATCCTCCAAAAATGTTGCTGTTAGTACTAATTTGGACAGGTGCGGATGGAAGAAGATGAAACAATACTTATTTTTATTTATTTACAAAATTTCCACCGCATAAAAAGGAAAACAAAAACAAAAACAAAAATTACTGTGTTTGGAGATATTTTTATTTTTAGAAATTATTTTTAAATTTTTTAAAAAATATTTTTGAATTTAAGAAAAACAAACAATATATAAATGATCATTGGTATTACAAATAATGAAATATTTCATTTAATTATAAAATTAATATAAAAAATGGTTTGGAAGGGACCAAAAGTCGATTTTTTTTGTTTCGGATTTTAAATTATACATTTGAAATTACATTTTTTAAAAAAATAGTTTGTAAACATGAACTTTGATTATTTACTATTTTTAAAAATATTTTTCTGCTTTTATGTTTTTAAAGACAGAAGAATTTATTTGCTAACTATTTTCAGAATTATTTTTAAAAATTATAACTTTAAATATATACTTTAAAAATTAAAGAATAAAAATAATTTTTAAACATTTTCTTAACTTATTCTTTTATTTTTTATATATATATTTTTTAATTAAATAAAATATTTTTTATTTACTCCTCTAAACACCATGTATTTTTTATTTTTTCTTAAACCCAATAATAAATTTATAAATAATTTTTAAAAATAAAAAATAAAAATATATTCAAACAGATATTCTACTTTTAAAAATATATAACTATTTTTTAAAATAGTAATATAACAAAGCATAAAAAAAAAGTAAAACTGGCTTTCAACTTTTAGTTTTCAAAACAACAATTTCAATTACAGATGTTCAAAACAAATTTTCTATAACAAGTTCCTAAATTTAGCTTTTTTTCCCTTTTGTTTTTTAAAAACTAACATCAATTTTTGAAAATAAAAACCAAAAGGCCCCAACTCCACACGCTGTTTGGTGCCTTTCTTAATTGTCTTTCTTTTCTTTAATATACTTGCTCTCCAAGTACCAAGACCATTGACCAGTCAAACTTCTTGTGTCCCAAACTTCCACGCCAAAACCCACACAATATATAAACAAAACCTCCCCTGCTCACATTTCTCACCCAATCCCTCTGCCGACAATTTTGGAATTCAACCAACATGAGGGGAGAGGGTCGCCAACTTGGCCTCCCAAAGTCTTATCGGAACTTACCATCTCCACCCAACCCGAGACCCAATAGCCGATTTATCAACAGTTTTGAATTCCCTCCCACCACCGGCTTATTTACCAAAGTCTCACCCAAACCCACCACCCACTCCAAGTTCACCGGCCAGTGCGGCAATTCACGGTGCACCGGCTACCATCGGCACGCGGCGTGCAAGTCCAAGAACATGGCCAAAGGGACCCAGAAGCTGAAATCTGCCGACTACCGGCTGACCACTTGGCGGGCGGTGCATGAGCGACCCGGATTGTATCGCGGGTTGTCTGCAACCCGGATAGTTGACCATCTTGCTGGTGCTGCTTATTCGGATTGCGAAGATGAAGAAACCGACGCTGAGGGTGTTGATGAAAGTGGTTATGATTTGTATTCTGTTGCTGGAGATGAGATTTAGGTTACGACTTTGAAATAGAACTATACTCATGGTGACGATGACGACGACGACGAAAGTGGCGATGCGGTGAGGGGTGGTGAATTATGGATTGCTGAAATGGGATTTCAGATAGACAGAGTTGAAGAAATGAGGATTGGTGCTTAGTGAAATCATGTTTATGAGAGATTGATGACGATCAATTTCGATCGGGAGATATGTTAATTGTTGAAGAGAAGAGGGTGTTCTCACTGTGAAATTCAAGTGAGGTTACAACATCACATTTTTCTTTGGCCTGTGAAGATTGGATATCATTTGAATACCTTGATTCTTTAATATTAAAGATTGTGATAGTACCAGTGTTCTTTACGGTGATAATCAAGAATCAACTAACCTTTATCCCTTGCTTGGGTTTATGAAAAAAAAAAAATATGGATGACTAAAAATGAATTTTTTAGTATTCGAAAGTTATACAAAACTTGAGATCAAAAGAAAGATTGAAAAAATACTTCCAAAATTAGCAAAACATTTTTCAACAAAATGGGTGCAAAAATAGATAAGAAGTTTTGCAGATGTAAAAAAAATTGTTAAATAATAAAATTTCTCCTATTACAAATCAATAAGTAGTCTTAAATTTTATTATTTGTTGAATTGTAGTAGGAAAAATTTTGTTGTTCAACATTTTTTTTTATATCTCTCCTTTTTTATAAGACTTGTTCAAAACGAAAGTAATGAACAATAAGCTCTTTTTAATAATGTCTTTGTTGAATTGTAATAGGAAAATTTTTGTTGTTTAACAATAAACTCATTTTAATAAACATTCTAGCACCACTGATTCAATCAAATAAATTATCTTTTTTATTTTTATTTTTAATTGAATTAATAAAAAATTAATACTTTTGCCATTTTTTCAATATCTTTTTTTTTTGCATTCAAACATTAAAGAGAAAAAGTATTTTTCCATATATATTCTTCACATATTTTTAATCCTACTGTATAGTGTTAATGGAAGTTACATCTACTAAACTGGTCTTATTTTAGTATTTTGAAATCGAACCATAACTAAATAAATAAATAAAAATGAAGTGAACACAACTAAACGAAATTCATGTATAACCCTAGGCCCAACACTAGCTCTTTCTTGTCAGGAATAGAGAAATACTTCATGCATATTTTCACAATTGATGGGGGGATAAAGACATTCAATAAGTATAATAAAAATTTAAATTTAATTCACTGGTAAAGTAAAAAATTTTAATTAATAATTAATAAAAAGGCAACACTTTATTAAAAATTAATATTAGCTTAGAATTTTATCGACAGTAAAAATATTTTAATAATTTTCTAATGATAATATATAAATAAATAATAATGTAAAACTAACTTACATGTTAATAGATCAAATTTATTTAAATCCATATAATAAAAGTAATTGTAATTGGCTCCAAATAAAAACACATTAAGTTGTAAATGGCAATCCAATGTATGGATGGGAGCGAAAGATCCATAAAGGAGAGGATGCAGAAAAAGGAAAAGAAAAATGCTTTACAAGGGTCATGTAATATTGCTAAATATAGCTATTTTAAAGTGGCCAAACTTATGGTGCTGAATTAATACCAGCACAGCTTCATTTTTGTGGTGGCTTCGTTCAATTGCACTGGTTTTCAACCCACAAGCACAAGAAGTTTGTTCAGTGATACTAAAAGCTCGAAGAAAACAAATTATCTGAAATTTCTGTCATTTCGGTTTCCATGCTGAATATTTGGCGATGTGTTCTCATGAGTGATATTCATCATGGAATTTGAAGTTAGAGGATGTAAAGAGAATTCATTATTCTTCCCCTGAAAATTCTTGGTGCCAATGTTTTTCAGTGAAGGTCTCTGAGGAGGTAAAGAGGTTTTATTCTCTACCACACTTGAAGCAAGTTTTCTTCGGTGCTTGAGTGACTCAGGATACAGCATTGTCACCTGCAAGAAATCAGATTCCGAAGTTGTGAACATTTTGGCTTGTTAGGGGTCACTAAACCACTGTATAAGTAGTAGTTTTGCACACCTTTTCTTTCACACAAATATGATATAGTTTTAAGTTAAATTAAATCCATTAGTTTAAAATAAATGGAGTCAATTTGGCTCATATTGTCTTACATATGATTTGAGATATTATATATGAAAAAAGCATTCTTTATATGTGAAAAAGGCATATAAACTCTGTTATTTACATGTAATTTGCACATAAACATTAGTTTAAAATAGATGAAGCCAATTTGTCTCATATTGTCTTACATATGATTTGAGAAATTATAGTATTCTTTATAAAGTAATGTTAGTTACACTTATTTTCATTCACTCAATCTCACTTGTTACATACTTAACAGAACTTGAACAAACTCTATTATTGTGCAGTGAATCATGTGTAACAAACGACAATCATTTTCAAGTATGAAAATGTGATATGGAAAGGATTTTCAAGAGGAAAAAAAGAGGCTCTATAAAAATGTAAGTAAAACTGCAACTGCCCAATGACAGGAAATCTTTAACTCACATCCTTACACACACATCCTCACACAAAGCAAGCAAGGCCCAATTTCGGGGACCACCTGCTTTGTGTGTGGATGTAAAGTTGAGTGTGGTGAAGAAAAATACCTTGTCTACCTCACATTTTGATGCTTTTCTTTCCTTATAGAACTCAGGAAGTGGCCTGGCTTTGAAGCAAAAGCTTTGACGTAACTTTCTAATCTCTGTCTCTGCTCTCTGCTGCATTATTTTTTGGCGAGAGTGAATGTCACATATTAAGCCATATTCTGAGTAATAATAGAATAGAAAGAAGTCGATAGTGACAACTCACCTTTAGCTTTGTATGCAGCTGGACCTTTTGTTCCTCATTGGCATTGAACTTTTCTTCAAGTTTCTGAAATCCACAAACACAAATTGATACCAAAGTTAGTGCTTAAGAACTTGAGCAGTCCTCATCATATCAAATCAACTGAACTTGCACAGAAAAAAGGGGGGAATTGGAGCTTTGCCTTTTTTCTTGTTGCAGCCCTTTCTTCAGTCCTCAAACTGAAAGGACTGGTTATAATTGGAGACCTCATCTTTTTCCTGCATGCATTAGAAACATTTGAATTGTTGGTACATAAAATGATTAGTCTAACATGCATTCCAACAAATGTTTACATTCCATAAAGAATAATTTTATAGCCTATGAATCTATCACAAATTGTTCAGTGTTTTTAAATTCTGTTTAACTCCTTGAGAATTTTTATTTTTAATAGGCAATAAGACAAGTAATTGAAAATGGAGAAGTTCTTACTCAGCAGAAAGTAAGCGCCGTGCAGGGCCGGCTGCATTGTTAGCTGATGCCGATGAATCGTTAGGAGTTTTGTTCCTGTTAAGTATTTAACCAAATTAACGCACAAAATTAGTAAATGATCAATACACAAGGAAACAATCAGATTTGTCACAATGAATAAGTAACAACTGAAATCTCTAAAATTAAAAGAAAAAAAATGGTTAGTTGCATTTCTATCTATTCACAACTTGTGTGAGTAATTTGTGAGAGTTGTAAGTGGAAAAAGTGTGAGCAGTATTACTCATAAAATAAGATACCATTTCTTTACTGTTAATGGGGCCATTGAAGAACGCTTTTGCAGCTCATTCCTAGGAGCCTGAAATTAGCAAAATATATGACTCATAAAACAAATGGTTTTGAAAAGGGTATATGGAATTGAAAAAGGCATGGCAATGAGAAAAAAAGGCACCATAGTTGGGGTCTTAAGCGGAGTAGAGCTATCTTTTGAAGAAGCCTTGGAAGAAGCAGCACTAACTCTCGAACTGTCAAATCTCCTCATAACTGAAGCGGTCAATCTGTTCAGTTCTTTAATAGGTGTGAAATTAACGGGCATGTGAAGTGACTTGGGAGTTGCTCTCGTCTTTTCAGAAGAGCTTAATCCAGGCTTCTTAGACATTGGAGTAGTGAGCTTATCCTTAGTCGAAGAAATGGGAGTTGCAGACTTTGCTGGTGTAGAAGTATACTTGGAGGAAGAAACCGAGTGGTTCTTCTTGCTCAGTGATGCCAAAACTTCCTGATCAGAGTTGGAATTTTTCTGCAATAACCACTGCTATATCAGTACATGACCTCTAACAATCAAAACAAGAAAAATGGTTAATGGACTTCCGAAGAAGTAATTCAAGTTCTGCTGGCGTATGTCTTAAAGACTCAGGTGCATGTGGAAGGTCAAGTGTTCAAATTTCCGTAAATCTCATTTTCCCAAAACCTACTTGTGTTGCCAGAAAGGGAAGAGGAAGTAACATAATTACCTTCAACATCCATTTGTTCACAGGAGGTGTTCTAGTAACCTTTCCAGCAATCTCTTTAGGGTTATCATTATCTTCAAGCTGTTTTGGAAATTCAACCTTCATTGAATCCTCCACAAAAGCTTTTTGTTCCTTGTCAGGATCAGATATATCTGCCTGCAGATTTGAACTTGAATGTGAATTATACCCATTGCTGTAAATTGTGGCATCTGTCTTCGTTTTTTCAGCCTTATACTCATCATTATCTTCAAGCTGTTTTGGCAATTCAACCTTCATCGAATTCTTCACAAAAGCTCCTTGTTCCTTTTCAGGATCTGATATATCTGTCTGCATATTTGAACTTGAATTTGAATTATACCCGTTGTTGCAGATTGTGGTATCTGGCTCAGTTTTTTGAGCCTTAAGATCTTGTTCTTCATTGGCAACCAGTTTACATTCCGGACTAGTCGTCCGAGAATCACAAGTACTAACATTGTCAACTTCTTTCTCGTGTTCTTGCTCCGTGACATTGTTTGAAGCAGCATTATTTGCTTGCTGTTCAAGCAAAGCAGCTGCCTTTTTGGCTGCAAGTTTCTTGTAATGAGCTTCAAAGAAAGCTTTCTTCTGTGCAACTGATCCGGGCCGCGAATACCTCTCTGCCTCTTCAACGTAGCGTTTGGGATTGGAAGAGAAACTAGACCATTTCTCCCAGGCCAGAGACTCTGTCATAAACCTCCCAAATGAAACTGATTGTCCGAGTGCATGAATTGGGTTGCTCTGAAACGCACAAGTTTCACAGGTTTTTCAGAGTGAACAACCTTCAGAGAAGAATACAAATTCTAAGCTTGATTAATTGCACTCAAACGAAAGCCCAGAGAGCACAAATTTTAATCTTTGATTAATTGCACCCAAAACAAAGCCCACAGAAGCTAAAGTTAAAAACTTGGTGAGAATTATTAAACAAAAATTTCAGAAAGTTTCAAATTTTATGTCCATTTCCCCCAATAAGGAAAAAAAAAACTACTTTTTGAGCAGAAACTGGCTAGCAATTCAACTGGTGAAAGTAGCAAGAAAGCAAAACAATAGAGTAACGAAAAGAACCTAAGAAATCGAATTCTAATTTTGGTTAAACCCATAAAAGCTTAAGTTACAAACTTGGTAAGCGACCTCAAACAAATCTCAGAAATCTTCAGCTTTCGTGTCCATTTCCACGAATAAAGATCCAAAAAATAGTGCTTTACCAAAAACTTCCAAGCAAATCATCAGTGAAAGCAGCAAGAAAACAAAGCGAAAGAGCAGGTTACAGAATAACAAAATACAAATAATCCAAGATTACAAAATTATTTGAGAAAGAAGTGACCAAAGAAAATTATAATGTAGCTTCGTTCAGAACGGACCTCGTTTGATGCATCATTTTGAATGCCGGAAGCATAACAGAATGGCTGTTGCATGAGACAAGCTGATTCTCCCATGTTCCTGCGATGTCGAAACCTCAAAAAGATCCAAACTTTACTGTTACGGTTGTCTTAGTGTTAATTTTATGTAAGTGCTATCATTCGAATTTGAAATTCAAAATCAGAAGCTGTGGAACTGGAAGCCCATGATGTGGAAGAGCATACCAATTTCTACTCAGAAGAGATCCACAAAGACGGGGCAGTTTTATTTTAGCTCCCAAATGGGGTCCACTAACCCTTTCTGTTTGGAAAAACTCAACTTTTTTCCGGTTCTCTGGGCCCACAAATTTAAAATACCAAACAGGCAAATCTCCAACGTCTATATCATAGGTTAGTTTGAATTTGGAGAACCTTCAATTCAAATTCAGCTTAACCTCCGATGAGAATGCTAAATAGTCCTCTTGCATGAAATTGCAGAAGAAAAAAAAGCAACAAAAGGGAATGGAAATGTACTTTAGAAAGCTTTTAGTAGTATACAGAGACATTTCTAAGAATTTATATCATTTCTTTTTCTATTTTATCATATTTTTTATTATGTTGAATAAATAAATAAAAAATGACTACATATAGCAAGTTTAGAATCTTTTTATATTCACAATATAAAATTAAAAAAATTTGCATCTATCTTTTTAATATGACAAAAAAATAACAAATCCATTGACTAAGTGACAAATCTTATGAGACATGAATTTATGGGCACAAAATTGATAAATTATTTTCTAAAATTATAAAGTACTAATAAAATAATTATTAAATTATATATTATTTTAATTTTATTCTTAAATAATAATTTTTACAAACAACTTCATTCCCTTATATAATAATTTAGGAATGAAATTACTAGTACAAATCTTTGTGGAGAAACAAAATTATTTATAAGAAATATTATTCAAAGATAAAATTATAATTTTATATAATTTAAGAATTATTTTATCAAAAATTATAATTTTATGAACCAACTTGTTAATTTTGTCATTTATGTGCTTCATGAGAAAAGCGGGGTGGTTGATGAGTTGCAGAAGGTGAAATGTTATAGGCAAAACAACCAAGAGTTGCCGAATCACCAAGGCAAGATTACTAGGATGTGGACTATGTAGAGAGATAGTAGGTAATTTGAAAATGATAGGACATTCATAGACATAAAATAGCAAAATATTTAAAAAAATGGAACTTTCTACGATATAAATTATTTGTTATAGCAAATTGCACTTACTTTTCAAATATTAAAACTCATAGACATTCACATTTTTCTAATTATAGAAATATACACTCATCTCCATAATTTTATGAGTGTATGTTTTAAATAAAAATAAAAAAATATAAGAAAGAGTGTGTGTATATATGAGTGTATGTTTTAAATAAAAAGAAAAAAATATAAGAAAGAGTGTGTGTATATATAATGGATGTAAATATAAATGTAATTATACTACAGTTCATTTTATTAGGAAGGGAATTTGGAACTTCGATTTCTCTATATGGGAACTTAGCTACGTAATGGCATTGAACATTGCTTTTCATTGTCTATAACTCAGGAAAAACATTTTTAGGAAGGAGAGATATTTAATATGCCACCAACCTATTGTCTAATTTATTATCCTACAAACGATACAAACACATGACCCACAATCTCTTATGATGATGTGTTACTATTAAAAATATGTGGAGAAGATTATTTTATGAAACTACCAGGACACAATGTCTATAGTCTTTCATAATCATAATTTGTGCACTTCATAAGGAAGAAAAAAACCATCCAATAGGAAAAAATGTATAATTTAACCTTTTTTTTCCATTTAGATTAAAAAACATATTAAGCATAAAAAATGGTATTATTATAAAAAGTCATTTGATTCGTTTTAATAATAAAGAAAGTTCTATTTTTTAGTAAGTAGAAAATTGTTAGATTGTTTGATTGACTATTATCTTACAAATGAGAGAAAATAAAATTTCTTCAAAAATCTTACTTTTCACAAAATATGAGAAGTTACGTACCCGCCTCCTTTTAAATAAGTTTTATTTCACAAAATATATATGGAATGATAAAATTATTTTTATTAAATTATTTTTATTTTTTATAAATTAGAGAAAATAAAATTTCTTGAAAAATCTTACTTTTTACAAAATATAAAAAGTTATATACTTACCTTCCTTTAAATAAATTTTATTTCCCATACTATTTATATATAAAATGATAAAATTATTTTTATTAAATTTAATTAATAATAATTAAAATTTATTACTTTATATTATAATAATATTAGAAATATAATAATTATTTTATTAATATCTCTTAAAATATTTAAAATTGAATCAAATAAGATATAAAAATTACTTTTAAGAAAGTATTATTTTTATATATCAACTAAATAACTTTAAATATTTCATAAAAAATTTATATAAAAAATTATTTTTTATATGAATTAAATCACGATTGTGATAAAATCAATATCTTTTAGATATCGACCGGTGGGGCATCGAATTAGTGAACACTGACTGCAATTAAAGTTTCTTTATCCTTATCAGTTAAGTGGCAGCAAGTTGCAATTGGACCCATGTGGCCTTTTCATGATATATTATTATTATTATTATACAGTCTGAAGGATAATATAAAAAAATTAGCATGAGTATTATTTGATTCAAATATTTTATATGTGTTTAGCATCACAAACAATAAAAATATTAAAATCATTTATCTTTAAAATTTTTAATATTTGTATCAAATCGTGATTATTTATTTATTTTTTACAGCGAAGAGATTCTAACTAAGATCTCATGACAGGCATAGTATCCAAGTGGTTGGCTGCTAATGCACGCCTAATGGCTGCAAATGCAAAAGCTCCCTTGATTCTTGGGGGGGAAAATATAAATTATTCCTTTTATTTTCATGATAGTTAGATTTCACTTTTTTTTCAACTTTAAAAATTTGAAAGTAACCCTCTTAAACTTTATAAAATTAAGAATTAACATTCACCATTCATTTAATTAAATTATGCATTTTTATGAAGTTTTTAAACAATAATCAAAAGATTATAATATGCTGGTTTTTTTAGTTATTTTTATGCATAATTTTTATATTATATAATTAATAAAGAATTAAATTATATATAAAAAATTTTAATTAAATACTTATATATTAGATGTCAAATTATTATAAAAATTTAATAAAATAAATCAATATTTTACAATATTTTGATTCTTGTATAAAAATTTTATAAAAAAATTACATAATATTTAAGATGGTGATTTTTAAATTTTTAAAATTGAAGAAAGTAAAATCTAACTATCTTAAAATTGAAAGAGTGATTTACATTTTTTCATTCTTTTATTATCACTTTGCATTATCTTCCATTATTAAATTGAATCCTATTAGTAATAATAAGCCATTCTTTTTACGTTTCCAGTTTAATCAGATACATTGATTTTATTTTTTATCAGCTACGTTAGTTTGTGAGGCATTATCATGTGGTATAGTGGCATGTGTTAACAAATAGCTATCTAATGACCTGTGTTATTGTAATTATATGTAGCTCTAGAACGGGGTGATTGCTATCAAAACAGACGTATTATTTACATATAATAGAATAATCCCATTTGGAGGATAAGAAAGAAATTCAAAGAAAGGCAACAAAATTAATGATGGTGAGCTGTAAATTTCCTCAAAGTCAAAATGGAATGGTGCTTAAGCTCAAGCATAGACGATGCCTTTATGCCTTACATATATGTCATTTCTAGTGAAATTTACATTTTTTTCCTTACTTATTATACAGGTAAGTTCGAATAAGGTAAGAACACATGGTGAAATTAACTTCACTTGGTGCATAAATCAAGTGTAAGGTGTGAATTTATTTCGGTGCTTAAAATTGATTGTCAAAAGTGATTAATAAACCGATAAATTTCTATTTTACCAAGAGAATATCCCATAACAATTAGGCTTTGATATATATATATATATATATATATATATATATATATATATATATATATATTAGGTTAAAAAAATTAATGCCTCAAATTATGATACTAAAAAAAGTTAATTTCTTTCTTTTTAAAATTGAGAAAATTACTTTTCTTAAATTTATATTTAATATTGAACAAATATAATATTTTTTATCTTAATATTGTATAATTATATTTTAAAGAAAATATTTTCTGTTAAAATAAATAAAACCTTAATAATGATACATAATGTCAAACATGTAGAAAATGGAAGAGATATACAATTTAGACAAAATTACCAATTTTATCATTGAACTAAAAAATGCAAAGATTCACAGATTATAATATTATAATTTCATCTTTCAATTGTATTATTCAAAAACAGAATTATCTATATAAATTTATACAAAAGAACTGAATTAAATATACAAATTATTGTTCGGAATGAAATTACAACTTCATATAATTCAAAAAATCATTTTGTCAGTAGCTTATAATTTCAACAACAATTTAAAATCATATCTGGCTGGCTTCCTATTTTACCAGGAATAGTATCTTCAATCCTTAGTTTATACCTCTATCTGAAATGTAGATTTTCAATATCTTTAAATCAGTATAGCTATCATTATATCATTTGTTAGTACAAAATAGCATGAGATCTCTTAAATTGAAGGTACAGACAATGTAGCTCCTCCAATATAGCAAATCTCTTTATCATCAACATCTTCAGAAAAAAAAGGTGAGACACCCTGGAATGTAGGAATGGCTTGTCATGCCTGCGCAGCTAAAGTACCACGCCTTCTGCAGTGTCCATCATCCTTCCATGGACACGTCGGTCACCTCCATTCATTTCCATGTAACCTGGCGGCGAACTTCTCTTGCTTCTGTGGTTTTTGATCCTTGTCCATTTTCTATTATGGTCTGAATACTACAAATATAACAATCAAGAAACCTATACCATCAAATGCCCATAAAACAATCATCCAGAACCTGAAAGAATTAAGTGTTCTGTCTTTCCGAGCATCGGTCAATTCCTAAGAGTAATTTTGTGGATACAAGAAAGCTTTTCAAAGGAGAATTTCCATCAAAGTTTCCAAGTTTCCTGGAATTTCCACTTTCATCTATTGCATCCTCCTCCAATGTGGATAATGAATTGGCACCAGGGCAATCCCTCTCACGATGCAGACATAGACATGGTGCTTCATTCAACATCTTTGCACATTCCATGCTGAGAAGATTTCACTATAGTTCTCCTCGTTAGCTTGATCAAGTGTTGAAGGGTCCAGCTGGTTGGGAGACATGGTCTAGTATCTGCTGACCATGTCAATCTACATCCAATCTACCTAGTCAAGGCTCCAATTCCCAGATCTGAATTATAATCCATGACGAAAAAAACTATATTTTGACGCCCAGCTCAGGAACATATCCAGGGCATATCAGTATCTCACCATTAATGATACGCCTTAATTTCTCCCACATCAAATATAGCAACGAAATTGTTCACACATTTTTGAAGAAAGTTAAAATTTGAAGTATCATATTTGACAAATAATTAAACTCACTATTAAAGATAAGACTGGCAGCATCATTGGAAAGACACATGCTCAATTCAATCAACAGCCGTCCATCCAAATAGCAGATATTCCCCACAATCATGTGAGCAGGAAGATTGGCTTATTGAACAAGTAAAAATGCTTCAGGAAGAAAAGTACCTCTGCAGCGCCAAATGAGCAATCATAAATTTCACTAATCCACCCAGCTTCATACATATCTCCTGTTATATTTCTGGCATAATGGGCTCCATCAGCACGGACCTCCTCAATTTTATGCAGCCATAGTAAAGCAAATTTCCACAGATAATCTATATGCATAACGATTAGACCACCAACCCTGTCACAGGCCTCGGGATGGCTTGTATGCAGTTTTGCAAGCTCATTACCAGAGCCAATAAGGTAACTAAACATGCGAGAATAGAAAAAATGAAGAAGATAAAATGAGTTGTATATCAAAGAACAAAAACATATAACAACACAGACGTGCATGAATACATTACAGCAACCAAACTGCATGTGCATCCATGCCAACAGATCATCAACACAGATAGAAGAGATATAAATCAATGGTCTTACTCATAGGGAGTTGAAACAGGCCAGCCACAGGCAGCTTTAAATTTCCAAGGTGTAATTAGACCTCTCAAGATCATATCAGCATCAAGAATCACTATGAATTCTGCATCAATATTTGCATGATTAAGCCAGTGGGGACTGCTGCAGGCTTATTAATTGCTGGATACCTGATATGAAACAGACAGAATTTCCCTCTTTTTTCTAACCTCTGTATTATTCAGAGACACATCAAGCCTTGAAAATACAGTGGGATACCGATCTATGACACATGGTGCCATGAGGTATTTTGGGTATATTAATCAAGTAGGCATCATCAACACAAGACAGATGATAAGCTCCACAGTATAAGGTATACTATTAAATGAGCAAGCGTAGACAAATAAACTGATAGAAGACTACCCGGACCAAAAGCCAAGTCCCTTGAAACACAACTACTTATCATATCAAGCTCCCATAAATATTGGATACAGAGATATTCACCTGTTTTAATAGGGAATAATTTTGAAGGGATACGTCCAGCATTAAGAGGTAAAGCTAGAGAGCACGCCAAAATGATTACACTCGTTATCTGGTTTTCAAGTTAATATATCAAATAGTTTAAGTAGCAGCAGCAGTCAGGAAAAGGAAAAAAAATGGAAATTGCCAACGCAAACAACTAGTTTAGACTGTTTACTCGGAGTGTAGCTTGCCCTAAAATGAAAACCATATAGATGAGCTCTTCAAAATGAAATGCTCACTTTAATGAAATTAGTTTTTAAGAGCCTTCAGAAAAATGTTACAAAGGACAGACCTTCATTTGCTAGTTCCTTGCCTAGTCAAATAACTGTATGTTGACCCATACCCCACAATGCTGAGGCACAAGAGTAACACAGAATGACTTGATGGCAATGTAGAGAGTATGACCAACTAGGTAATAATACTACAGTAATACAATTGATACACAGTCAATTATATCATATATTGAGTAAAACTCAATGTATAGATGAATTGACCTTGTTGGTAAATTGTGAGCCATTAGATTGAATTTTTTTTTTTGTTAAAAAAAATTAAGATTCAATGTAAGTTATTATATACTCAATGCAAGAACTCACCTTGATACACACATATACACAATCATCAATTGCTTGTTAGTGGATGTCAACTCATGGAAATGGCCCTCGTATTGCTTCAAGTCCCTGTCAGAGCAGCTGAGAAGTCTAGTGATATTTCCAGGCTGGACACTCGGATGGAAACAGTGGACAAGCCCTACCATCTGCCAATCAAAGTATGGGAGCGCACTGTGTGTAAAAAAATAGTATGGATTTTAGGATGTGGTTTTCCAAGATCATCAAAAACATGATCTTAAATGGTATTTCCCATCATTTGTAGAGTAGTGGGAGTCACATATTTTGGTTGATTTAGTTAAAATATGTCATATTCTCTCTCTGTCTCGCTCGCCAAAAAGAGCCCTTTTTTTTTAGGGAAAAAAAAATGCACTAGGGACTAGGATCAAGTTAAAATAACAAAAGGCATATAAAACATTCATATTGTTATAATTCGATCACTGATAAATGTGCAGATATATAAGTCCAACAGGATCCTTCTAAGTAATCCACTAAAAACCAATGAACAACCCAAAATCTAATTTAAAATCCATAAATAATTGAACTTTGCAACATAAGTTACCAATAACCAGTTCTAGGATCTCTACTGATAGAGGGAACTTCAAAAGTGGGGAGCCAGATGCATCACTCTGTAATCTTTCTTCACTAAGCAATCCCACAGTCTAGCAATCCAAGAAGTTCTGGCATTGAGTATTGCTAAAACCAGTCTCTTAGACCCACACTCCACCCACATTGTGTGTGGATGTGGGTGGGTGGAGTCACACAATGTGGGTGGGTGGAGTGTAGGTTTGAGAGACAGGATTAAGTATTTTTGTTTCGGCAGTCCACAGAGAACGGGGTTTGGATCCTCGGTGGGAATTTCTGACCGGTTTCCTCGCCTCATCCATTTCCAATGCAAAGGCCCAACAACAATATGATTAAAATAACAGATAATTTCGCCATTGTAGCTTAATTCAAGGTTAGACACCAAGTGGGTACGGCCTGAGAGATCTAAGAATCATGACTTTGATCCGTGGCGGAGCTTGGAAATGATGTCGGGACATTGGCCCCTAAGACAATTGAGTATGGACTGTCAAGAAGGTAGACGAGATGGGATCGGCAGCGATCTAGTATGGATCCCCTTGGATCTGGATAATAAGACAATTGAGTAGCTCTTGTCGCTGACCTGTTTCGGTTTGATCGGATACGTTCTTGAATTTTCCAAAACTCCTCTCAAAAATCCCTTTTAAAATTTATTTTTTATTTTTAAAATTATTTTCAAATTAAAAAAAAATAAAAGATAGCTAGTATTGCAAATAAAAAAAATTATTTAATTATAAAATTGATATAAAAATAAAAAATAAATTAAAAAAATTAAAATTACTTTTATTTTTTTATTTTTAGGTTATTGTTTAAAATTATAATTTTTAAAAATATATTTTGAAAAAAATTTAAAAGGATTATTTTATTTTTAAATATAAAAAATTATTTTTAAAATAATAAACAAATAAATTTTCAAATAATATTTTTAAAAAATAGAAGATTATTTTTAAAATAGTAAACAAATTAATCCTTAATTTCTCTTTTGAAAGAAAGAGATGATACCAATGAAAGCAAAATATTATCCTCTCTACTTGGAGGTGATATAATTATAATTAACTTAAAGGCATTTTATTTCCACCTCTTTTAAGTTTAGATTAAATATTAAATACATGCTATTTTTTTATTTTTGAGAAAAATCACAAACCTCCCTTTACACTAATAGAATCTTGACGTCATTTGATTAAATTAAGAAATGTCATTTATATGCTTTTTATTGATTGTCCACCAAAAGTTTCTTTTCTCATTTCCAAGATTCATTTTGTTTCCACCTCTGTAATCAAAGCAACCAAGCTTATGTAAAGATAAAGATAAGCATCGACTTTACTTATATTGAAGTAAAGAATGATACTTCTGTTCTTTTTTCATTCTCCATCATTGCATGTAATCATCTACTTCTTGTTGCATCTACCATTTCAATGGAAATTCAATCTAAAATAAGAATGACTTTCATGTACATTAAACTTGTGTTGCAAAAGATGACCTAACCTTTGGTGCCATTGCCTTTATATGAAGCTTTCTATTTTATCCTTTCATCTAATTTCATCTCTTTGATGTGTTTGACATATGGATTTGCCCATTTCAAGCTTCATTCCATTTAAAATTTGTCAATTTCATCGTTATTTTGAAAAATTCATTCTTTTATGTCAATAAAAGTTTAATCTTTTATGTCAATTTAGTGACAATGTATTAAGATTGGAGTGAAATTTTACGAATGATCAATTAGGTTTTTAAGATATAAGTAGCTAAGATTGATTTTTTTTTGCATCTTTGTTGTCTTTTATTATAATTTCTAACTATGCTTAGGTCCACGTGAGGCAAGAGTTTAAATTGTTATCAAAAAGTTAATTTGGTAATCATTTTATTAGGTTATATGATTCTATGAAATTATAAAGATTTATTATCTTATAAGTTACTAGGAGAGTTTCAATTTCTTTAGTTTTTTTCCCTCCTTTTCTACCTCACTCCTTTCAATAAAGAGTCAATTATAGGATATATTAGCTTACATTACCAACTTACCAAATTTATCCATAAGATTTAAGGTTTATTTCTTTTATTAGAAGACATTTTTAGTAAAAAAAAAAAATCACTTTTGGCTTTCCCAATGTAATGTGATTATGATGATATAGTTATAATTTTTCCTTTTATGATTGTATGCTATGGGACTGAAAAATTTAAATACTTTATATGTTAATGTTACAAGGAGATAGGTCAATTATTAAGTTAAGGTATATGTATATTGTATGTATGTAAAGGTAGTAATTCAGATTAATAGATCAGGTTAAGGTATTATCTCAACTTGTTTATACTTAACTCGAACATGACCCTTTTATTAAATGGATCAATATGACACAATTTGTTTATTAAACGGATTGACCCAACCTAACTCGCATAACTTGAAATATTCATAATATATTTTTATAGTAGCAACATAACTTATTTAACTTGACCAAAACTCACTTATATTAACTTTTTATTTTATATAAATTAATAATTAATAAGCTTATATATTATACAATTTATTATTCGAGTTATATGGGTTACACGGGTCGAGTTGACCTGATTAATAACTTATGTAACTTAAACGAGTTATGCAAGTTGACCTGAACCTAATACAAAATTTATTCAGGTTAGACTGGTTGACCTGTTTATGACTCGAACTCAATTAAGCCTGACTATAACCTATATGACTCATATTGTATTTGTGTTGTGTCAAAAATTGGCATCCTTATATGTATGTATATTTAAAGTATTTACTTATTAAATTCCAAACTCATTTTTTCATGATTTATTTTATAGATTTTCATGTTTAGCCTCTACCTCTATTTCTTTAGAGCTAAACTCCTTGGGAGCTTATTAATTGGTGTATAGTAGTGCAAGATGTTTTTACATAACATACTTTGTGGCCTTATTTTGTTTATAGGCTTGAGTAGAAAAGATGCATAAACTAAATTCCTCATAAGTTAGTTAAATTAACTTATTTTTATCTTGAGAGGATTATGAGAAAATTTAACTTTTTCATCTTTTGTAAACTCTATTTGATAAATTCAAATGAGATGTCTTTTTCCTATATTGTTACTTTCTTCCTTGTATTTAAATTCTCTTCATTAATGAGAAAAGTGATGGTTAACTAGAATAGGTTGGTGAGAATCAGGGGACAGGTTTCATGTTAGATGTAATCAGATTAGGGTTGTGATAATAAATCACAAGTTAAATTAACTTGAGCCATTATTGAGTGGAGCTCATCAAAGAGCCAAATAGTTCAACTTAAGTGCCATCACTATGTATATTTGCTTAATTTTTCTTCCTATTGAACTCAAATATTATTACTTATCCAATTGTAAATAGTAAGAAAACATTAAAGTGAAAAAAGAAATATATACAATAATGTCAAATAGAAATTTTTCGAATAAGTAAAGTAAAAATTATTAAAATCTATTTATATAAAAATTTTAATTTTCTTAGTTATATATAAATTTATTTAAAAAAGTCTAAAAATGAAAAAAAAAACTTTATTACACCTATTAGAAATAAATTTTTTATGTGAAAATAATAAATTGATTATATGGATAATATAATAAAATTTTTATGTAGAATAATTATTGAAAAAGAATTTGTGAAAATATTTTACAGTTAGATTTTATTAAGATAAAATAAGTGAATGTGGAGAGACTTGGAAAACCATTTTTCACATTTTGCTCTTAGAACCTTTCATTATTTTACTCAACTTCTTTAGTCATTTTTGCTATTGCCATTAAAAGAGCTCCTTTTTTCCATTTGCAAAGAAAAAAGTCATTTTTTTCTTACAATCTCCTTATCCATCCAACCTTAAGTAGGGTAAAAAATGATTCTTAATCTTGAAATTTTTCAAGATTTCCTTCCCATTTTTCTTCTTATTATGTGTTTGATTAATGAATTTTAATTTAGCAAGCTTTGAGTTTTTGTTGTTAAAAAATGAACTTTGTGCTTTAACTTGAAATTTTAGTTTGTTAAAGCTTAAAAGCTAGTCAATCACATTCGTCATCACTGATTATCCCCTCCAAAGAGCTATGAGTAACATATTAATTTAGGATTTGCATTTGGTTAGTTGATTTAGCTTTATTAGAGTTAAGTTTTTCTTGTATTAATGAAATTTAAAGTAAGAAGGTATAAAATGTTGTTTAATATGAATTTCTTGTTAAATCTAAAGGATATGATGTTGTCTGGGTGTCTTATGGTGGTTTGGTTATGTATTTCTACTTAAGAATTAAGTTTTAGATGAATTTTTTTTTATAAATGAATAATGAAAACTCTACAATATTGGAAGGTATTCTTAATATAATCAATTACCTTATGGAAAACAACAAGGTAATAATTACTTAATTGATTTTCTTATCATAGAACTAAAATTTGAAATGATATTAATCAATTACCTTAATGAAAATAACAAAATCAATTACTTTCTCATAAAACAAAATTTTGAAATAAGGTAATTAATTACTAATCAATTACCTTAGTGAAAACAACAAAGTAATTGAATACTTCCTCATGGAACTAAAATTTGGAATAAGGTAATTCATTGTGCAATTAAATACCCTCATAAAACTAAGATTAAAGTTGAGAATCCATTTTACAATCAATTATAGAATTAACTCTAAGAGTTATTTATTGTAATTTCATAAATGTAAAGGTTCTAGAATAAAGTCTAATCTTTATAAATGTTTTATAAGAGTTTGTTTGATTAAAAGTGTGAATATTTGGAATGTTGGTGATTTATTACAACTTGTAGGCTTGTCCAAAATATGAATGCATAAAGCATAATGTGAATACACCAAAAAGTGGATATACGACATATGTTTTCCTTGTGATAAATTAATGAATGAGATTTAATTTTCTTTTAAATTGTTATGAATGAATTATGGGAACCTGAGTTATCAAAATCTTCTACATATATTCTTATAAATTGCACTTAAGTTAATAACAATAGGGGCATTATATTGATATTATGGCCTATACATCAGATATGTATGCTTACTTATGAGGGATAAAGCTAACTTAAAAAGATAAGAATGAGTTTGTAAGGGATAAAGATGAAAAAAGTTACAAGAATATTTAATTTTTTATTTAATTTTAATGTATTGGCCTTATGATTGAATTCTCTTATAAGTAGAATCATGTAGAAATAACAAGTGTGATCCTGATATGGTATTGATTCAATATATGCATGCTTATCACCATCAATTTGATAGAAAAGGTCATTTTTCCCCTACCTGCTCTTATTCTTTCATCGATAAAGGCATGGAAGTGTGCTCCTCTATTCATACAAAGCTTAGATAGTCCGTTTAAGGTTTAATTATAAACTTCATATCATGGAAGCTTTGAGTTTTTTTTATTGATTGGTAATTCATTGAGTTTTAAAAAAATTTAATTTCTCTCTTTTTTTTCCTTTTATAAAGGTAGAGACATGGTCAAAGCATGCCCATCTAATGTGCTTCTTTCACGATATGCTCTGGTCCTAAGTATCTTCCAGTGAATTTTCCCCTTAGGTACTTAATAGTTTTTTAGATGGGTTAGATATAGGTCTATTCAAGAAACTTATAGCATCAAGGTAAGTATTGAGAAAATTGGATTAGATGTTTATAAATGTAAATTGTTGCATGATACATTATTAATTAATGCATGCTTGATTTGATTTTCTTTCAATATTTTTTCAAATAAAATGTGTTATAGTTTGTAGAACATTTCATCTAATGACTTCCTATGCTAATCACATTCTCTGCAATAGGTCGTGACAAAACTTTTCACATTTCAAATTATAAAGGGCCATAACCTCCATTATATATTACTATGCCTTTCTCCTTAAAAATACTCCTATATAGTATTAAGATAGTTCTCACTTTAATCATTCTTTATTAAACTCTCTGTATCTTTCCATTTTCAAAACTATTTTCTTGCCAAGCATATGCATAATTTGATATTGGATTTTATTTTTAAAGACTTCTTCCATTGAGATATCTTTTAATTTAAAATTATTGAAAAATTCTAATTGTATCACCTATATCATTCTATCACTTTGAAAGTAAATATGGTAGTTGAGTTGAGTAGTTCAACTACTTGCTTGATTTGAAATGGAAGAAGAGATGATATAAATCAAATTTTTGAAGCTCCATTTTTTTTAATGGAAGAAGAAAAGAAAGTGATAGATATGTGGAAAATTCTATTGCATTTACATGAAAAACAAGGATATGTGGGCAAAATGTTAATAGTGCAACCTACATGTGACTTCTTTTTCACTTTTTAAACCACATGTGGGCATATTGCAAATAGAATCATACAATAACTAAGTAAAATATATATTTTTTTCTTAAAATTAACTCATTTTTATCATTTGAAATGCAATCTCTTATTATGTTTATAATCTTTTTAAATATTTTGATCTTTTTAAATAAAGGATAACGTGTGGGGAGTTTAAGCATTTCACCATTAGATTCCTTTTTTTGAATCTTAAAGTAGGTTAATTAAAATTAAAAATAAAAATCTCACTATATTAAATGCAATTTAATGATAGAAACGCTTAACCTCTTACAACGTGAAACTTCCCATAATAATTAAAATTAAAAATAAAAATCTCAATATATTAAATGTAATTTAATAATGGAAATGCTTAACCTTTTAAAAGGTAGAACTTCCCATAACATTGCCCTTAAATAAAATATGTTATTGTTATAATCTAGTTAAATCATCTTATTGATTTTGATTTTCAATCAAATTCAAGTTGAGCTCAAGTTTTGTTTTGAACTTTTAAACTTTATAATGCATGCTAATTACTATCAAACCAAATCAAATCAAGTTTTAAACTTCATATTATTTAGTATATTCAAACTTGACCCAAAATATTATAACTAATTTAAGCTTAAGCCTAGTTCAAATATATTTCTATAAGTGAATTCTAAGGTGCCCTAGTGGTACCGAACCCGGGGTGGTGTGGCAAAATACAGGTCATTGGATGAGATTACTAAGTCAATGCTAAGACTTTTGTAATCTCATCCAATGACTTGTATTTTGCCACATCACTCCGGGTACCAAACCCTAGGGGCACCATAGCAAGCACCATTTCTATATTAATCAACTTATTTTCGTAAATATAACATGACTCAAATCAGCTTAATTAGCCTTTGGTTGGAAGATGATAAAAAAAAACTAATTAAATACCAATAGAAATAAGCCTTAAGAAATTTACAACTTAAAACTTAATAGTTGGAGTTCTTAACACATTAGACCCCATATTAGTAGCATTGATGCATGATTCAAATCTCATATCTTATTATTGGAATCAAATGTGGGAAGGTGTACAAGAATAATGTTATTGTGGTGTATATATCTTGTGTTGTTTATACTAATTGTGCACAAATTCATGCATCACATAAAGGGAGGATTCCACATAAATAATTTTCAATGCTTAGCACCACCATTCCTAGTAATCTAACCCTCAATTTCCATTAAAGAAAGGTGAATTATATAGTAATCTTAAAGTTTTGAAACTTTGGGTAATGTGATAATATCAAAAACTGTTAGATTGAAATTATTTAATCACATCTTACAAAAAATGGATAATAGTAATTATATAATTTTAATCTAATAAATTTAAAATTTATCACATCCTGAATTTTGAAACCCTAGAAATATCATTGCAAGCACATTAAAGAAAACATCTTCAAAGTTACTATCAACATATATGTGCATCATAAAGTCACATTTGCCATCATGCTGTGTTAACATATCCCTATTTAAATATAGAGATCTCTTTTTATTTAATATATCAAGAATTTTTACTTTGATGAGAATTTAAAAGTGCTAACAAAACATTGATTTAGTAAATAATATATTTAGTTTGATTGACTTTACATATCAATGGATGAGAATTCAGATTTGAAGACAACTTTTGTTAAGTGAAAAAAAATTCCCTAATATTTTAATTCTTGAAATACTTATCCCACCTAACTACTTCAAATTACCGCCAAAAGTTTAAAAGTCATTGTCCATAACTCAATAATCTTATATCTACTTATTGTCTCTTTATCTTGGAGTGTGTATGATACAACGAAGGGATAATTGATTATAAACATAACTAATCACTTGAGTTAAGCTTAATTGGCATCAAACATAAATTTCAATCAAATGCAGTGTCAAAATTTTTCATGCAAGGAGGTTAAGTATCAAAATTTTTATAAAATATATATATATCTTAAATTTTGAAGACTAATTTAAAATTATTATATATAAAAAAAATGAAGAATTAATATTTTTTGAGGGAGCAGGACGATTGCCAGCCCTGTTTTGAATAATGAATAGAGTTGCTCGTCGTGTTTTTTTTTCTTTTTGGCCCCCCTTTTACCTTTATATACATATAATATACATATACTATATGCCCGATTAACATTATCCACTTTTTATACATTTAAGTGTGGAAGTGAGGGACTAACATGCAAGTGGACTTTTCTTTTCCAAAGTGTAATAATATGGGTACCCAGGACAGTCCTGACATGCTTTCTTTTCTGGTTGCTCACTTTCTGTGGGATTGAATATATAAATTCCATAGGAATCAATGGGAAGAACAAAAATTGCTCATCATAACAGACAAAAAAAGGGCGACCAAACGAGGAAACCGTGGAAACTTCATGATGATGTGTAAGTGGGGCCACCTTAATAGAACCAACGGCTGCAGAGGAGACAACAACCAGTTATGATCTCATCAAATCTGCAAGTCCTAAGCCCCACATGTTTGGAATGCGGGACATTGAAAAGGAGAAGGTCTCGATCCAGGTGATAGTGAAATCCTGAGCACATATTTTTGTTTTTGCATCTAATCTATGTCTTTCTTAAAACTAATTAGAGTTAATGATAATTGATGCAAGGAGAAGTAAATTGGATGTGGAAAATGATAAAATAGACCCCGTTTTATCGTATCGAAAGGACAAACACTAGCCTAATTGGCTCAAATCAGGATATCGTTGACAAATTTCAAAAACTCCTTACAAATATATTTAAAAAAAAAAAAAATTCGTAATGAGCATAAAATCATATTATCATCCTCATCACTTTGACAGAGTCAAGTATCAAATCGACACAAGCTAGAAAAGTGAAGGGAAGAAAGAAGCATTCCACTTTACAATAACCTCAATTACATGACATTTTATTCCTTAAGATCGTAAAACATAGAGGGTGGTAAGGCTTATTGTTTGTTTTCCAAGAAATAAGGATCTTATCCAAGTGGATTAAAGCCATCCCACGAAAGAATGATTGAATCCATACCATCAACCCATTGTTGTAAGGAGTTTTCTTGCAAGTAGGGGGATTCACCCATAAAAAGGTGGCTAGAATCATCCAAAGAGAAGGAAGAACTACTATAAGAACTTGTAGTGGTTTTGCTTTCTTGGTTCATCCATGATCCAAAGTCCAGTGATGAGCACAGCATTTCATAATTGTCAAGAAGTTCAATGGCATCATCACGATAAATCACCTTGTTTTCTTCTGTTTTTGGCATTTCTTGATTGGCAGGGGATTCCGAGGATTTCTTAATTTCCATATTTTCCTCAGACCCCTTTGAAGAGATTGGCTGTTGTGTTGTCTTGTTTTTTTCATCAGTTTGTTCCATTCGCTTAATTGGCCGGTGGGTCACAGGGTCCAAACCAAGGAGCTTCAGCCTCTTCTTGATCCTTGTGTTCCAATGGTTCTTGATTTCATTGTCTGTCCTCCCAGGAAAATGTGCAGCAATCTTGGACCACCTAAAATTGTGCTTCATTGCGTTAGAGAAACTAAAACATCCTGTGAAATTAAAATTTACACATTTCAAGCTAACACCTCAACCGTCTAACAACCTCTTGGGATTGACTTTAAAACATCGTCAAGAGAATATTCATCTCTCTCGTGAAAGTAAAAGATATTGGAAATGAATACCTGTTACCCAGACGTGAATGCAGCTGAATAATTTGATCTTCTTCCAATTCAGTAAAGCCACCTCTCTTGAGGTCAGGTCTAAGATAATTAATCCATCTCAATCTGCAGCTCTTTCCACATCTCAGCAGACCTTCAGCCGCAGAAACACACAATGTACTGAATATTCAATAATCCATTTAAGGCAATCGATCAAACATAACATATACACTATAGAGCGTACAAAAGAAATTACCTGCAAGCTTGGGAACCATTCTCCAGCAGTGGATACCATTGTTAAGAATGAAGTTCATAAGCTTATGATCTTCTTCTATTGTCCATGGACCTCTCTTCAAACCAATCTTATCACAACAAGGCTGCCTTCCCATTGTTTGCCTTGAAATTTTAGTATGCCTTGAGAGAGAACAAGTGCACCCCAAAAGGGTGTGCTTTAAAGGGAGCTTAAAATTTAAGCAAAGATGCTGCCAGTTCATTCAGGCATATAAAAAACAAACCATGTCCTTCTAAGGGGGAGATTAATGATTGGGAAGAAAACACTTTTAAGAGTTGAAAGCTTAAAGAAGCCTATAGGGTTGTATTATAAAATGATGTACCAGCCACCAACTTACTGAGAAAATGGCAAAGAGGCCTGCCCAATGAGAAAATTTTACAAGAAAGAAGAACCAAGTGTTAGTAGTCCTCGTTGACAAATTTTAGTTTTGGTACCAAAATCTTCTCTTATTGGTTTTGGTCTAAGTAAGCCTCATAAAAATAATAAGAATGATAGGATTCCTTGGTCGCCAAAAGGCTGGCCAGCTTTGTCGTTGTAGGCAACTCTTTTCTTCTTGCAGTAGAAAGATGCCGTTTAGCCAAAACGGATTAACTCAGCGGCAGACAGGTCTAATTACGTAGTCAGACTTACTGTTAATGGTGGAGCTGTATATATTTCAGCATAAACGTGTGTCCCATTGACTTTTATAAAATTTTATATAAAATTATATGTATTATTTAAAATACATTTACTAAATTTCAAATCTTACTCCACTAGAATATTAAAACATATTTACTCTTATTGATCATCAGATCCTGACTCTGTCACTGCTTACTGTTAATATTTAATCCTCTCATATTGCAAGAGTTACCTTGTAAAGTCAGGTTGGTAGGAATTTTCCCGTGAACTTCTGAAGTTAAGCGTGAATGATTTATCTTTGACTTTCCTGAGCAGATGAATTAGTTGAGATGTGTTCCAGCTGGCTTGGACAAATAGACAACATTTGACGGTTCAACCAAAAGAGAGATACCGTTACAATTAAATGCAAGTGTCCTGAAATTCCACTCGTGGATTCACTTGAACTAGAGCCTTGATTCTTCATGCCATCTGACAATAAAGACAGAGCAAAACTACACTTAAGTTGATAATTAATATTTCTGTTATATAAAGCTGGAAAAGAACATGTGTATAGAATGGGTTAATAAACCCAGTTCAAGCCAGACAGATGTTGATGTAATCATTAAAAAGAAGTGGTTCCTAATCACCCAATGGCATTTTTTTCCCTTCTGACGCTCCATTTAATTAGAAAAATAGGAATAAACCTTTGATGCTGAGAGATAAAGTACAAGCTATAAGATTCACATACCCGATGAAGTAGTAAAGCCTCAGAAATAGAGAGCTAATTTTGTCATTTTGCCAAACAGTAAATGTGCATTACTCTTTGATTACAGAGAAAGCATAGACCAAACTGGGGCATCTTGCCCTGATGCAAGAAAACATAGCGCCATAGGTCAAAGCAGTTTTATGAGATTTTAAACAATAATATGGTGAGTTCATATGGTCAAAAGACCTAGAATTGAGCAATAGATAAAGGGGAGGGGCCCTTAATAACTGCACAGAAATAATTGTTCAGAACCCACAATTCTACTAAGTAGGAGATATTAGGACCACAATTCTAAAGATGGTATGTCATGAATGAAAGAAAATTGAGGAGGAGAAATAATTTTTTTATGCACAAATGAAAAAAAAAGAAAGAAAAATTTAAACACAACAACAGAAGACTATTATTTACTTGGTAGTTAGCACCAATGTTGGTAAAAACATAAATCCAAATGCAGTGTCTATTTCAAGACAAGAAACCGGAATGAGGAATCTCAATTCTCAAATGAATCAGTCGGTTATTGCCATGCGTGTTACTTGTCACATCTCCTACCAGGAAGTTCAAATTTATAAGTTCGATGTGTTCGTATAGTGACAAAATCAACAATGGCAAGTTCATTGATATTATAATAACTATTCTTAGTTTTAATTATGTTTAAAAATAGATTACACATATTAGTTACTCATTTATAATAATGGTGACTATTATATATTTTAAATTTCATAATTAGTATTATTAATCTCTTATTTTTATATTTATTATAATTATTTATTTACCCCATCATTCATAATATTAAAATAAATAGTAAAAAAATAATATAATCACAAAGTAAGTATAAATTTGACATTGTTAAAGTAGAATTTAACAATTTACTTTAATATCTTTGATTTATTTTAACATTATAACTAAAAGGATGAATGAATAATTATAATACAAATAAAAATAACGTATTAATAGTGCTGACTGTAAAATTTAAAAAATATAATAATCATTATTTTTATAAATAATAGATTAAATATTGTGTTTACCTTAAAGATATTAAAACCTAAAGGTAATCAATTCACTAGTAGAGCTTTTATATATTAATGAATAAATTATTAGAATAATATATTGATTAATTGCAAAGGATCAAACAATATGTAAAAATTAAGCTGCAGTGGAAAATTGACATGCCTCTATTTCACGATGAAGCAATCAATTTTACTTTTAAATTTTCATTCATAAAAGAAATAAAAAGACTAGTTACGTAATTAATGTATAAGATCGCAATTAAGTTCATGATGTAAATATAGAGTTAGTCACTTTCTTAGCTGCTTGTAAATCTTTTCCTTTTATTCCTTCACATGCGCCTACTTGGCAGGATCTGTTCCTTCATAAACGTTCTTAAAATTCCATAATTGCATAGCTTAATAATCGTTAAGACCATATTAACCGCGAATGGTTGCCATTGCCAAGTTCAAGAACCTTCTCAATCTTCCGTCAGTTTGAATGGCTGAAACGAGCCTGCCAGGTCATCTGTCAAAACAGGACAAGACACCAGAAATGAAATTCCAAGACCAGGGTTTATGCACTTGTTTATCAAATAAGGGCCCCTAAGAAAGTGTTTTTGGTAGTAAAATCTCACTTTTACATATGTATGAGTGTGTGTATGTGCGTGTATATATATATATATATATATATATATATATATATATATATATATATATATATATATATATATATATATATATATATATATATATAATATCATTTGTTTTTATAATTTGCAATTAAAAAATCTAATATTTAAATTTATGATGATGAAGGAAAATATCTTTTTTCTTTTTTTTTAAATAATAATAAAAGTAATAATTCACTTAATACACATGTGTAATCCTAGATTCAAACTTCATATATGATGGAGAATAAAGTTATTAAAATAATATTAGGTATTATCACATTATTAAGGTTCTAATAAAAACAACTTTCTCTTTAATAAAGAAGAAATTATCTATCATTAGATTTTGTATATTATTGAATATTTAAACCATTTTCACTATTTTAATATTCCATAACTATATTCTTAAAAAAGATGTTTTCCATTAAAATAAATAAAGTTTAAAAGCATTATAAATAATATTATTTTTATCTTTTTATTTTAGTTCCTCCATTCATATCTTCTTGCAAAAAGAGCTAGATACTACTTTAATCCAACACTTTTTATTAGAGGACATTGACAACTCATAAATACGAGTCAAATATACTTTTTTATTTAGATAAAAAATTATATTATTAATTTAATAATAAAATAATAAAAAATATTTAAATAATTTTAATAAAAATATTAATTTAAAATATTCAAATTAACTCCATCTTTTCTTTCTCGTCTCAATAATAATATATTCATTAACTGGAGTGATTGATAGTAATGGTAAATTAATTTTAATATCCTTTATTATTTTATTATAATTAAATTAATATCATGATGATTTTTTCATTCAAATAAAAGAGTAACAATTCCCTTATATATATTTATATATATCAAATTGCTAATCTCTAATTTTTTAAGTTGGATCAAAAATTTATAATTAAATTTAAAAAATAACACAATAATTAACGGTATTTAAGTAATTTTAGAAAAAAATATTAAATTTAAAATATTGAAGTCAACTATACTTCATATTCATTTTTTCTCTTCTTAACAATAAATGCATTTATTAATTTAAGAAATTATTGTTAGTAGTAAATTGATTTTAATACTCTTAATTATTTTATTATTATTAAATAAGTAATATGATTTTTTGTCAAATTGAAAAAGTAGAGATTACTAATTTTGAAATCTTGTATCAAGGTTAGCAATTTCCCTTTGTGTGTGAAGATTAGCAATCTCCACTTTTTCAATTGAATGAAAAATCATACTATTTAAAGTTATTTAATTTATACAAAAAGTAAATTTTCATGAGAAGATAAATTTTTTAAGAAGTAAATTCCTTTACAAAATGTCCGATAATTGCTTAAAGTTATTTGATTGATACTAAAAAATTAATACTTTGTAGGAACTAACTTCTTTAGTTTTATTTAATTCAACTTTAAATTTCATATAAAATATTATCAAAATAACTAATGCACTTTTTAAAATTGTAATATCAAAAATAAGAAACATCAATAAATTTTAATTATTTATAATTATTTTTTCAAATCATATTTTTAATCTCTCTTACTATCATAATTTTTCTAAATTAATAATTTCTTATTTTTAATTTATTATATAGAATAAAATAGGTTTATATAAAAAATTAAGTTGTCTTATGTATATCTTAAAATAATTAAAATGAATAAAATTATTTATTAAATAGTTAATACAATAAATAATTAATTCTATCAATTCATATAAAGTAGATAAAAATATATAATTTTTTATTTTTATAATTAAATATTAAAATAATTAAGATAATAAATCTAAACTAATAAATAAAATAATATAATAGATATATATTTCTATTTAGAATTAAAATTTTATTATAATTATATTTATGATTCAGTATTTAATATTTATTTTATATAATACTCATTCTAATTGTTATATTTTATATAACTAATAATTATATTTAAAATTTATAATTAATAAATTATTTCTATTATATTTTTAAATAATTATAAAAATTAATGTAGTCATTAGTTAAATTAAATATGGATTGTTTTGCATTTCTATTATAGATAGCATGAGAAATTCTTCTTATTGAAAGTGGTGTGGACAAGCAACTTTTCATGATTCGTGGGAAATAGAATATTTTGGGAAATTCTATTTCCTCCATTTTGATAGATAGTGGTTAATTAAATAATTTAAAGTTTTCCTACTCTCTAAAAAATTACACTTCTCACACTATTTTTGCTAACCAAATTATCTCCTAATTTAAAATAATAAAGGATATTTAATGAATTGTAATAGAGAAATATAATATAAATTTAAAATATCTAAGTCAATTTTACTCATTTTCTCTCATCTCTATAATAAATAAACTCATTAATTGAAGAAATTGTTAACAGTGGCAAATTAACTTCAAAATTCTTTATTATTTTATTATTATCACCTTAGGAATAATGTTCTAAGAAACTTTAATTTCTAAGAAATTAAATATTTTCATCATTGGATGTTCTTTCATATATTTAGAATTATATTTTTAATTTAATTCATTTATTTTGAGATTTGAAAAAAGATAATTTAATGATAAAATATTTGATATGTTTAATTTCTTGAGAAGTGAAGCTCTCTATAGTATTATTTTAAATTAGTAAAATGATTTTTTATGTATAATCGGAAGTGTGTATATATATAATATTTTGGGAATTAAAATATAGATAATGGGATATACTATCATTAATTTTTAATGACTTGATGCGTACATGCATCCCCCGTAGCACTGCGAATGAAATTAAATATATGAACAAAGTTTTTGAGAAACCGTTTGGTTCATGCACTGGAATTTTCCCCGCAATCCTTGAGGCGCTCAGTGGTCATCAAAAGCACAAACATTTGCGGGGACCAATGCCGGCCATATGTACACCACGTACAAAACTCTTCCTAGTCATTAAGGGCTCCCATTCTGCGCTCAATTAAAAGTTGTTTGATAATAAAAATAAAATTATCAATTTTATTTCTAAAATTATAAAGTATTAATAGAATAATTTTTAAATTATATGAAATTATAATTTTTTAAAATAATAATTTGTACATACAATTTCATTATTCAATTATATTATTTAGAGATAAAATCATCTATATAATTTATATGGAGGAATAATATTATATGCAGATTATTATTTTACAATAAAATTAAAATTTTATATAATTTAAGAACTATTTTATCAGTATTTTATAATTTTAAAAATAAAATTAGAAGTTTTATAAAAAAAATTCTATAGAGATTAAATCACCTGATATCTAAAAGATAGATTATACATTTGATGCCTTTTAAAAGTTTGTTGAATTCAAATTTGATTAACTATAGGTGTAAATTAATTTTATATTATTATTCATCCATATATTGTCATATTAAAAAATTATCAAGAAATTCTTTTATATTCCAATTATAATACATTTTCATATTCTAAGCCAATGAAGGGAAGTTAATTATAATTTTCAATGTATTGAAAATTGAAAAATACAATTTTTAATGATCCACAAAATTGATAATTATTTTTTTCCCATTGATTGAGAGTAAAAACATATATTATAATTGAAGTATACAAAAATTTCTCCAAAACTCTTACTATTGGTAAAAGTTCTTAATTACTGTCAATTTTTTTAATGATATATCATTTTCTTATTTACTGATAGTGTAAAATATTTTACACTAGTAGTGAATTAAATTCAAATTCATAAAATATTTAAATTTAATCCATTATCAATATAAATCAATATTATACTATCACCTACTCATATATTACTATTTTAATAAAAAAATTGTTAAAACTCTTGTTATATTGATAAAAATTCTTTATCACTATCATTTTTTTAGTGATATGTCATCTTTTTATCTACTGATTATGTAAAACATTTTATACTATTATTAAATCAAATTTAAACTCTAAAATATTTAAACCCTAAAAGATTTAATTTGATTCACTATTAATATAAATTAATTTTATACTATTACTTACTTATATATTTTGATGCTAATAAAAAAACTGTCAAAAATCTCACTATTGATAAGAATTCTTAATTGTCATCACTTTTTAATGATATATCATTTTCATATTCATTGATAAAATATTTTACGTTGACAATACATGAATTCCTAATTTTTACATTAAATATGTTATTAAAAATAAATGTTACATGAAATTTTTTTCAAAAATTTATCATTAGGTGTAAAACAAATTTTCAAAGGAAATTATTATGACATCTATTTTTCAAATATTAATGTAATAGTTTACTTTATGTTATACTAAAAGCATACTTAATTTAACAATGAGTTTAAAGTAGTGATGTCTAATGATCATGAAAGAAAACTTTGTGGTAAAGAAGTAGATCTCCTTGCTAGAAGCATGAAAAAAGCTAAAGCAAACTCCATGGGAGACATCAATGTAGATAGTTTGATGGCCAAGTAGAAGGAAGGGAGTAGTGAATCCACAATGGAGATGCAAAGATGAATAAAAGTTTAAAAGAAATGGCCAATATTTCCAATGGAAATGATGGGAGGATACTATCTTGTAGAGATAGACAATTGGGCATGAAGAAGTGGAAACTATTATTCTTGCAGAAGATCAAGATTCACTTTACCCTCTAGTTCTAGTGTCTTTAAAGGGGAGAAAGGAGTGGTGTAAACCATGGAAAAGTTACCTTTTAATCAATTTGCTATAAAAAAATTAGTTTTAGATTTCTAAAATTAAGATTGCAAAAACTATGGATCTTGAAAAGGTCAATACAACTTATTGATCTTGGGAATAGTTATTATATTACTTATTTTAGCAAAATGAAAAAATGTAACAACACGTTTCAAAATGGACCATGGATAATTGGTAAGCATTATTTAATGGTTCAAAGATGGCATCCAAAGTTTAACCTTTATAATAATGATTTTCATAAGCAAGCAATATGGAATTGGGTCCCAAGGTTGCATCTAGAATACTATAATAAGCAATTTCTATGAAAGTTAGGGAATATTGTTGGGAGAACCTTTAAAATGGATATGCATACATTTAGAGAATAGGAGGATCAAGCTTTCATGTTCCAGCCTAAGAATGACATTAGAAGTCTTGACTTTTGGGTTGCATCTAGAATACTATACCAAGCAATTTCTATGAAAGTTGGAGAATACTATTAGGAAAACCTTCAAAGTGGATATGCATGCACTTAGAGAATAGGAGGATCAAGCTTTCATGTTCTAGCCTAAGAATGACATTAGAATTCTTGACTTTTAAGTTGTAAAAATGAAAACTTAAGTGAAAAGAAATTTGAAAGTTTTCTTAAATAATGATCACCAAAAATAAGATTTTATTTAATTTTCATATAATTTTTTTAAATGATATTTATATTTAAGCAAAGGAAGATTTGATTTCATTTATAATCATTATTTTAATTATATTTATACATTATGAAATCCATTCAATTTATTAAAAATTTCACTAGAATCATTTCATTTAGCTTAAAGCTAGAAGTGGAAAAAAATGGATGGATATTGATGAATTCATCCACCTTTGAATCAC
This sequence comes from Sindora glabra, assembly GCA_020226215.1. Taxonomy (NCBI): domain Eukaryota; kingdom Viridiplantae; phylum Streptophyta; class Magnoliopsida; order Fabales; family Fabaceae; genus Sindora; species Sindora glabra. Next base: position 43,189,611 of record CM035228.1, on the reverse strand, counting down.
TTCAAATATATCCATTATGTTGAACTAGTGAAATATTTATCCATTAACAAAAAGATAATTCATGACTCATTCACAGATATTTGTTATCCATCTATCCTATTTTTTTAATCTATAATTAAAATAAATGTTTAACAAAATAGTAATTATAAATTTACCGATATATTATTATTGCAATATAAATATCTTACTATTTCTTTTTTATTTTCTCTATTTTTGCAAATCTTTTGTTGTAATAGAGTTAAAGGTTTTTGTATTTAATTGTGAAATAATATATATTAATTAATTTATTTTTTAGATAATAAAATAAAATTTGAAACATCAAATATAAAACATTACTTGAAAGGATATCCCTTCCAAATAAGGGTGAAACTAAGTCATCTAACAAAAAGCGTCATTCTCAAATAAGGGCTGATGTAGACTACCTAACCTACAAGTACTACTAGCCCAACTTATTTTTAATATACCTATAGTCTATTCATAAAATAATACATTTAAGTCTTATTTTTTGTCTCATTTTATAAAATAAATTAAACCATATTAATCAAAACCTAACCTATTAATGTATTAAAGCAGTGTAGTTTACAAGCCTTAATAGGTTAATAAATTAGGTTAGACCTTAAAAAATGTATAAACATACTATGCTAATATGGATTACAATAGTCTTATAGGTTAGGTCAGGGCAAATAATTTTTATATATACGTTAGAGACAAAGCTTAATTTGGTCTATTTTACATACACTCTTACTTCCAAAAAAATAAAAATATTACTAATGTTATTAAATGATAAAAATATATAAAAAATTTAAATCATCAATAAAAATGTAAATTTAAAATTTTTAGTAATGAAAATTATTTTATAATACTAATAGTAAAAAAATAACAATAAAAAATTATAATCACAAAAATAATGAAAAAATAATGTAAGAAGATAATAATTAAATAGATAAATAAATAGGTTGAGTTTGACTCTTTATATACAAATCATGTGTCAATGATCACTTTATGATCAATATAAAATTTTAATTAAGTTATAAATAAATAAATAAAATGGTCAATAATGATCTACTCATTAATAATTCAATTCACATCTATCTAACTCATCTATTTGCCACTCCTACCTAAAGTAAGTTATATAAAAAAATTTCATCCTATTTCTAACATTATATTTATTATGATATTATCAAAATTTATTTTTCAATTGAATTGCATGTATTTTTCAATATATTCTAAATAAAAAATTATTTACAAATGAATTGAAATAATTATTTTTAACATAATATTTAAATAATATAATTTATCTATAAATGAATTAAAATAATTTAAGTTTAATTCTAAAAAATTTTGATCCTAAATAAACCATTAAAAATGAATATCAAATGTTTACAACAAAATTGTAAAGCTTGGAACCTTCAAAGAAAGATTAGATGTTTAAGGCAAATGATCACATTTCTAACTAAAAACATGCATACACCTTAGGTTTTTGTCAAAATGGAAGGTTCCCTGCATTATGGTCAAAGGAATGCTTGATAGGTATTGCATTTTGTTCAATTTGTACGACAAAAATTTAATTAAACAAGCTTTCCTTTTTAAATTTGACAAGCTATTTTAGAGTTCGAGATAAAAGCAACAAGCATTCATCAAATTCAATCGAAACCAATTCCCACATGCATATTCTCCCTCTTTGGGCAACACAAAATAAATAACATATCACAAGACATCAAGAATCAAGAAGTAAATATAACCAAGGTTACTCAAAATGAAAATTTAAGGAAAATTCCAACATAATCCAACATAAATCTAACAAAAAGATATTTGAAAATAATATTCGAAGCAATTATTAGGCCTAAGGCACAATGCCTCTTATATTTCTTCAATAACCTATATTTATTTAATAATACCTTAATTTGGGTTTCTATGCTATCTAGGTAATTATGAAGCCCTTTGAAGTGAATATCCATTAATTGATAAGATAACATTTCTTTATAGTGAAGCAAAGCCATATCATCTTTGAAAGGCAAGGCCCTACTTTAAAGAGTTGAGGTGCTACAATAGAGAGGTGAAGCCTTGCTCATGAAATCCTTGAAGCACATCTAAGTTTTTTATAATAAGATCATGGAACTGATTTTAATTGATCTACATTTGCTTAACAGAATGAAGGTAGATGAATAATCTTAAATAGACTAAGATTATTTAGAAGATTAAGCTTGGGCTAATTAATACACAATGGTCTAAAAAGGCACATACCTAATCAATCCATAAGGCTTATAACTAATCTTTCTTAATCTTATGTTCAATCAAATCCAATTAACCTATTAGACAAAGACCAAATAGTGTCAAGAATGGTTAGCATAACTAGAAAATAGTTATCCAAGTAGACAATTTATATCATCTTAAAAGATTAAATTACCCCCACTATTCTTGTGATACAAACACTATAAAAACTATTCTTTACATTACATATGCTTTCCAACTCCACTTCCAAATTACTCTAGTTCTTCTTTCTATTCTTTTACTAACTTAAGCATCAAATGACCAAAACAAGACATAAATCCCCAGTTTTTAGCTTGTTTGCAAATATCTCAACCTTACACATTTGTTTTCCACCTTCTTGTTTCTACTTTAGTAAGAAAGGAAACATCAATCAGTACGATTTATAGGGATAAAAATCTAAAGCACTTAAAAAGGTTCAATTGAGATAAGGCTTGTAAAAATGCCTTTATAAGTTTAAAAACTTTTCTTGCATTTCTCCCCCTATCTTATCAAAACCTAATCAAGGGGAATCTTTTTATCTTTATTTAACAATAATTGACAAGACAATAAGTCCAATGTTAATCAAAGAAGTAAACTTTAAACAAAAATTAATTTACTTTATAAGCAAAGTGCTTCATAAAGCAGAATTTAAGTACCAAAAGATAGAAAAACTTGCTTTTGCATTAATCATTGCCTCAAGGAAGTGGAAACCTTACTTTCAATCTCATTAAAAAATGATAGGAAGATATCAGTTTATAAAGTAAAATTTGTATAAGCCAGATATAACTAGTCATCTAATGGCATGATCTATAAAAGTAACTAAGTATGGCATAAATTATAAATCCAAAAAACATAAAGGCTCAAGTCTTAGCAAACTTTGTGGCAAAGATAACAAGGTTAGAAGAGATCTTAGAAAAAGTGGATTAACCCTTCACACAGATGCTTTACACTAATAGCTCATTAAACAAAAATAGTAATAGTGCAAAAGTCATCCTAGAAGGTCTTTATGAAGTAACAATAGAATATACACTCAAGTTTGAGTTTAAAATCACAAACAATCAAGTAAAATACAAGGCATTGATTGTAGATTCCAAACTACCAAAAGAAATAAGCACAGTGGCAATCTTAGCAAAAAATGATTCCCAATTGATGGTAAGTCAGGTAAATGGAACATATGAAATTGAAGTTCCTTGTTTGGCCTAATATACCAAAAATGTCAAAGAACTCATAGTAAAATTTCAAAGCTTTAAGCTACAGCAAATCCCTAAAAATGAGAATGACCAAGAAGATGCACTTTCTAATTGTCTACTATGAAAGTAATGGTAAATAATAAATTAATTCTTAAAAAAACCATACATAAACCTATAATTGAAGAGGTCAAAATCATATGTGTTGATCGATCACTATCATAGATAGACCTTATCAGAGTATTCTTAGAGAGATAAGAATTATTAATCAATCAGTTAAAAGTTGAATGGCTGAAAAAGATAGCAACATTTTTTCCTTAAAAATGGTAAATTGTATAAAAGAAGTTTCACCCTATTTATTTTAAAATATTTATACTTAGATGAGGTGAACTATGTCCTTAGAGAAATTTGTGAGTGAATATATGGAAGCCATATTGTTAGATTATCCTTGGCATAAAAAAAAATGATCTGGTCACTTTTGGCCAACTATGAAAAAGGATGCTATAGATTTAATTGAGAAATGCAATAAATGTCAATTTAACGCTAACATTCCTTAGGAACTGAAAGTTGATTAGAAGATCATAGTTTTGTCATGGCCTTTCTCCTAATAGGGAATAGACTTTTTAAGACCTTTAGCAATAGCAATAAGATAACTCAAGTTCTTAATTGTGGCTATTGATTACTTCATCAAATGGATTGAGATAAAGCCATTAGCTACCATCACCACAAAAAATATACATAAGTTTATTTAGAAAAGTATTATTTATATCCTTAAGGTTATAATCAGTAATAATGGTGCTCAATTCATAAGTGATTCTTTCAAAAAGTTTTGCAAAGACTTTAAAATAAATCAAAGGTTTACTTAGGTAGAACATCCTTAGAGCAATGGTTAGGTTGAATTAGCCAACAGAATCATCTTGGAATGTATGAAAAAAAGATTGGAAGAATTTAAACACAAATAAATGGAAGAGTTACCAAGTGTGTTATTGTCTTATCGAACAACTCCCTAAAAATCAATAAACAAAACTCCTTTCCACATCACTTAGGGACATAAGGCCTTTATTCCAATAGAAATAAAAGAACCAACCAATATTCTTTAAGAAAAAGTGATAATCTATTAAGAGAAAATCCAGACTTATTAGAAGAAGATTGTGAAATGGCTTTTGTAAGATCATATGCTTACAAATAAAGAGCTGCCAGATGTTATAACAAAAAAGTAAGGTTAAGAGAATTTTATGAGGGTCTTTTATTCTTCAAAAGGTAGATAACCCAAGAAAAGACAAAAGAAGGGCAAATTAGCCCTAAATTGAGAAGGATTATTCAAGATTGTTCAAAGTCTAAGAAATGATTCTTTTAAGCTATCCACAATAGAAAGAAAAGTACTCATAAAGACTTGGAATGTCTCCTATCTAAAGGATTATATTGTTACATTGATAGAACAAACTGTATAGTTAAACCTCCATAAGATGGATGAATAAAACAAAGAAATATTTAAATACTTTATTGCCTTAGCCCTTAGTTATTTACCTTTAACTCTTTAATTTTTAGCACATATATAAATAACCAAGCTTAGCATATGCCAATCATGCTTAAATAAAATATTTTACCTTCACATGCATCAATAAAGTTTATGGTAAGCCTTAACATATGTCGATCTTATTTATAATAATAACTAGCCTTAACATGCATTAATCAAACTAGTTAAGTGACCTTGACATGCATTGATTATAGTAGCCTCAACATGCGTCAATCATAAGGAATGGCTTTAACATATGTCAGTTAAACTTATTGAGTGGCCTTAACATGTGTCAATCACAAAAATGATCTTGACATGTTTTGGTCATATTATTACAAAAGGCATCCTTGACATGCATTGGATACATAAACATTTGATTTTATCTTGGCTAAAAAGTTAGATAATAATCATCTGGCCGTAAAATGGTAATATAGATTCCAAAAAAATTATTTTATTTAACAAAGGCCAATGTTTTAATGGCTATCATTACTTTAACATTTTTTCACAATATATATATATATATATATATATATATATATATATATATATATATTAAGATGCAAAATAGTCATTAAAGTTCATTTCTATTAATATCATTGTTCCCAAGTAAAATTACAAAAATACAACGCATCATTCATAAAATGGCACCTAATTTATTACATAATAAAAAAATTTAGTCTATTACAATACTCTCTTTAGTTGCCATAACCTTATTCATAAAAGTGGTTATTAAATGATCAACATTCGTAGAATTAGGTACATATCCAATAAGACTATTAATGGCTTCAACTACATGTTAAACATTAATGTTTCCTACAGAAGGAGGAGGATCTTAATGAATCACCTATGAATGTTATCGATCATCAATAGCTTCAGTACAAATAAGGATCTATTCTTCAACACTAATCAACTTAAATGTCTTGCCTGATATAAAAGTGTTACTACTTTTTTCTGTAGTGATATATACACTGATAGGCCCATCCTCTGATTTTTCCTCTTTCGAGTCATCAAGATCGACTAACTTATCCTTATAGTCATCCTCTAAGACTTTATTTTGCATATCAACCACTGTTCTTGAAAAACACATTTTTACTTATCTTCTAGTATAATCAAAAGTTTTTGGAATACTATTAACATTCAAACTAATCAAGCAATCATGTTCTTTTCTTAACTTTATAAATTCATTTTCTGGAGCAACATGCTTAGCCTAAAATTCTTGATGAATTTTCCTCATCTTCTCTAAGTCGACCTTTAGCTCTATATTTTTCTTCTCTAGAAAATTAAATTCTTCCTTTATTTGATTTCTAGAAAACATTATAAGTTCAAATTGTTTTTATTTCTCCTAGCCTACTTGTCTTTTTAACTCATTTTTGCTTTCACTACTTTAGCTAATTTCTCCATATTTATTAACTGATCATTCAAACTATTAATAAATTATCCCTTTTTTTATCAAGATGACTCTTTCCTTTAGTAAATTATCCTTTTTCAAGATCAGAATATCTTTTTCCTTGATCTATTAATCCCCCAACCAATATGTTTAGCTCCTCATTAATTTATACTACTTAGTCATAATTCCCTTTTAATTTGTTCATTTCTTTTTCTATCTCCTCAACCTTAGAATAGTTTTGCCTATTATGGATTTTATAAAAGTCTTTCTAATCTTTTAACTTTTTCCAAAGAACAAGGTCTTTTATAGTAATTCTTAAGCTATAGGCTATGTGTTGGGCAACAAAATTAGTAAATCCATTATCATTCATCTTTTTCAACATTCTATCAGAATCAGTGGGAAACAGCAAGTGACCAACCCTAAAAGGAACATAATTTAGTATTTAGGTCCAAAGGCTTATGACCCTTCAAGTTGGATCTTGAAGTCTCTGTGGAAATGCCTCTAAAATTTCATGCCTCTCTTTGTGATTAGCATTTGAAAGTTTACTATTTTTATACCTAGAAGATGATCTTGAAGTAAAAGTATAAAAGGGAGTCAAAGAGGTTAACCTTAGAAGAATCAGAGGCACACTTTGACTAAAAGAAGTAAAAGCAAAGATACAAGGATCCTAAACTAGTTAATTGAGCACTTTATTAAGTTTAGGGGCTAAATCAATCCTTGTAATCCTATTAGTAAAAGTTATTCAAATAATATGCTCTTTAACTAAATGACAAGATTCCTTTTGGTGAAATACTTCCTTTTGATTCAATGTCAGTAAATTTTTCTTTTTCAATGCTTTTTCTTTCTTTTTATTCCCTTCTTTTTTGTTCATTTCTATATTTTTCCTTTGATGAGCATTAGTACTTACTAGTAATTGTACTGAATGATCCTTGAAGGGAGACTTATTTAGGAATAGCAAATTAAGAGCTTTTACTTCAATCTCTTTAGAAATTCTAGGTTAATTTAAAAGTTGAGATCCTGTAAAACCAATTGCCTTAGATACTTTTACTTGATTAGTTTCTGATCGATCTCTAGTCTTTTTGATTTGGTGATTGGCAATCAAATTAGGAGAATTTCTTCCCCTTTTCTTTAAAGTTTTAACTAGCATTTTTGCCCTATCTTTAATTCCCTCGGGCAAGCTTCTTATGTTCTTTACAGGTCATCATTACCCCAATAATATGATGGTTTGAAAAAGAATGTGAGAAATAAATTAGCATTAGTAAAAAATATATCAATTTACAAAAAAACACTTATAAAATCTTTAGTGTCTAGAAGACCCTTTTTGATAACTTTATATACCTTATCAATAATTAGCTTATCTAGTTCATCTAACTTATGTGTATCTTTTATAATGATAGGTAGGGACCATACTATAAGAAATAGTAATCCCTTATTACAATGAAACTAACAAATATGAAAATTAAGAACTGCACAAACCTTAAAGAAAGATTCTTTTCACTTTTTGACACTTGAGTTTGACCCCAACAAGATCCTGTTTGGTTGGATGGCACTTATATACATCCACAACTTATCTTGGTAGCAAGTATTATTAAAAAAATATAAAAAAATCTTGATAATCAATCTCAACCTTAAACACTTCAATAGTATTAAAAATAGACTATTAAGATTCATCCATTATAGTTTACCTACATAAAAGCCACATTAAACCTCGTGAGAAGGACTTATCGAAATATACTAAAAGGAGGAATGACTTTTATTTATTTCAACCATCATACGAAAAAAATGAAAAACAAAGCTATATCAAAACTACATGGTCGTTTATTGTCATTACAAGTCATATATACAAGGTTCTTAAGTCTAGGACTTAAACTATGAATTTATGAAAGGTTAATCTTTTCTATGTTGACCAAACCAATGAATCTTGCCATCCTTTAATATCTCTATGAACAAAGTCAAGTTCTACAAGCTTTTTTTGCATCTTTGCAATATCCTTCCTTTTAAAATCATTTGACTGAGAAAAGGCTAGAATTAGAAGATATGGAACACCATAATATTTTAAAGAAAAATTGATTAGGTGAGCCTCCAAGTCATTAGGATTTTCAATTTCTTGATCAATTAGTCTACTAGAAGATAAATTAATTTCACCAATCAACTAATTAAATGTAATAACAGTATTGACTATTCAACTTGATGAACTCAATCCACCAATTCATAATGAAAAAGAAAGGAATGTAGCATAATTTATAGGCATAATGTTTAACAAATCTTGAGCATCTACTTTACCTTTCCCTATTTGATCTTCTCTTAACCACAAACTTAAAATCATTTTATGAAAGAACAAGCATTTAATTCATTCTAGTATCCAACATAAGTGTTTGATCAAGAATTTCCTCATTTATATAGGCATCTATTGGACTATGCTTTCCTAATATTTATTTATCTTCCTTATTGCTATTACTAGTTTAGTTAATAATTCTCTTCATAAAGTTAAAAATTTATGGTTTATACATGAAAAGTTTACAACACCTTATTTTGTAAATTCACCAAAAGACTTATTCACATTCATAATTAAACCCTAAAAATCTAAGAAAACAAAAATAATTCAAAGAAAGAAGAGTACGTGCAAGTGATATAGTCTAATCAATATACTTGAATAACAAAGAAAAAAAAGGAAGGGAAAAAGGATTTAATAAAAATAAAAATAAAAAAAGAGTATAAACCTTAAGTAGTAAAAGAAAAACAACAATGATGATGCTCAGTATCTTTCAAAAATCATAGCTTTTCTTTATACTAGAAGCTTAAAGAAGATAATTCGAAAAAGATCTAAAAAAAACATAAAGAACTCTTTTTGAACTTGTGCAAGAATGGTGAGAAAATAATTGACAATATAAAAAAAATTATTTGTAAAAGTAATAAATAGTGCTGATTATTCTAGTCATATGCATCCAATGGATAGGAGAAATTGATGATTCAAATGTATAATAGCTAGAATATTGGGATCCTGATTTTCAAATCAACGAATAAGATATAAAATGTTTTCAATAAAAAAGTTCTAACAGTCCTTGATGCGTATTAGTATCATTAATAGCACAAACACCTAAAAGCCATTATAATAAAAGCTAAGATTTCAGTGATTATATAGGAATAAAGTATGAATATATTTATTGAGATAATGTTCTCTATCTAATTGTATTTTGATAGCTTACACCAATCGGTTGAACTTTACACATCTAATAACAAATCTAATTACATTAAACAACATAACCCAAGCCTTGCCACCCAAAAAAAATTAGAGCTAAATGAATACACCTAATTGGAACAAGATTACTTAAAACATTAGGTTTATGCTGATCGGTACTCAATGACCCAAAATGGCATGCACCTGATCAATCCATAAGGCCTACAAGTAATCTTTCTTCATCTTATGTTCAAACAAATGCAATTATCCCACTGGACAAAGTTAACTAATCAATGTCAAGAACGGTTATTATAACTAGAAAGTAGTTACCCTTTGTATCATTTTAAAAAATCAAACTACCCTTAGTATTCTTATGATATAACTGTTATGCTCCAAATAAATCAAACACTACAAAAATTGGACTCTACACAAAGTATCCTATCTAACTTCACTTATACACTAATTTAGATCTCCTTTTCTCCATTCTCTTATGGACTTAAGCATTAGAAGGCTAAAATGGGATCCTAACCCCCTTGTTCTTAGCTTGTTTGCAAGTGTCTTAACCTTGCCCACAATGTTTTCCACTTTCTACTGCTAGTCGTCTCCACTTTCATAAAAAAGGAAACATCAAAGATTTTTGCCTTGTTTTTCACTTCCTCTACCAAAAGAGCTAGAACTAGCTACAAAATTGAAAGTATAAAAGCCAAAAAGAGCTTTCCTATATCCATTATTCATTTAGGGAACACTTTTCTCATTCATCATAATAAAGATGTTAATTAGGATAATTTCTTTTTCATCTTGCATAAGCATAAAAAAGCTTTCAATGTTTAGACCATTATCATGTCTTTTACTACTTACTTTGGACTCTTTTTTAGATAGATGTTCTTATAATATCACAACATGAAATCCTTGAAAAATCTTGTTTGAATTATGTTATAAGAATATATCTTTACTTACAAAAGATGAAAAACTTTGCTTGCAATGATGCTTACCACATAAGCTTCTTTCATCATTTTAAAAGGAAAAGATAAAGAAAAAGATTATAAGGATTTTATAAATTAGAAAAGTCATAAAAGCACTCAATTTATTCTCTCTTAGGCATAGGTTATCTCATCTTACACTTTTCAATAATTGGAAAAAGGTTACTTTTGTGGTTATACTTAAAAACATGCAAAGAAAATCACACCCCTAATGGCTATTATTACCTTTAATGGGAAAGTGCAAGGTCTTTGTAGACTTCATTTAAGAGTGTTTAACAGGCTTATAGTCCACAAACTTTGTTAGAACTAGATTAAAGAAAATAAAACTCATTTAAAATTAAGTTTTTTAATAAGCTTAAATGGATTTGGTCTTGTGAGTCATGCACTAAATGGACTAGGTTTGTAGGCCTGCTTCTTTTGTATTTTTATAATTAATTATTTAAATAGTATTTTTTTAAATGTAAAACATTAATTAACTTCACATTATGACTCAATATAAAACATAATCCAATTGTTAAAAAAATCCAATTATTTGAAATATAATAAATAATTAAAATAAATAATATAATTAATAAACATAAACATAAATATAAAAATATAAAAATAAAATTAATAGATATAAAAATAAAATAACAAATATAAAAACATACAAAAGTAAACAAATAAATATAATAAAATGTAAAATATAAAAAAATTGAACTAGTCTACCCTTTGATAAATCTATTTAAAAATAGATTTAAACAAGCTCGATTTATACAGACTTTGGCCCCATTTAGGCCACTCATTAAGCATCCCTAACTTCATTTGACACATTAAGGTTAGACGATAACCTACATTTCAATACAATACTAGTGCCACACCTTTCTTGTTGTTTATATATTATATGTTAAGAATAGTTTTATAAGGAACTTGACCTTCTAAAAGGTTAAGTGTTTTTACTATTAGATTATTTTTAATATATTACATTGAGATTTATATTTTTAATTTTAATTCAATTGTTTTGATATTCAAGAAAAGCTAATGAAACACTCAACCTCTTATGAAGTCGAGACCTCCATAACATGATCCTATATTAAAATAATCTCATTTCTATCTAAATCCAAGTAGCCATTAACATATAAGCATATGCTTGAAAGTTCAAAAAGCCAGGTATTTAGAGTACCAATCACATGATTTGATTGATTATAAAGTTTTTCAAGTGAAGAAACATAAAATGAGAAAGATAAAAGTATTCAACTATATTTATCAATCATCAACATTAATTTTTAGTTGAGTAAGACATCTAGGAACATATTGAAAAATATCTTCAATCTTCTCTAAATCTTGTGGACCATCATAATCCTCCATCTCAGAGTTAAAGTTTAAAGTATGCTATAATGGCAAAAAAACACAAAAATAAGTGTTTTAAAGAATACTTTTATATATAAAGGATTAAATAAAAGCAGATAGGCCAATAAATAAAGGCAAAATGATACATGAATAAAATACATGCAAGGTAATAAAAAAAGGTTTAGAATTTAAGTTCATCTAAAAACTAATTACAGATGCATCATAACTTTAATAATATGCAACTCTCAAGTTTTTAATTTTTCCATGCAAACATGAACAAAAGTAGATATGGCTTTTACTTTGATCCAATCATTTGTAAGTAATTTGCACCTAATAGAAAATTCTCGTGTGAATAAAAATGTTGAATAACAAAAAGCTTGTATGTAAATGAAAAGGATAAATTAACTCATAATTACTAATAAATAAATGAACTATAATTATGAAAAGTGGCTTACCTAAGATGGAACTTTTAGGCTAGTTGAGATTTTAGGTAATTTATTGGCAAGTACAGGTTAAAAAGGACTTAATTCCTACAGAACTTGTATCAAAATGCATCCCTCTTTCATAAGAGATCTCATGTATAGATACTTTTGCCTTTAATGAAAAGAAGCTAAGTTTACATTGTTTCATGTATATCCAGTAGATCCATTGACAATTTATATTAGGACCACTCTCTTTCCTCCACCTCTCCTAAAAAACATTAAAGGAAAAAAATTCTTATTGTATGGGGCATATAAGGAATGTAATTATTGCTTGTATCACAAGCCATGTAGACTCAAATGGTTAGCCTTCTAAGGATTTGATAATAGGCTTATCTTTTAGAAAAATTTTCCACAAGTAAGCATTAAATTTGCTATAAAGTCAAGATTATATCCTCCTTCTTTCAGAAAAATAATCCTACCTTGAGCAAAATTCATCAGCTGAAATATATAGAAGATAATAAATTATGTAAAAATATATAGAATAGTTAAACAAAGTCATATAAAGAATTGAAAAAAATAGAACAACCAAATAAAGACCGCACTAAATGGAGAAAAAGGCAAGTATTTTCTAACATAATTGAAGACAAAATTGCCAATCATGATTGTGTAAGAAAATTAAAGAAGTAAAAATATATAGAAAAAGCTAATGTTATAAAAAAAATTATTGCTTCTGATAACAACTATATCTACCTTCATAATGAAAGGGAATTTTTTAGACTTTTTTCTTAAGGGTTGAAAAGAGTAAGATTACAATTATAAAGAAAATTTTAGAAAAGAATCATGCAAACTCAATCTTTGAAATTTACCTTTTCAATATAATTAAGTAACCATATGATATGATGTGATAGCCCCCTAAAGGATCCTCAATAACAGTTAAATTATAGCAAGAATAAAGATATGTACTTCAAAAGACAAATTACTAGATAGCCACTTAACAAGACATACCAAAGCAAATAATTGATACCTAACACAATGAAACAATCCAAAATTTAATCACTCTAAGAGAAGCAACTATAGAATTATATGGAATCCAACATGTGTTAGGTTTATCATTTACATTTCATGGAGAAAGTTGTGCAATTTTTGAAGTTCAGGGCAAGGCAATTTATTCATGTTTGTTCATATTGCCCAATGCTATGTTTTTTAATAGGAAATTAAGAAAACTGGTAAAGGTGCAACTCTTCTTGACCTTTGTTATAGAGGGTTTTGATTTCATACACACTTCTCTTTTTTGTAAGTTTTTATAAGAATTTGCAATTTGTTAAAAATTTTATGCATTTTTTGCAACTTTCTTACATAATGCAATTTTGTATAGGCTTTGCATATAATAAGTTAACAAAAGTTCTAACCCCATTAATTAAATTTGTAACTCAATTTTCTAACTACAAATTTTATATTTAAAGAAAATTTCATACATTTTTGCAACTTCCCTACAAAATACAATTTTATATAGGCTTTGCATGTAACAAGTACACAAAAAGTTATAACCCCATTAACAAAAGTTGTAACTCATTTTTTATATTTGCAACTTTTTATATTTAAAGGAGGATAACTTCATAAAAAATGATTGCAAAAGTTATAATTTTTTTAATAAATGTTGCAAGTCTTATATGCATATACCAATCCTGGTCAGAAGCAAGACCTTCTCATCAATTATTATTTATTACTAGTCAATATAACTTTTCTCCTAACTAAAGTTACAAAATCCTTTTAAATTATGGTAACTTCTAAAACTACACCCTCTATTTTCAAGCTTATATGCATTTTTTGTTCCCCAAATTTACAAATTGATTGAATTTGACCCCCTTTTATAAAATATTAATTTTGAATATTGTAAAGTCAAGATGGGAACACTTTCACTACTTGGCATTTGGATCAAATGTGTTTCATTAGTGTTTGGTCCACCTTCCATAACATGATTCAAGTATGCCAACAAGAAGCAAAACTAGAATAAAACACCCAACACTTCATCATAATGCTTTAAAAGGAATGAAAGGATCCAACTAATAATGCGTTGATATAAAACCTATATCAAATCCAATTGGGACTATAACTATGTCTAGATTAAACTCCTTGGTAAAAGGAAGCAAGATATGATCCTAAACTATGGACTAGTTTGCATCACCACATCCACTGTTCTCCCATGGCAAATTTATGTTATATCTAATTCTTGGTCCTTCTCCAATCATGATATAAAAACCATTACCATTATATGGATAAAAAATGCTCGAATTCATATTTGTTTGAACGGAAAGCTTTAGAGGATTGGTGGCATAACCATTAGTAAAGTTCTAATTTAAAACATATAATCGAATATATTTTGTTAGAGAGCCAATGCCGACCAACATAATTGAAAAAAAATCTAGAAGCCAAACCCTATTATATTATGTATGAAACTATTGCCCTTTCAATTTAGCAGATCTATAAGCAATCAAAAACAATTATGCATCAACAAAAACTAGATCCAAAATTAAATTTGTTGACTCCTTAGGTGTAACAGCTAATTTGCAAAGAAGGTAAGATGACCAATAAAGATTAAAAAAAGAATACCATTGAAATGAATGTTTTCTTTTACTTGTGAATAGAGAAAAATAAAACATAGGAATCTCCTTTGAACATTTTCTAAGTACCGTTTCCACAATGGACATTCCAATCAACAATTAAAATTTTCTTCACACCTAACTCAAGTTGTTATAGACATGGAAAATGTAGGTAGCGATATGGAAGTTAACACCAAGTGACTGTTTAAATGTTTAAAATTTTATGTAATTATAAAATTTATAACATTTGGTACCTACTTTTTCATCTAATAGGAAACCTGTTGCGACTGCCACATTATTAAATAGACAAAACTCCATGGCTTCATCATGTTCTACATTATGCCCTAAAGGCCAATAATAACAACACTAGAGTTCAATTCCCCAATTGCAACCAACAACCTATTTGTAAGAGCATTTGTAATTAGGGTTCAATAAAATTTTGATAAGAAAGAATCAAATGTCATTTGAACAAGCTTAGCAGTGTCTCTTTCATTAATTTACAAAGAAGAGCCCCAAAAGAAATATATCACATTCAAACCGTTTTAGATTCCTTGTTTTGGAAATATGCAAATACAGAAATCTACACAAGTAATTAGAACAACTTCCTTACATGAAATAGCTTTGAACCACGCTGGAAATGTAGAAATGATCAAGCTGAGAAGTAAAATTGATTAACATTGTATTGAGACATTTTAAATAAAAAAAATAAAAACTAAAGCTGATCTAAGGACTTAATTTAAGAAAATGATACCTCAAATAGAAAAGTTTTGCCTACGCTGCACAAGTACTACACTTACGACAC
Source organism: Sindora glabra (assembly GCA_020226215.1). Classification (NCBI taxonomy): domain Eukaryota; kingdom Viridiplantae; phylum Streptophyta; class Magnoliopsida; order Fabales; family Fabaceae; genus Sindora; species Sindora glabra. The sequence continues at coordinate 43,173,960 of CM035228.1, read as the reverse complement.
CAGTATGTTGGCATGACATTTTTCTAAAATAGGGTACAAGTTGGATAAAATATAATATAAAAATTTAAACATATTATTAACATTACAAAAAAAAATTAATAACATTATAAAACATATCATGATCCATCCTGAAACTAATATAAAAGTAGTTATAATTCATGAAGATACTACTGAATATAAAATTTAAAACTAGAGTAAAAAAAATCTTTATCTCATGGTTATTACTAGAAATATGATTTTAACTTTTATCAACAAAAGAAACATATATCTTGTACATATCTTTTGAGTACCGAATTTTTAATTTTTATATTTAAAAAAAAAGAAAAGAAAAGAAAACATAACCTAGTATGTACCCATGAAATATGCAGGTGTACCATTACCGGACACATGCCCATTATCTGGTACGTTTTTGCCAAAGGTAAGTATCCTTACTTCATAGAGCTTTACGAATTCTCAAATTTTGTTTTAGCTTGTTTTACTAGATGTGTTTTTGCAGAAACTTTAGCTGGGATCACACTCTATAGAACACACCCATTAACTGATAATTAACAGATCCTCGCGAGTGAATACTATACAGAAATTCCTAGTATTACCTTTACAACAGAGCCAGCAGCAAGGTAAGCAGCTTCTGATGAATCTCCATTGAAATACATGAAATCTAATTTTGATGCAATTTTCTTCTTCTGTGAATCAAACTGTTTTGTGCTGATGTTCTTACTTAGATTAACATGATTTTCGGAATGCACTGACAGTTAAATGTTTGTCCTGAACTTCTTTGGCATCCAAAATCACACATCTGAAACAGGAAAGAGACCAGGACCGCGTTCATGAACTAAAAAACCTACAAAAGCAAAATTCATGTAGTTTTTTATATGATTATAAATACACAATCAAGCAAGGACTGATGAACAAGAGAGAAAAGAAATGAGGATTTTTAAAAGGTGAAGGGGTTTTGATTACCTCTCAGGAATGCGAGCACTTTGAAGGTTGGCCCAAATAGCCCTTATTCGGTGTGGTTGTTCCGGATGGCAATAGATTGCATAGTGCTTACACATCCGCCGTTGACAGGGGCTGTGAGAGGTCTGGCTCTTTTCGTTAGGCTCCGCCACCGCCTTCATCGCCATGGCTCGAAAAGATGACCTCTGCGCCACTAGCTCCTACGCTCTCTTTCAGCTAGAAGAATGCTAAGAACACTTGAAATGCCATGGAAACTGGAAAATTTACTAGCTGTGGTATTTCTTTGAGATTTTGGATTCCAAGCTAAAGACTAGCAAAAGATAATGAATCAAGAAACTGAGAGAGTGACGGTAACTTTTTTTTAATTTTAATTTTATTTTTCTTCTCTAAGAAAACTGAAAGAAGAGGAATTGGAGGGAAGAGGAAGGGTTGGGCTTCATGTTGCGGTTACGAATAAATATTGGGATTAATTGGCACAAATGACAGCATAATTAGTTTTGTGTGTAATTAATTGAATAATTAATTTAAAAAATAAATATATAAAATTAATTTTATAACATATTAATCAAAAACTGATTATATAGAATTTTTTTATATAAATGAATATGAAGAAAAATCCTTTTAATTTTAAACCACTTCTGGTTTGGGGTACTGGTGACAATCACGCCAGAAATGTTTCCAAAATAAAAGCTGATAGGCTTTTTGTTTACTCGGCATAATGTGTTTTAATTGACTCATGCTCTAACTCAATGAAGTTACTTTTGTTAGTTATGCTTGATTTTTGTAGAATTTATGTATACATAAAATATACTTTTAAATCTTCAAAATATTAAAAAAATACAATTGTTTTCTCTTCTTTTTTTATCATTTTCTTATTATAGTAGAAACAGATATGATATTTTTTTCAAGTCACATTAAAATAAATTCAAATTCCATAATATTCACGTGGAAGAGGAGCTTCCCCGCGTTTAAAATTGAAGCACAAGTTGGAAGCAATTGAAGGATATCAAGGCTCTGTTTTTTAAGATGATATTTTCCGCTATGGAGGAGTACTATATTTTCTCATGCCTTATACTTGAACAAAATAATTTATAGAGTTATAATAATAAAAAAATTACTTCTTTCTGAAAAAATTATTTTATATCAAATTACGTAAGAAAGAAAGAAGAGGAAATTATCTTATATTAAAATACTTGCATTTAATATTGAATATATAAATTATTTTTTTATTATCTTAATAATTTATAGTTATATTATTATAAAAAAGATTTCTACCAAAATAAATGGAAGTTAAATGACTTTAATCATGCCACTAATTCCGTGAGGAACTGAACTTTTCTAAAATATAAGATTGCATTCTAAAGAACAATCCTTATCTTCTCAATAAGAAAATTAAAAGCTCAAATTTTAATAAATAATAATTATCTAAAAAATAGTTATTAAATTAATAACTACCCAATTTTTTAACTTTTTATTTATTATTGTCATTAGTAGTATTTAATAGATTCAAAGCCTTTGAGATTTGTATGAATTAAATTTGCCAAAAATAAATCCGCAAAAAATCAAACCTAATCGGTTCAAGTATACACAAATTAGATTCATGTGAACAACAAGCCAATTGTCTTTTGAACGTAAGATAAATCAATCCACACCTGTGAACTTATAATACAAACTCGAATAACCAAAACAAATTCACATAAAATGTGGGATTAATGAGATAAATTCAAATAAATTAAATTTGTGTAAGTTTTGATCTGGTCTGATTTGCGATTTGCAATATTCATTTAACACCCCAATGTATATATGCACAAAGTCTTCACTTAGCATGGACAAGCTTCCATTAATTGAAAATGGTCGACGCTCTAAATGCATAAAATTTCATCATTTAGATTAGAAAATGAATTCTAAAAAATTGGATCGTCTTCATGTCTTGACTCTCCCTTCCTTCATACTGCGGCGGCCGTTGACGGTGGAATTCATGATTTGCCTGCTTCCAAACCACACCAATGCACCTATTTCATAAATCTCCTCTACCGGTTTTGGGTAGAATGGAGCCGAATTAAATCAATATAATTTATTTAAAATAGAATGAATTTAAGTGGAGTTTGAATTAAATAATAACAATAAATATATGTTTTTCTTAAGAGAAATATATAATATTTAATAAAATTATAATTATTATTGAATAATATAAATTAAAAATTAAAAAATATATTAAATTTTCAATTATATATTATATTATATATAAATATGTAATAAAAAATTTATAATCAAAATACTCTAAATTAGATTAATTTAACAAAAATTTAATCAAATGGAAAAATTATCAAGTCATGTGAATAATCAATCAAGTGACTCACCTCAAATACCACCCATTGACCGCAAAACAATGTTTGAGGAATGAAGGCCGCAATTAACAGGTCAATCTCATCAGCAAATCATCTTTAACTACCAAATATGTGGAAACTTTCCAATGTCTTGCACAGTTATTATTTCATTTCATTTTATTTGTCGATTACGTGAACGATAGATATCTTCGATCTTAGGAAAAAGTAGATGTTATTCTTTATTAAAAAATTAATTTATATATAAAACAATTAGACATTTACTGCAATAATATGAATAAAAATAAAAAAAAGGATAATAAGTTAATAAAAAGAGAAAAAGATAATAAATATAATCTTAGGATTTTAAGGTGATAGATAAAATGAAATAATGAAAATCCTGTAAAACGACAAATAGAAGAGTGTGAAGCAATTTCACCTTAAGTAGACAATTGAACCCTTATTTGTTAGATGCCATTTAAGTTAATTTAAATTAATAACAACACTATATCCATTTTCTTTTATTTTCAATTTTCACTATATCAGTGTACCATTCACCGCTAAATCCATTAACAAGGGTTCAGCTGTCATTAGTAAATAATTGAACTTTTATTCATTAGTTGCCATTTAAGTTGATTTAAATTGATAATGATACTGCCTATATTTTCTTTTACCTTCCATTTCCACTGTAACAATCTTCCATCTACCGCAAAATCCATCGACAATTTCGCCGCCAGCGATGAGGAGTTAATTATTCACTAATCTTTAAATATTAAATTACATTTATCTAAAATTATAATATTTTTTTTATTTCTACAAAATAAGTGTAAAGGTAGGTATCGTAAAAGAATTAGAGAAGAAATTATTACATCTTAACATCCTCGGGTAAATTGACATGTAAGGTTAGGAAGAGTAAATAGAAATAGAAAGTGTCTTCTCTTTTTCTACCATCAATCAATGCCCAAATTTAAACTCCGATTTTCACTCTTCCTCCGTTTTTGACTTCCCTCGCAGAAATTACGGACACAAATTAACAAGAGCAGGAAACAGAGAGAATCCCAAATTCGAGGAATGACATGAAGGGCGAACTCACTTCGCTTGTGATCTTCTCCAAATGCTACGCCATTGCCACTGCATGTCCCGACGAAAGTGGCCATGAGAGATCGTAAGAAACGCAACGTCGTTTCATGGAGCAGCTTCTTTTGGTACACCGTCTTCGTCATCTTCTCCTCCATCATCTTCACAAATTTCACCTTATCTATCCTTCGTCAAAGAGGTTAAACATATACTTCTCTGTAAATACCTTCTAACTTCCTCATTCATTTTTTTATGATATAAAACACTATGGTATTTCATAATTTTTTTATAAGTATAATAAATATGATTTAAATTGAACCGGTGAAATCATGATATACACAAAATGTTGCTGTTGAATAAAGCTATTATTGCGAATCATAATTTAAAATTATAACAACAAAACAGAAGAAGAAAAATATAAAAAGTATTATGTTGTTTCTTTTATCTTTGATATATATATATATATATATATATATATATATATATATATATATATATATATATATGTTACACTTATGAAGTTTTTCGAAGAGACAAATTGCCCTTAAATTTTAAAAATCTATAAATTACACTTTTAATTTTTTTAAAATTACAAATTATCACAAAAAATATTTTAATTTATGTAAAATTTATTCTTATATTAATTGTAACGCTTCAATAAATAATGTGTTGTGTATATTTTGTCGGGAGACTTATTTCTTTAACTATAAATTATAAAAATTGAATTAGATATCTTATTTTATCATAAAAATATGAATTTTATGATTTAAATTTAAAAGATGGTTATAACTAATAATATTTTTAATATAGAATTTGTACCTTTAGAAGAAGAATAAATATTATTAAGTGCCAATTAAAATTAACATTTTTTATAATTTTCATTAAACTTACGGAGTAATTCATAACTTTTTCTAATTTAAAGGCATAATTTGTAAGTTTTCAAAATTAAAAAAAAGAATTTGCCACATATTAAAATTTTAAAAGTGTAAAATGTATTTTCCCTAACAATACTTCTAACATAATATAGAATATATTTTTTTTCATATCAATTTAACTTTTTGGCAAGTTAGTTGATTTACTTCTCTCTTCACTTCCAAAACAGAATCTTCTCATGCAAACGTAGAATTACAATGGAAAAATCGGGCCATGAAAGCCATCTCTGTCAACACGCCGCCGACTCCACTTGTCACAATTCGAGGTGCTGTCGAGCTACCAGATCAAATTCTCATTTTTTTAAACTACCCTCCATCTTTTCATCTTTTAACAAGAAAACACATAGACTGCATTTATTTCTCAAATGGCTCCTCACAGCCAGAGCACCGTGAGCCGCCGTTTCAAATAGACCAGAGCCGGTCCAGTGACCAGATGGTGCGGTGCACTCGTTTGCCAGGTGGCTACACAGTCTCATTAATCGTTAAATCTAACGGTCGTATCATAACGAGCCCACCCATTATTAAGTGGAAGGTTCTGGTATACGAGGCTTTGATTGACTACGACGACACTACCATAGTATTCGTGAAGGGTCTCAATCTTCACTCTGCAAGGCTGGATGAACCGTCTAAATATAAGTGCATGTACGGCTGGGATTTCACAAAAAACAGCCTGTTGCTACCATCCGACGTCGTTTCTGTTGCCCAAGAGATCGTACGGTGCAGAACGCCGCAAAGCATATTGAGCGGTCAGCACAATGGGTCTGTGAAGGTCTCAATCAAAATGAAACGTAGAGTGAAAAACAGAGGGATATTTCCTTCCGTAGCCAAGCCCGGGCTCCGTCCAGGCCCAAAGCCCCAAAAAGCCCATAATATATGTGTGTGTACAGTGTTACGAAACCAAGCCCGGTTCATGAAGGAATGGGTAATGTACCATGCCCGGATTGGAGTCGAAAGATGGTTTATTTATGACAATAACAGTGATGATGATATTGAGATAGTAATCGAGTCACTGAGAAGTGCTAATTACAATATTACACGGCACGTGTGGCCTTGGGTCAAAACCCAAGAGGCCGGGTTTGCCCATTGCGCATTGCGGGCCAGATATATTTGTGAATGGGTTGGTTTTATTGATGTGGATGAATTCTTTCATTTAAAGTCGGGCCAAAGCTTGAATGCCATGATTCAAGCCCAAACCCAAACCCACTATGGCAACGTGGGTGAACTTCGAATCTCGTGCTATAGTTTTGGGCCGTCGGGCCTCACAAAAGTTCCGCTTCAAGGCGTGATGGCAGGTTATACTTGTCGATTGGCTGCACGGGAGAGGCATAAGAGCATAATAAGGCCTGATGCAGTGAACTCGTCATTAATCAATGTAGTGCACCATTTTCATCTAGGATCTGAGTTTGTGTATGTGGACGTGAATACGAGTGTGATGGTGATTAATCACTATAAGTACCAAGTTTGGAAGGTGTTTAAGCAGAAGTTTAAGAGAAGGGTTGCTACGTATGTGGCCGATTGGAGACAAGCACAAAATATTAGGTCTCATGATAGAGCACCTGGTTTAGGGACAGAAGCCGTTGAACCTGCGAATTGGTCTAGGAAGTTTTGTCAGGTTAGAGATGAAGGTTTGAGGAACTTTGTGGTGAGGGTGTTTGAGGATCGGCAGACGCATCTTCTTCCTTGGCATCCCGAGTATGAGCAGAGAAGGCAGGAATATGACAGAAGAGGAGGGCAGGATTTTGGGCAAAAAAGGAGGAGGAGAAGAAACAGAAGAGATAGAGGATTTTTGTAACATTTAATAATTGAAGTTTTAATTTTTTTTTTTTTACTTTTTTTCCTTTTTTTCTCCTTTTTTTAAAAAAAAAACTCTCTTGCTGATCATGTACAATTGTGTAGAGGTGGAATAGGCTGGCCGCATTTTACTCTTGTACATAGTAACATAGACAAAGATTATTGATAAAGCACATGTCACTAGCATTAATTTTTGAGAAAATTATATTTTACTCCCTTCAACTATAAGGTAATTAGATTTTATTCTCTTGAACTATAAAAACTTAGATTTTACCTTCTTCAATTTTATAAAATTTAGATTTTACCCCACCATTATCAATTTAATAAAATTTGTAAGAAAATTTGTCGCTGTTAGACAAAAATTATTGATAAAGCACATGTCATTACTATATTTTGGCATTAATTTTTGAAAAAATTATATTTTACCTCCTTCAACCATAGGGTCATTAGATTTCACCTTCTTAAATTATGAAAACTTAAATTTACCTTCTTTAAATTTATAAAACTTAAATCTTACCCTTACCATTATCAACTTAATGGAAATCTGTAAGGAAAATTATCATTATTATATTTCACTTAGTAACGATTTTTAACTGTCGTTATATTCATTAATTTTTAAAAAAATTTTCATTTGCTAGCGGTTATGAATTGCTACTAAGAAAGATAGTATTGATTTTTAACCACCACTAAATGTTACAAAACCGTCGTTAAATGTTATAACTATTAACTTAGTAACGGTAAGGTAAAATTTAAATTTTCATAATTTAATAGAGGATAAAATCCTATAACTCTATAGTTGAAGATGATAAAATATAATTTTTTCTTAATTTTTATTTAGATGCATAATCATTTTAGCTTTGATTATTACATAAATTCACATGATAATGCCAAATTTAGTCATTACTAATAATGGTTTGGACATTTATTGTATTTCTTTGTAAAATCTAAGAAGTTTATATTTCTATTAAGTTCAATAATAAGAAAATGCTATATGAATAAAAAATAAAATTCAAAATTAGATTTTGAATCTTATATATCAATTGAATTTAAATTTATAAATTTGTTTTATTATCCTATATTTAATTGATAACTTTTAATTTATATTTAAAATTCAATTCCAAATTCTACATTTGATCTATTTAATTATACTATTCACACAACTACATAGTTCACTCTCTTTCATAGTAAGTAATGTTTATATTATATGGTTTATTTGGCATAAATATTTAATAAATTAATTAATAATTAATAAAATGATTGATTGTATCAAAAATATTTAATAAAATTAATTATTAAATTAACTAAAGAATAAAAAATAAAATAAAAAATAAATTAATATAGATAAATATATAAATTAAATTAATTCGTATATATATATATATATATATATATATATATATATATATATATATATATTGAGGTCAAATTATATTAAAACAATCAAAATATTCAAAACAAGAATATAATTGTTTAAAATTTAATTAGTTATATTTTATAATATTGAATATTTATTTATTTAGTTTTCATCTATTCATTATTTAAAATAAGAATATTATTGTCTACAATTTAATTAATTATATTTTATTATATCACATATTTATTTAATTATTTTTTATTCATTTTGAAATAATGAGCATAAGCCAATTATATATTTATATAATTAGAATATAGATTATTATTTAACCAAAAGATTAAAGATAATTTTAAAAAATTTAAAAAATTGTAAATTATAAGCTACTTTGTAATATTTATTGAATTAATTTTTTTAAAAAATAATTAAGATAGTACATCAATCATCTCTAAAAATTAAGTTATAATTTATTAAATTATCTTATTTATTTTTGCACCCAGCTACATGACCTGGTCCATAGTTGAACGTGAGGAAAAAAATGAGTTTTATGAGTAACATTACCTTTCCTGCTAAAATGAGTTGACGAGGACTTTCAACACCGACTGTATGTAATGTTTCATTAGTCTGAACATTACAATACTTCTGATATTTGAAATTTTTCATTTTTTATTTAATTATTATAGAGAAAATGGAGGTCAAAGTGTTGTGCTATGCAAAACATGAATATGCATTTTGACATTGAAGAGTCAAAGTGTTGTGCTAGGCAAAACATAAATGTGCATTTTGATATTGAAGTCCCAAGAAAAATAATAATAACTGCAATTTTTGAATTTGAAATCTTGATTAAAATTTATCAATCTTATAAGGTAGTACAACTAAGAAGATAGAACTCAGCAACATCTCCAAAATTGTTTGTAAGGCAGGCACTTAATGTGCCAAATGATGTTCATCTTCATCATTGACAGCTCCAACTCTAAGAATGGCGGCTAGAAAGAGGGCAATTTTCGCTATCCTTGTAGATGCGGCTAATGGGATTGTCAATTAGATAAAAACATATTAAGATGAAGTGATAAGAAAATAGTTACCAGGAAATAATTTTGAAGCATATATTATTTTTTTTAAGGTTTTTGTATTCTCAAGATATAATAAAATTTAACAATTTAATTTGAAGTAGCTAATGAAAATAATTTAGTATAAAATTTTATTCATAATTATTGAATAAATATAATTTTTTTCAAGATAATTGTTGCAAATAATTATATTTTTCCAGATTTATTTCTCATTGGATAATTCTTACAAATAATTAAGTTCTTTTAGAATTTTAACTTTTAAAACAATAATAAAAAATAATTTATTCACTAATTTAAGTTTAAATTCAAGAACCGTCTTTAATATATATATATATATATTATGAAAAGTATATTAATAAATTTACTTAAAATTTTCATTTATATACCATTTAAAATCAATTTTTCTAGGAGGTTTGAAAAGTCAACGACATTCATAGACTACTACATGGCGTTTTGCTCCTTCAGTTACTTGCAAGGCATCCTTCTTTTTACCGTTATATATTTATGAATTGGGTTTTACTAGTTATGTGACTGGAACTTGTATTAATGCATGGAAACCACTATGTAATATAGTATAATTTTTTAGATGAAAAAAGTTGAGAGGATAAATTTTTCATCTCATCGTCAACAGAAGATTAGATTTGGGTTTAAACGTCAAGTGAGAAAATTGGACTTCACTCGTTGACAATAATGGTTGATATGACCTTCAATTTTTTCAATGTCATTTCTCAATAAATTACTATATAAAGCTATCACAATATTTGTTTGTAAATTGAGACAACTTTTATCACAAAGTTGTTTCATCTAATTGCATCGGAAAGTGTAAAATGGGTGAAGATTCAAAATATATATATGGAGAGAGAGAGAGTATAAATTAACTTATTCTAAGACCACTCAATAATAGTAAAATTGAAGAAAGTAAACGCACGATGTAATAATCATATTACAATAATTTAAAGGGTGAAATTATAATATACCACTAATTAAGTACTATATCAATATATTATTATATTTGATTATATATTAATTTTTTTAAAAATAAAATTTTATATATTTTATAATAATATACTAATAATTAAATTTGATAGTATATTAATATATAAAAATTTTCTAATCCAATACATCAATCAAATGCAATAAGAGCATAGAAATTGTTGGTGAGTACGATTCTTACATGTCTCAAATGTATATTTCAAAGGAAAAATTATACTTTATTTACTTATATTTTTTAATTTATATATAATTTTAAATATTATAAATTACGTTCATATGTTTTCGATCATTAACATTTTGTCCACTTAAATTATTTTTATTCAAGATTTAATAGAAAATTTACATGTATTTTACATTTGATTTTTATTACCATAAATTTTGATTCAAATTAATGCTCATTTAAAATTAAATTATCTAAAAATTATTATTTTATTGAAAATTTATTTTCTACAATTTAGTTTTATAATTGCTAAATAAAATGTACCAAATCAAATTTTTTAAGGATAAATTAATTTTGAATTGGTGTCAAATTGAATTAATATTAAAGGAGACTAATAATCATATAAATATACAAAAGTTGGGCGATTCTATGGCACCCAGGGGGTTTTGGAACCCCGGGTGACGTGGATATATAATATCTATTGGATTTCCATTCTGTTATCTAGACCGTAGGAGTTAAAACTCAATTTCATTAGGTTTGAAAACTAAAAGGAAGGTCCTCTTGTTTTGCAATTGGCAAAATGAGCCCAGAAGTGAAAAAGACAAGTTGTTGATTCATGCTGAGTCGACACTGACATGGCAAGGGTGGGGTTTAGATTTACCATGGAATCCAAGTTTCGAGCAATTAAGGAGCAAGTATCGTCGGCCCTAATCGAAGCGATCATTCACAAAGTTCAGCGAATGATTGATGCATTATACTTGGTGGATCTATCCCAGATTGTTATTATCGAAGACTGATCAAAAGTTAAAAGGCGAAGCAAATTGTTGGAACTCTGTTTGCGAAGTGCATTATGGGTTTTGCTAGTATTAGTAGATGGAACTGAATCTATTGCTAGCCTTAATAATGGCGATCTCAAACTGACATACCAGAGGGAAGAAGAAGAAGAAGAGAGATTAATTCATGGAGCTTGTGTACGATGTTTGCACTTATCAGAATCCTTTTAAGATTAGAGTTCTTCCTCTGAAATTTATCTTAGTCTCCTTGTGTTTTTTCAACAATAATGTTTATATTATTTGTGCTTTTAAGAGGAATTTAAAAATAGAGCTCATTTTTTATAATTGTTGATTTCGTTGTTTAGTATCATTTGGAGTTTCTTATATACTAACATTCGTGGCTTAGATTGAGTTTTGTAAATTTTAGGTTTCCTAGTGATGGTTGTTGCTAATTAAGCTTGTGTCTCATCAGTGAGGTGTAGTTCGTTCACTGTGGTTAGTAAAAGTATAACGGAACTTGTCTTAATTAAAATGAAAATTAAATGTTTCAATCTAGGCTTTTTTTACCTTTTAATGAAATTCCAATTTGTGAAATTACATAATTTTAATGTAAATTTTTTTTGTACATATATCATGAAAACACTGTAGAAGATTTAGTTATATCTTTTTATAAATTCATTGCTATCTTGGACCCCTCATCACCTGATGAACCAGTCCTATCCTTAAAAAATGACACAAAAACAAGGATTAAAACTGAGACCATATCCACTATTGCTAATGATATGGTGATTACATCCAAACAGGGTAGAGGAACATTTTGGATTGTATTGTAAGAATGCATATGGTGATTATATCCAAACAAGGTAGTCTGTGACATGCTAGGATTTATCTTCCCCATGCTATGTGGTTACAATGTTTTGATCTTGTGATTTTTAATTCACTTGATGACCCGGTGGCAATTGCACAGGCATACTCTCAAAATGACCATTATAGTATGGACAGGTCACTTATCCTTACACTGAATATTTTTCTTAATTTTTTTTTGCAATTACTCCAGGACATGTCACAAAGAACTATCCTTCATAAACTATGTTTGAGTTATCTAAGCACAGTGGAGAGGGATATGGAAATGGGAGTTAGGGGAAAAAAAAGTGAGAAGCTTCAAAAGCTAGTGCATGAACTTCCCAAAAACACCTTGCTTGTCATGATAACAAGAGGCATTCTTAAACAGTGCAAAGCCACAGGTGGATGGTATTTAGGAAATGACATGTTTGCATAAAAATAATTTTAGCCCATTATTACAGTATGAAATTTTCCAGGAATTAAAGCATTTGTAGCATAAGCTGGCTGAACCTGGTGTGGAGGTTTGGGATATGATGAATAGGTCTATATTCATTAGAACAAAATTGAGGGCTTGGATGGTATTGGAATTGGTTAACAATAATTGTAGCATCCCGTCTAATTGAACTAGTATTTCCTTATTCCTAAGAAACCCATGATCTTGGTCCTTCATTTTACACAAAGTTCTTCTAGTTCCCACCTAAAAAGATATATATGTTAATGGGATTTAGATCTTTCAATCCCAAGGAGGAAATTAGAGTTGTTTGAACTTCTTATCACCTACCACTTGGTACTCCCATGTTTGTGGATTTTCTATAGGGAAACTTGTTCTTATTACCAAGTAGGCCACCTTTAGTGTAACTTGTCATTATCATGTAGTGTGGAAAATTTAAAGGGAAGAGAGAAATTAGAAAAGTGTATTAATTATATTTTTCTTCTTATCTTGACAATGAATGTCCGAGTTAAAAAATACAAAAAATCGATGTGAAGAACTCACCAATTGAGTTGACTAAAGACTTGATTATGATCATGGTTTTAATGTGTTGTATGCAACAATGAAAATCTGAGCTCAAAGAATCAGTGTGGTGCTTCATAAGAAGCTTCTCGAAGATTGACCAAGCTACGACTTGAACATGTAAGAAGTCATATCTATATAACATTGAAGCATAAATTATGCCTTTGTTGTTACTATTGGTCTGGAAGAAAATGAATGCTAGTAGAGAAGGCTGTTTAGGATTCAATGCAAGACCATGCAGAATTTCATTATGGAGCCCAAAACCTTGGCTATATGAAGGCCATTGTTATCTTAATATATTGAATCATGCATCTTGTTCACATTCAGAGATAAGCTTCTAAGCTCCAACCAATTATAGGATTTATTGAAGGATTCTAAGCTCTTGCCACGGTCTCTTATCTAACTAACTATTATGGTGATTTTCTATTCATTTGAATTACTATTCAAATTATATATATTTTGAACTTACTCCTAAGTGCACTCGTCCTTATTTTTAGGTATAATTGTTCATTACAGTTAATATTTATCATTGGTTGATCTGATTTGAAACATTGGTTAGTGGTAAAGTTAGAAGAACAGACCTGATCCTGTGGATGAAGTGTGGTCGAAAATGGTGAAGGCATCTAATGTTTTGCCAGGCGGCACTAAAGTTGCAGAACCTTTTACAAAATAGTTATGATGGGTTCAATTATAGTTGTGAGGACAAACCTGCTACCAGGTAACATTTTAGTAGAAAAAAAGCTCTGTGGGCCACGAATAGTAGTAGACTAAGGTCCAAAAGGTATTTAGTAGCCCAGTTCTACCAATCCCAAGTCCGTATGTCATCCATGTACCTCAAGCTGGCCCATTGAGGATAAGTTATACTATCCAAAATGCATTTATCAATGTATACGTGCAAATATAACAAGTTCTTATAGTGTGTATGTTCAGTCCACCGCTAATTACCCATAAGAAGTGTGAATGATTTTTTTAAATCGGGTGAAGAATTTCAAACCATGACTTGTTAGCTCGTTAGTACTATGACATGTGAGACAATGTTGATTTGGTTTAGACTAGTTTTGAAACTCATGCACCGCATGGTTAATATTTAATAAAAGATAATATATTTTTTAAAAATGTATTGATTGATATGTTGAAATATATAAATTAAAGTACAAAAAAAGATTTTGGAAAATATATTAGGTTATTTTATCATTTAAAATTTTAATGTATGTAATGTAGCTTTATAGATATATAATTAAAAAAAGGAAAAAATAATATTGACGTCATATATTCTGTAGTAATGAAAATAACAATGAGAAAAAGAATAATAATAAAATAGAAAAGTCCATCTATAATTGTACAAATAATTAAATATTTAACAACAATACCACTTTTAATTTAAAATATAACAACACAACTTTTATCTCAATATATATTAAATTCTTATAATATAGTCCTAATAATTTTTATTATAAAACAAACAATAAAGTTAATGTATATTACTCTATTTTCACATGACTTATTTAAAATAGTACTTTAATAAAAATAGAATATATTATATATTATTTATAATTATTAATAATTTTAATATGTAAATTGTAACTAATATATGTAAACATAGAATAAATAAATTATGTAACAAAATAAATTAAGAAAAATAATCTATATACAAGGCAAGAAAAGATAAAAATAATAGGTGATGAGCAAAGTAATGAGAAAGGAAAAAGACATAATAAATGACACAATATTGTAAAACAAATACAATCAAATTTTGAAAAAATAATAGCTCAGGAGCAAATTTATCTTATTTAAAATAAAATTGAAGAAAAATGTAACAATAATTATATTAAATTAAGTATTAAAAAATAGGTTATACAATTAAATGAATCAATTACTAATTTATATGCTGAAAATATATTTTGAATAAAAGGTTAATAAATTTACAAGATAAAATATATGATAGGTGAATTCTATGGCACCTATATTGGTTTGGTATCCATAGAGATGTGATAAAATTCAGATCATTAGATGATATTACAAAAAATCTCAATAAAAACTAGTAATTTCATCCAACGGCTTGGATTTGGAATAACCCATGTGGGTACCAAACCTATAGAGGGCACTATAGAACCCACCTTGATAACAATTCAATTAATGTGCATTTAAGTTGATATATAGACATAGTGATTAAATTTGTTGGAAACAAATGAAATGTTGATAAAATATCAATAAATAAATGTAATATCAATCTTGAAATATTTTTAATAAAAAATAGAATGTGTTTTTACTTAATTCATGTTCTAATATTTACATTAAAATTTTAATTTATTAATAAGAATTTGGATAAATTAAAGATCATGTTAAATATATTATTTGGTTCATGAGAAATTCTTTTATAGTTTTAAAAAATTAAATGGTATTAAGTCTATGTTATTTAGTTTGTTACATTTGAACTTTATATAGTAGAAGTGAATTAAAAAAATGAAGTAGACGAATCGAGAAAAATAGTATGAGAAATGTATTTTCTTGGCAAATCTTAACTAATGTATTTTGATGCTAAATTATTATAGTTGATATTTTTTATGAAAAAAATTAAAAAAATATTAAAAGTTTTCTATGAAGGAAATATATGAAAACAATTATTTATATTTAATTTTTATATCAAACTATCAAATTATTCAAGAGATATAGATTAATTAAAAATAGAACATATTTCAATATATTTATATTAATTATTGATATTGACATTTAAACTATAATACATATAACTTGATCTCCTTCTTAATTAAAATATTAAGTGAAACTAATCATATCATTAATATATGAAAATTTTAATTTTAGTGAACATGTTTAGACTAAATTAGAAGGAGAGATTCTTCTCTTATTTTGATGTCCTATATGGCGGTATAAGAAAGAAGTTCAATTACTAGTAATCAATAAAATTATATTCTTCCTACAGTGGATAGCCCTAACAAAATCTTGGTGTTTAAATCCTTGAACTCTTTCGAACCCACTGATTGAGTAGCTTTGCCAAGCTTACAAATATCCAATATTGGAAATGACGAACCAAGGCAACTTGTTAAGTGATGAGGAACTTTTACAATATAATAAAGTTGTGATATGACACACTAGACATTAAAAGATCAAACTCTCTTATATGTGTGCCAATCCAGTTTGGTCATGTATGTTTGGTGTTGGAACCCTTGGTGTGTAGAAGACATCACACACAACACCAATAATAAGTAAATAAACAAATATGTAATATTCAATTTCCTGCCGTATTAATTCACATACAAGAAAAACTCACTGCAAATTTTTTACCAAATAAGGAATCTCATATGAGTTATTATCTTTATAATACATCTTTATAGTCTTAGTCATGTTACATGCATAATGTAATTGTTTTGAAATTATCACTTGATTACTCCCTATTTTGATTTTGTCATCCAAAAGTGTCACAATAAGGCATTTACACGTGCCTAGAAAAGTGCATAGATACAACTTTTATCTCTTTAATTATAGTTTTAGGAATTTTATGCTATTTAAAAAGTTACCAATTTTACAAGGGTATGAATAATGTGTGCAACAATGTTGAAAAACATTTTTCTGTATTTTAGTTTATAGTGTCTTATTTTTTACATTTGCATTATAAAAAAGTTTAAGATCCTACACCAGTAATTGTAGGAAAATTGTAATTCTCCAAATAACTTTGCACTATAGAGAAAGGTAAACTCTGATTAGAATTGTGCCCTATATGATTACTTAATATTTTCTTCATTGTTGACATAAAGTTAATTTATCTATAACAAAAGAATAGGTTAGAAGGTGTTAATTTTTTTTTGTTTAGGGATTACCATGTTCATTCAATGTTATTAAAAACACTGTCTTAACATTCTAGACAGTAGGAGTGAGTTATAAAACACCAACAAAAGTCTGATTTATATATTGTTGATTTGAAATATAATTCTTAGTGTTCAACATAAAAATACTAATGAAATTTGAATAATTCCCATTGGTTCTTAGACTGGGTTATTATTTCCATAATTTTTCTATTGCTGTTTAAGGTATTGTGATACCAATATAATACAAGGGGGTTACATTTTCAAAGGTAGCACCTACCTTAATGGTTTTCATAGTAATTCATTTGTTTATTTTCCCTAACTGTGGGTTGTGATAATCCCTTATCATGTTCTATGATTGTAGCATGTATATATGGTACTTGTTATAGTATTCTGGACTGAGTTTGGAACTACAAGGATGATGCGGACAAAATTCAAATCATTGACCTGAAGAAGTACATTTAATACTTTATCAGAGTTGTAAATTGAAAATTTTCCTTTAAAATATGATAAATAATAAGAAATAGAAGAAATAATATAATTTAATTGAATGAATGCCAATGATTGAAGGAAAAAATGTAAAATAAGTCCTTTAATTTCAAGATAATTAGATTTTATGTCATGTGAGCCTAAACCCTTGAAAATCATTCCCTCCAACTATTCAATAATTGAAATTAATAACTATCATTAATTTAATGAATTATCTTATGAAAATATATTCTCTTAACTTTTAAATTAAGAATTATAATATTATAATATATCAATTTATTTTTCCATTTTTTTATAAATAATATCTGTATCATAATTGATAGATGAAATTAGATACATAAAATTAATTAAATACATCAAAATGAGTCGTAAAATCATATACCAATAAATCCATGAAATGAACCAACCCATTATAATATTGTAATACTTATTTAAAAAGTTCATGAAAGAATAATGTATTTTAGTAAAATAATTAATTAGGTTAACAATAATAGCAATTCTAAGTTTTGCATAATTTTTAAAGGTGACTTTCATATTTTTATAGCATTCGACACCTGATAGTAAAAATATATTGACAAAGTTTAAATAAATAAATTTGATTTAATTTATAAAGCTTTTATTAAATTGTAAAGATATATACAATTCAAGTAAATAAAAAGAAAAGAAATAACGAGTGAGTTCTAAATTAAGGAAAGAGTTAAAAACATAATATATAATTAAATAATTAAATTAAATTAAATATTTAACTCATTAAAAATATTTATGTAATGAAAAGTAAAATAATATCATTTTATATAAATATACACTATTCAGTAATATTGACATTTGAAGTATAAATAATAGGAATTAATAAAAAAAATACAATGAAATACATAGAATAAAGTGAAATGATACATCAATTATAAATTCTTAAATATATATTTAATTTGAAATATAATACTTAAAAATTAATATAAAAAGTAATTATAAAACTTAAAAAAATATTTATAATTTTAATTTTTATATAGTATAATGTCAATTAATAATTTATGATAAAATAATAGTATTTTTCCATGTCTTCTAATTAAAATTGATTAGCTACACATGACTTATACATATTTAATAAAATAATGATGTGATAATTATAATAATAATTTATTGTTATGAAAGTGGTTCAAAATATAATGAGATAAATTTATTTAAGAATAAATGATATTAGCACTTGCTATTGTAAATCATTAAATTCATTTTTGTGAAAATAAGCAAAAACTTATCTCTTAGTGAATAAAGAGACCCTAATGATTAAGGCTTATAATAAGTTAAGTTAACACTAACTAATTAGTAAATTATATTTATTAATTTAATTTAAAATAAGATATGTTTAAATATTTGGTCAAACTTGGATTATTTATGTAAATTATGCATTATGTATGATGAAATAAAATAAGTAAAAAGTTTATTTAGAAGGTACTTTAAAATATAGGAACTCCCATTTATTTGAAAATAGTTATTTTATTAAATGATAAAATTTTTATTTCATAATAAAAGTGATGAAATGATATTTTTTACATTATTATCCCTCATATTATTATATATTTTAATATTATTTTTAATTATAAACAATAAAATAATATCAATTTTTAATTTTTTATTATAATAGTTTGGTAATTATAATAATAAAATTTAAGACATAATATTCTATATTTTTAATAAAAATTTTCTAATATAAAAAATTGATAAAGTAACAATTTTATACTTTTACTTTAAAAAGTATTTGTTGTTATAATTTTGGTAATAAAATACTCTAAGTCGTGTGAATCTAACAATTAAAGTGGTTTAAGATGATAATTTAACATTTCTATACTTTTACCTGATATATATAAGTCATGTGAATCTAACAATTAAAGTGTTTAAGCAATATTGAAGTTTTGCTAGAATTTAAAGCTAATAAGAAAATGTTAGTTTATATAATTTAAATTGATTTTTGCTTCTAACTTTACAATTGTAAGAGAATTTTATTTATTAAAGTTTTCTTTAATTTAAAAGAAAATTTATTATAGTTAAATGTAATTATTTATTTTGATTAAAAACACACAAGTTGCCTTGGTTCAATCTCAAAAATGGTCTTATGATATGAGGAAAAAAAAAGCTAATAAAAAATAGTATATTTAATACCAATTGGATATTTATCGAACACGTCGTTGTTACTTTGGAAAGAAAACAAAATTTGTCAGGGGAGTAGGTTGTAATTTTATAAAGAAGAAAATAAAAGATTAAATTGCAAGTCATAAAGTAAACTTTATTGGCAGCTGAAAGTTGCATTCAAATGAATTGACTGGGGTTAATAAACCCTTACGGTACCTTACGGTACAAAAGCCCTGCCCTATGTTCACACAAAAACACTAAATTCAGGGTAGGACTTCCACACCCTAGGTCCAGGTAGAGAAGATAAACCCCGGACACATGGCAAGTTTCTAGTTATTAATTTTTAGTTAATGTTATGCATGTACTATAGAGTATTCTATCTCTCAATCAAATGTTGTTCCCCGTAGTCAATGCTACAGAGATTGCAATTTATATTGTAAGATTTAGGAATTTTTTTTTATAAATCAATTTTTTTTTAATCCAAATGAAACAAGTTTAAGTTATTTTTTACTCCATTCAATTTTAATATGAAATTGCATCTAAAGTTTAGCTAAAAGACTTCATTAAAAATTATTTATTTTTATCATGTAATGAAATTAACTTGAATTTTTAGTTTAATTTGATAATATAAAATAGAGAAGGTAAAGCTCTAAAAATAATATTGACCATCAAGATTAACTTAAGATGGATCTAGTAATATTAAAATTTTTAACATTAATATTAAGCACAATTCAAAGTGCTATAAAGCCATAAAGAATTAAATTAATAATATTTGAATAAATTCTTATTTTGAGCATAAAATTTAATTAATAGTTTGAAAATTCATAATAAATTATTAAAATTTAATATTCAAAATTTTTATTGATTTATAGTTACTTGATCCTTGAATAATATGATATATATTATATAACTAATTATTATCCAAAAGATGAAAATAATGTCAAGTTTATCTACACCACAAAATCTTATTCAAATATGATTAGTTATTATATGTATTAAGTTAAGTAGTTGCCACTAAATTAATTCAATAAAATTTTGCTTAACTTAATATTTAGTTCAAATAAAATAAACAAATAAGATCCAATTTTAATTTGATAAATGAATTTATTTAGATCAATGATGAAATATTGACTTCAAACATATTCTTAATTTGATTAATATAGGATATCATAAATGAGAATTTTAAGGTGCATTAAATTTTAATTGATAGTTTGACTTGATAGCATTAGAAGTAAATAATTTTAAAATAAAATGTTAAAATAGAGTAGCAAAATACTTACAAAATTTGATAAAATTTAATGATATAGCATTTATATTTGTAATTAAAATTTTTAATATAATTCTTTTGACATTCTTAGTAATGTGATAATATATGATAATATTTTAGGGATTTTATTCCCCTCATATTATTAGTTTGAATGCTTAACTTTGTATGTGGATTATCAATTGTACAATTGCCTTGTATTTTTTCTTTACAATTACCAAAAAAAATTTGTCATAATTCTAAACTCAGCTCTATCTAAAAATAAGTAATTTAAGTAGGGTGTTTAATAGATTATCTTATTTATTTAAGCTACAATTTTAGTAATTTAAAACATGATCTTATTATTAAACATAATAATGTGACCAAATATTATAAATTTATATGTTAAATTATTAAAATTATCATTAAATTAATATTTTAACGTATTAAAAAAATTAAATTTGATATTTATAGATTTTATAAATGAATAATTATGTGAATTTATGTTATATCAAACTAATCCATACCTAATTGTTGTAACTTCATGCATTAAATTATAAATTATAACTTAAACAAATGAAATAACCTATTAAACACCCTACTTAAATTACTTATTTTTAGATGGTTTTAATTTAAAATTATATTAAAAAAAATTTATAATTGTACGAGTAATAATTTACTCAATACATATAAGATTGAATGTTCAAATCCATGACAACATAATGTGAGAGAAATAAAACTCCTAAAATAATATTAGATCTCATTGCACTATTAAAAATGCTAAGAGAATTATATTAAAATTTTTAATTACAAATATAAATATTATACTATTAACATTTACCAATGTCATAAGTATTTTGCTACTTTATTTTGACACTTCATTTTAAAATTATCTATTTTAATGTTATGATGTCGAACTATCAATTAAAAGTTGATGTATGTTAAAATTCTCTTATTTGGTATCCTATATTAATTAAACTAAGAGTATGTTTGAAGTCACTATTTCATCTTTTAATTAAATAAATTCATTCGTTAGATTAAAATTGGATTTTATTTGTTTGTTTTATTCAAACTAAATATTAAATTAAGCAAAACTTTATTGAATTAATTGAGTAGTAACTACCTAATTTAATATACTTAAAAATTAATCATACTTAAATAAGATTTTATGGTGCAGATAAACTTCACATTATTTTCATCTTTTAGATAATAATTAGTTATATAATATATATCATATTATTCAATGATCAAGTAACTATAAATCAATAAAAATTTTGAATTTATAGAAAATTTTAATAATTTGTTATGAATTTTTAAACTATTAATTAAATTTTACGCTCAAAATAAGAATTTATTCAAATATTATTAATTTAATACATTATGGCTTTATATCACTTTGAATTGTGCTTAATTTTAATGTTAAAAATTTTAATAGCACTAGATCTAGTTTAAGTTAGTCTTGATAGTCAATATTATTTTTAGAGCTTTACCTTTTCTATTTTATATTATCAAATTAAACTAAGAATTCAAGTTAATTTCATTGCATGATAAAAATAAATGATTTTTAATGAAATCTTTTAGCTAAACTTTAGATGCAATTTCGTATTAAAATTGAATGGAATGAAAAATAACTTAAACTTGTTTCATTTAGATAAAAAAAAATCTGGTTTACCCATAAAAAATCCTAAATCTGACAATAGAAATTGTAATCTCTGCAACATTGACTACAGGGAACAACGTTTGCCTGAGAGAAAGAATACTCTATAGTGCATACATAACATTGATCGAAAATTAATGGCTAAAAATTTGCCTCGTGTCTAGGATTTATCTTCCCTACTTGAACCTAGGGTATGGAAGTCCTACCCCTAGATTTATATCGGACATCTCGGACAAATGCATTAACTATTCCTTTAATCTACGTGTAGGTGTTAGTACTTGCCACCACGAATTATTATCTTTCTACACTTATTGTAGTACTTGCTTTCATTCTTTTGTGACGTCTTATCATTCATAAATGAAGCACTAATGTTGTTGACAGATACCATGGTCGTTCAAAATATTCGTCCCACACATCATTTTTCAACCAAGTCGGTAAATTCACGAAACCACTGTCTATGATATTGTGGTGTATGTTCTCTTACACACAACCTCACATGCGGGGGGTGGTTGTCTATATCCATCGAGGTCTTAAGCGGATAAATAGCATCAGAGCGACGTAACATAGACATTGGTGATTAGCTTAAAAGCATTAAAATATTCATCCTTTATTTAACAACTTAGTGTCCTTTATAGATAATTTTTTGCTTGTCCCCCAAATGGCCTAGTACGATACTATTAAAGTCCAACAACTGCAATTAAGATGACTGGCTATATATAATTCATAGCCACGCCTACTCCATGTGCACTAGAAGCAAAATAATAATGAAAGGTGACACTAGCAGACTTCCAAGCGACAAGAAGTGGTATGTTGTTTTTGTTGGTCGTCGGCCTGGGGTTTATAATTCATGGCTTCACTACATGGCACAAGTAATTAGGTTTAGCGGTACTGTATACAAATCATTTTGATCATGGGCTGAGGCATAAGCGGCATATGCATCTTAGCTTGTGGATAGGAGATGTCGAACCTATGGACGACTGCCATGCAATTTGGACAAGCATTATGTAATTTTCATTGGTCGCAGGCCTAGAGTGTACCAGTCATGGCTTGAGTGCCATTTTCAAGTTTATTGGTATAATGGTGTCATGTACTGGGCTTACATGAATCGAGATCTTGCTGTTAATGCATTTAGGCATTGGCAATGGGGAGAAGGGAGCAATCATCAAGTAGGTCAACTCCAGTTCAACTCGTCCTCTTGTCCTAACCACTTATCTTAGACTAAGTTTGGTGGGTAGAATGACTCTAATGCACTAGACGCATCGTCCTCCATAAGAAGTCCTGTTTCTGATCATTTGGTGCCACTAAGTGAACTAGACTGGTTGCATGGCCTGTTAGTTAGTCTTGGCATCGTGCTGTTTTTAACAAGTTTGGAGCTTGAGAATGCAGACGAAGGCAATTAAGGGTTCATGCAGGGCCCATCACGCTATTAGCTTCCAGTTATGAGTTTGGTGTGTTGTATTTCATGGGCAAAACTGTCAGCCAGGCCCAGTGGTCTGTAATGCATTTTAGTTGAAGGTGTAGTTGCGTTCGTGCTTATGATGTTTTTGTGTTATTGCCTTACCAATTTTCATGTAATAAAAACGTGGGCATGTTGTGTCCTAGCTATCTTTCATTGTCCCATCCCCCGCATCTCAATACACCGATGGGTGAGTGAGTTACCAATACTATAATTGTGCGCACCACAATGTGAAATACTATGATTTAGTTAGTTAATTTCTTGATAAGTAACCACATTTGGGTGTGTTTTCTGGATCCCATATGACCAGTTCCTATACCCTTATCCCCAAGAACCAATTTGATATGTGGTTAAATCGTGATAAACTCATTGTCGTAATAGTTAATTGACTCTTTTTTATCTAACTTATTACTATTCATATCATATGTGTTGTATATAACTTTCATATGAAGTAAACAGTATCAGACATTATTCTATCCTCAAGAAAAATTTGCCCAAATAATATAAATTAAATGTATCCATCAATGCAATATGTAAATAAGGGAGAAATAACATTTGGATAACAAAGTAATATTAATATTTTATTCATCTACATTTATTTTGAGATATAGTTATCCAAAATTAATGTGAAGAAATCACTGATTAATTTTAAATAAGTGAAACTTGTTCTTAGTTATTTTTATTGAAAATAGTTTACGTAGATATATAGTGATACGAATTAATTCATGCAAATTAAGATCACTCTGACTGTCCTTCGGATTCACATGCATTAATTTTCACATATTATCCTTAAGAATTAGTCTTCAAACCATTTTACCTAAAAAAATATTACACAATTAACTGAGTCAATTAAAAACTTGTAAAGAAAAAAAATTATCTAATTTAATCGAATGGATCTGTTTTCACTCTTCAAGCTTTATATTTAGATAGAAAAATTAAAGTAAATTGATTTTATATTACTCAATAACATTTAAGTTGTAAACAATTCATGCTAGAAAAAAATGTACATGTAAGTGTGAGAAATAGTACATGAAGTGTTAAGCATTGGCCCATATTAGTGGGGTATGTATTTAATTCGGTGTAAAATACCTAAAACCTTTTATTAATAAATTGTTTTTAATCTTCAAGTATTATTTTCAAGAACGTGTAATATGTATATTAAGACTTTAAGTTATTTAACAGTATTTAGAAAAATTTGAATATAAAATACATTTTGTTGTATATGCACAAGTTGGTGCTGTCAGTATCAAATTATAAATCATATAAGTAAGCATGAAATACCAAGGAGGAGTGCAAAATTAGACAAATAATAACAAGATACCCAATATGCAACTTATAGAGTATTAAGTGTTACTAATAAAACATATTATATGATAAATTAAGTCATAGATATTTAAATATCCAATAATAATTTCCATGGAGAGTATATTTTGTACCGAAAGACATTACCTTGGTGACTAATAAATATATTATATCATGTTATATTATAATATGTTGTACTATATTTTTTTAGAAGTGCTAGCACATACAAATGAGGAACACTGCTTAAGTATAGAGGAACAACAGTTTAAAAATAAAGTTTATCTTTAAGAAGAGTAACAAATAAAATAAAAATTTGTGCATAGTTAAACAAAGTCAATCATGGAAAGATATCCCATTGACATTGACAAAAATTGGATTAATCATAATTTGATTTTAAATAGTACAGGCGTAAAAACATGTCAATTTACAATATATTGGCATAGTACTTATAATTTAACACCAAATATGTGTTGATAAATTTAAAATAAATATAATTAGATTTTCTCTTTAACTAATGTTATTAATATCTCAGTTATAAAAAACATATGTGGATACCTGAAATAAACAAGCATTAACCAGAACAAATGGGAAGAAAAGAAATAGTGCTTGAAATATATACTCCATAATACTTGAATTGAAAATGGAACAAGCAACATACACCAGGACATGTAATGGACAAATAGAAGCATCAAATGGCCACAAAAATTGAACTTCAGACTAAAATAGTGTTTTCCTCTTTTGTACAATTTGACTGTCTCCGCTCATATATATGTTAACCAGTTGTGTTAGGCTATTGCAGACATGCTACTGTTAGAATATCTTAAGCAGTCGGCCGGAAAAGATTTGCAATGGTTGATTCATTTGGTGGCACTCGCTTACTCACATGCAATACTTCAGGTGCGATGCCTGGACATGTACAGTGGAGTTAATTTGCAACGATTCCTTTACCTAGATGAAGATAAAGCACTTGGCTTCTTGCGTATGAGGAGCAATGGTCAAATGTTGACCCTCCGTACATATAAGTTAAAAGGGCAGTTGCGGGCATGGATGCCCTTAGTTATGAGTGAAGAGTTGCTTTCATCCTATCCATGCATGGGAACTATGCATAAAATAAAGTGTCAACCTCATGAAATGTACAAAGTTGATTATTTTAAAATTGCTATACATAGACAAGTGGTGCCATTTTAATATGTACATAGCATTCTACTCCCCCCAACCTAAACTTTTTTTATACATAGATATGCACTAATGAAATATATTACCTCGTAATTTCAAGTAAAATTGATCCCATAGTTTATTTCTACCTCAATTGAAGAAGAGAAATTTTATCATAGTCAAATATAAGAATATAAACTAGCTTTTTAATTATATATAAAGATATGCATAAAATACGTTGAAATAAAATATTAAGTTATTCATTTATATATTTGTATAGTGGGTTATTTTAATTTTTATTCTATATATAGAAATCATTATAGTTTAAAAAATAAACTCATATGTAAATAATATAATAATCTTTTATAAATGTTATTATAATTTATATTATGATCTTGTTTACATCACTTGACCATTTCATCAATTTGTATAGTTTACTGTGCGCAACTATTATTTCCTATACCACCTTTGAATTATCTTTCACCATGCAGTGGGGCTATTTTGCAACTATTCCATTAAGGATTTATCCATAAAATACTTGTTGTTTTGCTACTTATATCTATTTGGTCGTGTTAGGATTTGCCATATGGCTTAGGTTTCAAGTGCCCAAACGTTTCAAATACAACGTAGCCTTCACCTAACAACATAAGAAGGCAGTTCACAAGAGCAATGTTAATTTATATCCAAGGCTGATATGGAAATAAGAGTTTCATCTTGCAACATTAAACAGAAGATTATTACAAAATACTAACATTAGGGGTAAATTGACTCTTATTTATAAATTAAAGGGCAAGGATGTGCAGAGCTAATTGAATCAAGGGATGAGACTGCAATTAGGATAATCTCTTGAGAAAATATGCATTATTTTATATGAAAATTAAGCAGGTATGTTGGATATGGTTTTGACTAATTCTGAGGATAGAACTGTTATTAAACTTAACCTCAGGGGAAATATATGAATGAGTGTGAAAACGTAAGAGCTATGATTGGTAATGGAATAAACTTCATAAGAGGTGGGTATCATTTACCTTAATTCATATTTACTTACTTGGCAATTGATGCAATGGCTAAATCAATATGGCACCATTTCAACCACCCACATAAGGACTTCCACCGACCATGGTCAGACATTAGTAGCACCAACTCCACTAATTGGTATCTCCATGGCGTGAAAACTCTAGCAGAGTTGCAATTATTTGCCTGTATACTCCATTAGTTCCATCTCTTATTCTCTCAATACCTCCATTCAAAAATTAAATAAAAGACGACTACAAGGGCTAGGTAATGTCCTATCCATCTAAGATTCCATGGCCTCTTACTCCTACAGTTTGTTCAATCAGTAGGGTTATGGGTATTCTATTTACCCCCATATATCATGCTTTAGGTGATCATATAACTCTACAGGGTAGCTTGAGTTTTGGGTTTAAAAGGGGTATTTGAACGTTGACTACTTTTCTAATCTCCATAAAAATCTCTCGGTGTTCCTTGCAATTTTATACTGCATCTGTCATGATTCTTTATTCTACCATGTCGAAATGCAATTTAATCACATTGTCTTTATCTACTGGTTAGTTTTATGGAATGTCCTATGGTTGTGACTACATCATGTTAACTCGTAATGACACAAAGCTCTGAAATCTCCCTATGTGATACAGTTGCAAACAAATGCTATAGACATTGTATCTAATAAATAAACAGTAAAGGCTACGTCTGCACATTTGCAAAAAAAGTGTGATCCTTCAAATACTAGATAATCAAATCTTCACATTGAAATACTACGACTAGTTACCGCTAGTGGTCACTAGGAATTATAGACAATGAATTCTATGTAACCAATTGGAGTAATAACAATTGTAGCATATGTTAGTTTCTTGGTGTCACCTATAACTATTTGTTGGTGTTAACTTTAATTCATCGCACACAAAGTCTTCTACTACGCAGACACATTTTTACAAGATAGATGTTTGCTAGTGTGAAATTATCCATGTTAGCGTGTGTAGTTATAAGTTAATATGTGAATCTAGATGAGTGTCTACGTTGGCCTTTGTCCATCTTCTTTTTAGTGTATAGTGTAAGTTAATGAAGCTTGAGTAGAGTGATTATCTCGATCTTTCGATATGTAATGTCCATTGAGTACTTATTCAATTCGCAGTGTCTATGGCTTGCATAGTTAATTAGTCTTGAGTCCACATTTATAACTACCATTAACATGTCATAAAGATTGTTATTGGTGTGAACCTTATTATTAATTATTGATAATTGGGGTGGAAATTTGTCAACATGAGCTTTAAACTTTACTATTGTCTAATGTAAATGTCTTCACCAATAAGGTTCAAAAAGTTTATCCTCCCCTTATCGAACTATGAAGAATTTGGAATGGTAATGTTTATGTCAGTGTGTCCATTCACATATATACAGCATAACTACATAAACTGCATGGACCAAATAAAAGGTTAGCGTACCCTGTCTGTGTCCAGATTTGCATTATTTCACATCACTTTTCCTGTACTAACATGATTGATAACAGAATCCAAGCAGGCTACCTGATAAATTCTATGACAAATCCAATTCAATGTTAGTTAAAGGTCTTGCTATACTGTATAATGGGTGCAAGGGTGAACACATCGTCCAGCTAGAAATTAAAGGATGCAGGGCATGTTTTAATGCCAGATGGATGAAATTCCTGGCATGTATAAAAGTCGAAGTAGGAGGGGCATTTGAGATTGAGTTCACGCCATTGTCTTTTTTCCACAAGTATTGAATGCCACACCCCTTGACAAAGCGCATGTTAGCTAAGACATACAAAGAGCTTCTCCATGCATATCCACTAACCACAAACATGGATAATAGTGACCAAAATCCACAACACTCTGTCTCTGCTAGGTGTAGGGACCATGGTGGCTCAGTGGTTGTCATTTCATCAAATAGTAGCGATGGACAGGAAGGCTATGCCAAACATATTTCACACCATGCAATCAGATGTACTAGAGGCAACAGGGGATAATGCAGAGGTAAGTTTAGCCTTCATACAAGTCTGCTATGATCGATATATTGTACTTGATGTTTTAATAATGCTTGGCAATCCACACGATTTCTATGTTCTTGTCGTGGAAATATCATGTGGCAGTAGGACGTCGGAGTCATGGTACAACCTTTACTCGTAGTGGACAAACTAAAATGTTGCCATCAAGTGGGCTGGTACAAGAGTTCTCAAAAAGCTGCAAGAACTTCATTGTTAGCGTGGCATATTGAGTCACTGATATTTGGCTAAATTGAATAATTTCATGCAGTTTATCCCAAAGAATTTTGCAAGGAAATGGATCTCACGATCAAGGCAACTGTGGAGACTTTCAACTAGTGATGGTAGGACATGGGAGGTTCAATCAATTAAGCTGAAGAACGGGAAGGGTCATAGCCTTAATAAGGGATGGCTAAGGTTTGTGCAAGACAATAGGCTCTAAGTAGATGACTGTGAGTTCCAACTGAGGGAGAGAGATCACCTCATAGTCATTATAACACGCAGGTGATTGCCCTGACATGTATATTCACAAGTTCTGATTCACAACCGCGTGCCTTTTGAGGTGGAAGGGTATGGGATGATACCTTAAGCTATAGACAATATGCCAGGCATGCTGGACTTTGTCAAAGTTTGGAAATAATAAACATAATCCCCGAAACTTCTGATCATAATTTTCCCCATCTATTTATCATCTTTTTCTAAGTAACCTCTTATAGGACATATATTTGATCCCTTTTGTAGGACTGTTAGTTTACTTTTGTTTCTAGATTTTTTCATTGCACAATGCTGACAGGATTTGTCATTTAATTAATGACGTATCACAGAACCAGCCCTCAATTGTATATGCCGTTAATCCTAATTTCACTAGTTAAGGTATGCATAATATAAAATGTTCTATATTTATCACGAAGACACTCCAGGTGAATTGGAAACGTCAGTACATTCAAACTACATTCTGGCATGTTCTGGTATCCTTTTGCAAACACATGAACATATTTTCCTCTCGCACTATTCTCTCTCGTTATGTATTAAAAGCTTAACATTCGGAACTCAGCCAATTATCTATTAGAGTTATATATACTATTACTATTACATATAAGCATTGCAAATGGAAATACGTGCGGGAACTAAGAAAGTTTTAGCATTTGCAAGAAAATAATTTCCACCAGATCCGAAATCAAATTCAAATGTAAATGTACTTTAACTTTTATATTACTTTATAGGTTGCACCTTACATATCTCACTTTTAATTGGTTGCATTATCTTGTTGGTCACATGCATTTGTTCTAATTTGCATCTTAAATGTTGATATCACTATATGATATGCATGTCTATATATGTTTGTATCAATTAATCTCATTGTAATAATATTTTGCAGAAAACAATAACTATATTGTGGCAAAATATGGATGGTCATTATATAGTTTCAAATCTTAATCTTAAAAAATAACTTTAAATACTTGTAAATTAGACGTTAACCATTTAAACTAATTTCTCAACACTTACGTTGCGCAGGTATTCCTTAATCTTTTTAAATGAAAAAAAAATTGGAGTAATGATTATATGCTGAAAAATTCAATACGTTCATATATTATTTTTAATATGTAATTGAATAGCAGTTATCTTAAATAGCAATTTTTTAATAGTATCATCAAAGTAAAAAATCATATATAATTTAATAATTTAATTCATATAAATATATAAATTAGCATTTTGATAATTTTACATTAGTATTTAACTCAAATAATTTCATTTTTATATATAACAGTATTATGATAAAATTTTTAACTCATTATGCAATTCAATAAACAATAAGTTTAATGTATATTATAGCATTTTCACCTAACTTGTTTAAGATAGTACTACGATGAAAATAGACAAATTTATATATTATTTATAATAATTATTAGTTTTAATAATTAAGATGTAAACAACATGAGTAAACATACAACGCATAAAATTAGGGATAAAATAAATTAACAAAATTAATCTGTATGCAAGTCAAAGGAAGATAAAAATAATAGGCAAGGAGCAAGGTGAGGTAAAAAGAAAATGTTATAATATGGGTCATAATTTTGTAAGACGGGTAAAACAAAATTTTGAGGAAATAATAGTTGATAGCAAATTTTAACTTATTTGGAATAAATTTGCATAGAAATATAACAAAATTCATATTACACTTAGTATTAAAAAAATAGGATATGCTCTTAAAATGCATCAATAACTAAATTTAATGATAGAATTTTAATTTAAAAAACTGTTAATGAATTTACGATATATGAAAAAATATTATATTTATATTATTCAATGATACTAAATTAAGTTTTTACCTTTTTAAAATTAACTTCAAAATTATACATTCTTAAAAAATTATAATACTGAAGGCCGTATGAATTATAAATAACAACATTGCAGTATAAAAATAATTGTACAGAGTAAATGATAAAAAAAATACATAAGTTGTGAATACTTGCAAAAATTTAAACTTTTGTATTTTTAATTTGAAATATAATAATAAAAAACTGATGGGAATAAAACATTAATAAATTTTAAGTAACCTTAATTTTGTTTTTCAACAACTTTTACCTATAGTTAAGGTCTGTACTTGATTACCTCAATCATTACACATCGCATGCATAAAGATTTTTATGTTATTTGAAATGCTTCTATGACATAATATTAATTAGTTGGAGGAATTTTATAAATAATAATATGTTATGTATACACATTCGTACTAAGAATAATGTAACAAAAAAAGGGTGATGTCACAATTATTAATATATTAGAAATACTAATCTTTCATCAAACAAAAGCAATACTAGCTTGTTAAAATTTTCTCATAACTCACCTCAAATTAACAATTATTCTGCTACACTATCATTATAATTCTCAATTTACAAATGTTATACCAATCAAATAAATAATTATATTAATTTTCTAACTTCGTATTATCCATTTTAATTTTAATTTTCATGAACAAAATAAATTTAGAAATATTTTTCTAGTAGAATATTTCTACAGAATATCATTTTTTATGCTTAAACATAAGTTTTTCTATTACTACTTAACTCACTTAGTTAATTTACTTTCAACTATAATCAAATATTTTGATGTTATTTCCTCTATATCAACTCATCAAATGATATGTAATTAGATAACACAACAACTCTACTTTAGGACATGTAATTTTGCAGTAGTATAAGTTAACTATTTTCTAAGGTGTCTCAGTTAACTTGTAATATTTTATCATATGAGCCGATAACATTTAGTTCAAATAGTACTTAACTATCTTTGAAGGTTTTGTGCCATTCGTTATGTACAAAGTTTGATTCCCAATCCTTGCATAGGTGCATTAAGTAGTTTAACCGCTTTTATTGTTACAAAAAGGAAAAAAAGGCAAAGCAAAAGATAACCACTTAAAGCATAAAATGGTAGTTGATTTCAATAAACTTTAAATAAAATTATTGATATTTGGCATAAGATTGTTTACTTAAAATACCATGCATATATGAATTATTCTTTTAGAAGCATAAAATTAATACTTATCACAATTACGAGAATGAAATTATTTATATGCAAATTATGTTGACATATATATTGTAAATAAATTTAAAGATAATAATAATTTTACATTTAAGGAGAAGTAAGTATATGTGAGTAGGCGTGTTATAATATCTCATTATTTAAAATGTTATGATATGTGATGTGAATAAATTTAGTTTCCTTAAATGATGAAACTTCATATTAATTTGAATAAATTTTATTACAATGAACCCTAAATTAACTATCTATTTTATAATGAAACCTAGGAGTCTTATAACTTGAAACACACAACTTCAACATTATAATATAATTAAATAATGGAGTAACTAAAAAAAATGGAACATGAATGGTGTTTGGAGGCAGTACACACTTAATCCATCTAAAAAATTATTCTTGTGATCAGTTGCGAAGAAATAAAACAATTCTTTAGAAGTGGTGTGTTGCAATATAGAAAGGAAGAATTTTCATACGATCAAACCTTAAAAAAAATTGTAAAATACTAAGTTGTAACTTTGAGTAACATAGTATGATTGTTAAAGAAATGAAGTGTGTGCATCATACTATCAAAGGCAAACGTCAAATAAGTTGACTAGGGTTAATAAACCCTAAAATGCAAGTAAGGGATGGAAGTCCTGCCCTTTCCAAGAGTTATGTGTAATCGTTGACTAAACGCCCAAACTTCATCCCTTGCTCTTGACTTTCTAATTTTTTTTTTGCCATAACTTTCTAGTTTTTATGTTCAAAATATAGGCAGGAGTTGCGCATTGCATGAAATTACTTCCCTCTCTAATTTTTATAGTTGAGAAGGTAGTCAGGAGACGAGTCAAACAATGGAAGTAAGGGGAGTGGGAAGTCCAGGGTAGAGCGGGTGATGTTGGTGGAAATAAGTGTTTGCTAACTTAACTAACATTGGGATTGCAATCTAGTCATACAAACAGGGGACGTACAATGATCACACACGACTAACAAATGCATATCAAATAGCATTAACTTGCAAGTCCCATCAAGCATGGTGGGGATCACAGGGTAATAGCCACTACTTGTTAGTGTATGTCCTAGAGCCAATCATATTGATGATTGAAGTTATATACAATGTATTATGTTTTAGGCAATTTAATTATTATATTTTGTTTTTATTATTATTATGCGCAATTTATAACTTAATATAATAATTATCCTTGGAATAGCTTTGCTATTCCTAAAATGCCCCTAGTCAAGTATTATTATGAAAAGGATAGTAATAATACATCGAGACTAGCATGTATAGTGACTGATGATTACGAATCATGGATATATGATATCAAGTCAATACATGAGTACATTGCTAGTGAACAATGTACTGGACTGACCCACTATGAGAATATTGCATGGATAAACGTGTCATAAGTTATTCTCATATGATCACAACTACACATAAACCTTTGACCTGAAGTCACTACGGTTCCCTACATGAGAAATTACTCACTTTAATATTGTCCTATGTCACCTTTAATCAGGTGACAAGTAGGGCATTGATTGGGTGTGTCATAAATCATGCAGAGGGAAGTGAGTGATGTAAATGGGATTTTGTTACTCTTGTATAAAAGAGAAATATCCTTGGGCCCCTTGATTGAGTGAGACTTAGAAATGCATGGCCATGCTCAGTTGAATTAATATGTGATATTAATTATTTATTTTAAGTCTACTCAGTATCAAGAAATATAAATTGAACATTGACGAGGATGACACATTCCATGCCTCCAGTTCAATTTGGATATTATTACAAAAGGATCATGATGTAAAACGTTGATCATGTATTAGGTGGATGTCGAATCACAGACATTCTTACTACTTGAGTGGCAGTGATGTATTGCTAGATACCGCTCGCTGTCTATGGCTCAATAATAAGTCATTGTCAATGTAGTAAGAACCTACAGGGTCACACAAAAGGAGTAGGAATAAGATAATAATTAATTGGACTTTAATTATATTAATATCCAATTAGTTAGACTTATTTTCGTGCATATATATTATTAAGAATAATAAATTCACGTTTTATATATATATATATATATATATATATATATTATGTGATATTATTTGATATTAAAGTAATATCAAGTAATTATCTTATCAGATATTAGATAAATATATTATGAGATAATATTATTTTGATATTTGATAACTATATGCAATTATCTAATATTAAGATATTTATATTATGAGATAATATCATTATCTAATATTAGATAATTAATAGATAAGTCTTATCTCTTCCCATTATCTCTAGGATAAGGATAAGATGAGTTGTTAAGTGTGATTAGGATTTTGGAAGCATTATCCTAGTAGGACTAGGATTATGGCTTGCCTAAGTTCTATAAAAAGGGACTTGAGGGCAGCACTTAATAATCACGTTTTAAGCTTCCATATAAACCCTAAATCACTCAAAAACATCCAATCCTAATTCTTAGAGAGAAAAAACGCATCCTAGCAGACGCGTGGAGGGTGAGAGGTCGTTGTTCACTCCGTGTGGATACCGTAGAGACGCTGTACCTTCCGGCCGGCGTTTGATTCATCCGCTCTCAAGTTTTGATCAGTAGAAACACGAGTGCCCAATAGGTAAAACCCTAATCATTGACTCATGCTTTTTGCATGGATCCTAGGTAGAATTCGGATCAAAATTTAAAATTCCGCTGCATGTGATAATCCGAATTCTCAACACTACTCACCTGCCTTGCCATGCCATTTGCTTAGCTGATGTTGCAATTACAACTATTTTTCCAATTGTCATGCTACTCATGCCCTAAAGCATGCCAAATTCAAACTACTTACTTTTCAAGTATGGGAGCTGCATTAGGTTATGTCAACGAGTGCTCTATCTTCGAAGAGGTCATTCATTTCCAAGTTAATGATTTTTTAGTGGAGCCCCAAGAAGAAGAGGAACCTACAGGGTACAAACATGTGAATGTTAAGTGTGTAAGGAGTGACATGTAATTGGTTCAAGAGGTCAACAATAACTTGACATACATGTATGCTCTGTAACAACTACCTCCAATGCCCTTAAGCATGCCTTGTATCTTTCTCTAGCTGCATCTATACTTTTATCCTCGATGGCCATTACTCGATGCATCTGTCCAAGGACACTGACCATTTGCGAATGAATGATTTAGGTGAGGAAGCAATTTCTAAACTCTTGGAGGGAATGACCCCTACTCCTTTCACTCCGTCCCTAAAATGCTGAACCAAACATTAGAAACAATAACTAGATAAGAAAAAAGAAGAAGCCAGGAACACATATTCATTATTGACATTTCATCTAGGTAAGTTCATTCATAACTTTTAATCTAATTCCATATGTTTGAGCCTTGTCTCTCATGTAAATAAGTTGTTCAGTGATATCATATGCTTAACACGGCTGGTTTGACGGATGTAATCCTCTTCCATTTTGCTACTTGGCCCATGGAGGTTATCTTTATTCTTTACGTCACTATTTCGACGGTGTGTTGTGTGTAGCCAGAACATAAGCTTACGAATAACCCATCTGAAAGAGCCATTGACGGGGGCATACAACTATCCGACCATGGCTGACAAGGTGTAAGATGTAAACGCAAATGTTCTTAATTTTTTACGAGTGTTTACATATGTATTTACTATCATTAATGCATGTTAACATTGAAAACTATTTACTTCAACATATAGGAACTAAACTGCAGAAGTTAGAGTCATCGGTTGAGATGATAAAGTCTAAGATGTTGGCTCTGTCGACCACCATTACTGCTCAGGTTATGGAATCAATAGAAGTAACTTTAAGAACATGTTTGGACCAACTGTTCGAGGTGGTGCAAGCATCAACTAGCCCTAACAAATTCGATACATCACCTATGCACATCACTCTATCTCCTGGGTGATACTCTAAACAGACACAGCCAAACAACTACAATTCTATGGTAAAAGATCTTCTAATGAATGTGTCAATGATGAGTGAGTCCCCAGGCAAAGTTAGCAAACGCAAGAATGCAGAGAAGTCACCTGTATTAGCGTTAGTGCATGACACTTTCTCATTTAAGGTTAGTCCTCTATTAAATGTTCCCATGCTGACTTAGTTTAAATATTGTGTAAGGGCGAGTGACAACAAGACAGCTAATCAAGTGCAGGCTTTTCTCCTTTAAAGGTGCTTGAACTAAACCCTCAAGCCATGTGGCCATACATAGTCACAAGTCTAAGCATATAAGGCCACCCACCTTGAGACACCATGTTAGCCTGTTAGAAATTCCACAAGTAATATTCTCACCAAACTGTATATCCTCAAGTAATCGTTTACAAACTAAATGATGTGAACTTCTGTTACTCATGTAGTGGATCCTGATGCATTTCAACCCAACCAGAAAAATAAAACTACAAGAGGATGAAATATGCAAAATGGTCCATATTTTTTCCATCGAGCATGGAGAAAATGATCCAAGGTGTGTATCTAGACAAACATACTAACTCATTTGTTTTGATAGATTTTTTAGTAATGGCTTACATCCAAGGACTGGTGAGCAAAGTTAGGATTTGTTAATGCAAAGGAATGCTCTTAATTAATGTAATTATGCACTTGGATGTTGCTCTTATCCATATATGGTTTGTGTGAATATTAAGCTATGTACAAGTGTGTGGAGGGTCACCTTGGAGAGCACTTCCAACGTGAACTAAGCATGGCTCGTCTGATCATATTTTATCTATTTTCTATTCTTAGACCACCGTAGTTATCTTTCTAGAAGTCTTATACTGTGCACATTGGCATTATGTCCCATAAAAATACCAAGCATATAAATAACCTAACCTAGCCACTGCATGGTGTGTAGCTACTAACTCTACAAGTGTGTAATTTTTACAGTAAGGTGATAGTCAAAAACACTTTCATAGATGGAACTTGGGAAACATTCCTCACCTTTACACCAAGCGGTAGGTTGGTAACGAAGTTCTAACAATGATTGCCTGTATGATGACACATAAAAAGCGTAGCTCTAGAGTTATTCAACCTTAAATACATGCATGAGTATGATAGAAAATACAGCATCTAGTGAGTGACAGGTGTGTGAGCACCTGAACTCTAACGAACTGGACATTATTATATTTTGGCCTCGGTTATGATAGGCTCATGATATAATCTTGAAACTGTTATTGTGTCCTGTGATAAGCTAGAAACTTATCCCAAGGCCCAGGTTCCAAAGCACTTAGTTTCCCAGAGGCAAACTAATCTACACCTCAAAAAAACTGAGCAAACACACCAAAAAAGAAAAAAATTAAATTCAACCCTTTGAGGAAGGTTATCATACATGGAACAAGACTTCACTAATCCATTTAAAGCTTTCCCATGCAATGTAGGAATTCGTTCATAATATTTCCCACTGTTATTTCAAACCACTATATCTATAATTAAAAGGGAGTGATGGCACAAGCATGCAGTTAGGATACAGTGTCATAACCATGCCATTTCAAGAACTTAAATAATGACAAAGCCTCTTGCCGAGGTAATGATACAAAATAATTAAATTCGTTTCAATCATATACCTACTTCAAATACAACTCGAATAATTTGAAAGTGTAAATGTTGCAAATCTAATGTAACTACCACCTAGGAGGAGCAAAACGCCCCTCATAACTACATCTAATATAAGAACAATTAATACAAACATAACACATGATAGACCTAAGAATCATTGTTGTTGTAATAGTAGGAATATGGGCCAAGCAAGTAGCATTAAAGGAACTAATCGATGTTAAGTGACCCACAATTATCCAATTCTTGTGTTGGGAATGGCTACTACAAGAATTCCACATCAGCAAAGTGGAGTCAATGTAACAAGCATGAACCCATGGGAAATATGTGAGCACAACATTCCATCTTACTAGAAGTTAAGAAAAGAAAATAGTTTACTCATCTATTCATGCTTAATATCTTAAAGAATTGGTCTGTGATCCTGCTGCTTGGAAAGGGCTTTGGGCATCTATAAAATAAAATACTAGTTACTAATCAATACAAACTAGTAACCTTAACCAAATAAGATAATCAAATGTTGCGTGACACAATAGGTTAACATAAGGGATGGAGTTCACCTCATGGTGACTAATTCTGTCTAAAGTAATAGTGGCTTCACCTTCAGACTCAAATGATGAGGCACAGTATTCACTTTTGAAGTCAGAGGACATCAAAGGGCATCGATGAATATTATGGCTGGTAGATCTACATTTAGTGCACTTCTTCACCTTCCCAACTTTTTTTGGGCCTCCTTTTATCTTAACTCGAGCAAAATCTACGACAACAATGTCTGTAACTCCTTTTTTTAATTGAGGGTTGAAAATACTAAGTTCATGCAGTCCTTCTAACTTCAATGACATCCTATTGATGGTGTCTCTAACCTCCTTAAAGGACTTAGCATCATACGATGCTAAATAATACATCTGGTTTGCACTAATAATTAACAATGCATATTGTAATTGTAGCAACCTATCCTCTTCACCAGTGTTACCCATCCAGGGGAATAAATTAATGAACTTGCAATTTTTAGTCCACTTCTTGGCTATCAAGCTTAGCGGCAGCAAATCCATGCGCTCATGTTTCATTATACAAATGATGTGAGAATATGGAATCCCTTGGGACTCAAAACAAAAGCAAGAGCACCTTAGGAGCTTTGCATTCCTGTTGCACTACACAATCCACTGCTTTTGAGGTTGGCGATAGATAGTGATATCATAAGTAATTGTTATTTCAATGGAGTCACGTGGAATAACAATCAGTGCAACAATATCATTTAGTTGCTGCTTGAATCTCTTAAAAATTTTCTTTGTGCCTTTGCAGCACTACTCTCAATGTCATGTCATGCAATGGCAATGTGAGGAGTGGCTCCCCATACAAGGAGACGAAATCAACATTCAACTCATTATTCTGGTAATGAGACAAAGGGCAAAAGGACCAGTACACTGCATCTGAAAAAACAAATTCCCCAAGTCCTATGCCATCAAAAGTATTTCCCAAAACCCTTAATTTATTTTTTTTTCAAAAAAATTCTACAGTCACGGGCTGGGGGAGGCCGTGATGCGCCAGTCACGTCGCCCCCAACTCGTGACCAAACTAAATTTTTTATTAAATTTATCTTTATTTTTTAATTAAAATTAAAAAATTATGATTTTAATTTTTTTTAATTTTAGTTAATTTATAATTTTTTTTAATTTTTTAATTTAATTTTATGAAAATATTTATTTATTTTTAATTTATTATCCTATTTTTATTTTATATTTGATCTTGACTTAATTTAATTGTTGGCATTTTAAATTTTTCTTTAATATTAATTATTCGTTATTTTAAATAATAATTAATAATTCAATTAATTCTCATAAGATTGTATAATATACATAATATAATAAAATTGATAATTATCAAAGAATCATTGGAGTAGTTAAAGTATAAATGAATACAAATTTTGATTTATTATTTTGTAAAATTAATTGTTGAAAGATTTAAATTGTAAAATTATATTTTTAAAAAATATTTTATCCTTATATATATATATATATCTATAAAAATATTTCACTAAACATGAAATTAGAATATAATTTGTACCATAAAAATAAATATTTAATTAGTAAATTATATTAATCCATTATTTGAAACAATTTTTTTGATAAAAAATTAATTACATATAGATTGTATATTCTTAAGAAATACATCCATGACAATGTGAGATACCTTCATAATCACCCCCCCTCTCCGAGCAAAATAGAATTCATAAGACAAATAAAATTAATAGTTATGAAAAAATTATTGAAATAAATAAAATCTCAATGAATAAAAAATTCTGACTTACTATAATGTAAAAAAAATTTAATCTTTGTTATGTCACATTATAGTAAGTCAAATTTTGTATTCATTGAGATTTTATTTATTTCAATAATTTTTTCATAACTATTAATTTTAATTATCTTATGAATTCTATTTTGCCCGAGGAGGAGGATGATTATGAAGGTATCTCGCATTGTCATGAATGTATTTCTTAAGAATATACAATCTATATGTAATTAATTTTTTATCAAAAAAATTGTTTCAAATAATGGATTAATATAATTTACTAATTAAATATTTATTTTTATGGTACAAATTATATTCTAATTTCATGTTTAGTGAAATATTTTTACAAATATATATATATAAGGATAAAATATTTTTTAAAAATATAATTTTACAATTTAAATCTTCCAACAATTAATTTTACAAAATAATAAATTAAAATTTGTATTCATTTATACTTTAACTACTCCAATGATTCTTTGATAATTATCAATTTTATTATATTATGTATATTATACAATCTTATGAGAATTAATTGAATTATTAATTATTATTTAAAATAACAAATAATTAATATTAAAGAAAAATTTAAAATGCCAACAATTAAATTAAGTCAAGATCAAATATAAAATAAAAATAGGATAACAAATTAAAAATAAATAAATATTTTCATAAAATTAAATCTAAAAAATAAAAAAATTATAAATTAACTAAAATTAAAAAAATTAAAATCATAATTTTTTAAGTTTAATTAAAAAATAAAGATAAATTTAATAAAAAATTTGGTCTGGTCACAGGTTGGGGGGCGACGTGACTGGCGCATCACGGCCTTCCCCAACTCGTGACTACAAAAAATTTTTGAAAAAAAAATAAATTAAGGGTTTTGGGAAATACTTTTGGCGGCGTAGGACTTGGGGAATTTGTTTTTTCAGACGCAATGTACTGGTCCTTTTGCCTGAGACAAAGTATGCTCAGAATGGTGCAAAAATTCTATTAAGTTATGTTTAGACTCCACATAGTTTTTAATGAATGCATTTATGCCATCACACATTAACGTCATCCGTATACCAGCGAAGAATTTTTCCTTTACCCATGCAGTGGCCCACATCTCACACCTTTTGTATAGTTGTTGCACCCATTTTTGTCCTTCAACATCAAAGTTCACCACTAACTTGTGCCATTCAGTCTCTTATTCCTCTATGCTTGTATTCGTATATAAGCACTTCTCTAATTGTTTGGAGAAACCTTTTTACTTTATGTTTATGTTGGTATTCTTTTGCAAATGCCATACATATAATTTGTAGGTAGTTTCAGGGAGTATTTCCTTAGTGACCTTCCTCATGGACTTGTCCCCATCTGTGACAACGACTACTAGCTTCTTTTTACCCATTGCTTCTAGGAGAGCCTCCAAGACCCACTTGTAAGTACTAACACTTTCATTCACTAGTAGGGCACATGCAAACATAACTGTAAGATTATGATGGTTTACTCCAAAGAATATTACCAAGGGTTTGTTGTATTTATTTTTCTTATATATGCTATCAAATGCAATAACATCACCAAAAATCTCATAATCAGCATGACTAACCCCATCACACCAGAACAAATTCTCAAGTCGACATTCATTATTAGTTGTGTACTTGACAAACATCATTGGATTGCTATCAACCTTTGCTTGTAAGTAGCTGAGTGCTGCAAATGCATCCCTATCAGTTATCATCGATTGTTTTTATTTTTCTACATGGTTATATAGGTCTTTCTGGCAAAAGCCAACACCCGCAGGACCTCCTAATTGCCAACAGATGAACCCCACTATATGGCTAGTCCTCATATCACATGACCGCATACTTTCCACTTACGTAACATCTGCTTCACTTAATGATCGGTGGGTGAGAATTAGGTGGACATGTTGTGGAGGGCATAAATCATGATTATGATGCAAACATAGCTTTACGACTAACCACTTATTTTTATCTTTATCTAATTTCATGCGAACACATGCTTTACAGTCAGTCCTCACCACATCTTTTAGCTTCCGAACCTTATCAACCCTATTCAAATATTTTTGTACTCTTGTGCCCTCCCTAGTACAAATAAACTGATGCCACAATAGCCTACCCTTCCTATTTCATCCTTTGTTATCCTTTCTTACTCCAAAATCAGCATAAATTGCATACTTTTTGTACCACCATCGCGTTGCTTCATCGGTGTCAAATTTCAATTATATTATATCACTCTCACTAAGGTGTCTTAATGCTGGGTCATTCCTATCATCTTTGCTTGGGCATCTTGTCCTCTTTCCATTGGCTCCTGCATTGATGCTTACCAAACTACCTTCCATTTCCGTTTGTGAAGGTTCACAGTCAAATTCATATGATTCAATGTAGCCAACATCCATAGTGCCCTACAATAAATGTCACAACACAGGTTAGTGAAAGGTGTTATAAAGGTTAGCAAATGTACAAATGCATGCACTATTAGAAAATGAATCACAAGCACATAACTTATTCCCATCACGTAGTTAATTTTAATACCGTATTGAACTAAAGAATAGCTGCAATGGGTATTAAGGATGCCAACATTTCATGGGTTTAGGGTTATCTTGCATGCTAAATAAAAGAAATATGGAAATTACAAAGGTCAAAAGAGTCATGTAGACTAAATTGAGGAAAAGTATAGCCTAAGCAGAGGTCTAAATTACAATTACATTGTTGTAGAGCGGTGAAGGTGCTTTATAACTTAGCACATAATGGAATAAAAAGAAAAAAAAATAAAGAGACCATGCTCAATTCATTATTTTCTAACTTCTAAAGAGTCGGCCACGTCACAAGATACTATAATTTTGTGTTCATCATTATACTTAACATTATGTTATCACAGGAGTAAAGTTGACAACTACTCAATACTAACCCTTTATCAGTAGAATGGGGTAAGATGGCAAGATAAATGCTTATAGAAGTTTAACTTGGTCCTAAAGATTTTAGGTTCAAGATCCTCCAATAGTGTAGTCATCGGGATCATGTATTATTAAAGATTAACTCATAAATATTCAAAGATAAGCCTTTAATAGTGAAATTAAGATGCTGAACGTAATAATATAATTAATAACTGTTAAACTATTTGTAATCTACTAGATGGACTAATCTTAACTAGAGTCACATTTAAGTATTGCGTGATATATAATTTGGTTAGGATAGTTACTGGTAAAAAAAAAGTTCACCCTCAATTCAAATAATGAATTC
Source organism: Sindora glabra (assembly GCA_020226215.1). Classification (NCBI taxonomy): domain Eukaryota; kingdom Viridiplantae; phylum Streptophyta; class Magnoliopsida; order Fabales; family Fabaceae; genus Sindora; species Sindora glabra. Next base: position 43,129,816 of record CM035228.1, on the reverse strand, counting down.
CATTAGGCATACAAGGGCAATTACTTTATACTATTTATAGAACACTGAGTGGTCCCTATTCTAACTACTTATGATTTCAACAGATATGAGTAAAGTTGTAACAATCATTATATAAAACTTCAATTACTCTACCTTAATGGTATAGTAAATTACAAAGGTGACATGATCAAAGATGTCTTCTGCCTAGGTATATCAAAACTGTAATGTAGATCTTATCAGAAGGGTCCACAATGCAAAGTTCAAAATTTCGGATTATAGAAATTCCTTATCTCTCAATTCTTACCAAAATTTATGACATAAACAAAACCATTGTTGGTTACTACCCTAATAAGTAATTCTTCTGGTATGGATATCAAAATTATGTTGAATAAGATGAGCATAAGACAATACCTTGAACTAGCATGCTAAGAGGGATTCTTAGTATAGAAACATGCTAGCTCTTATCTATTGATCATTCACTAATGCACAGAGACATTGACATGGATGTATGGCACTTTACTAGTAACTTGACAATACTAGCAAATGATTTGACTAAAACAAGGCTCATTCCATAAAAATATTTCGTACATCTTGCAACGGAAAGGATTTCTTGCATTAATTTATCAGAAACTTCTCATACATGACATGACCAAAGAAGATTACTAACCTGTCTTAAATGAAAGGTTAAAGGCTGCCAAATTTTAACTTGTATAACTCACTTGCCCTTGCATTGAACTTGGAAGATAAAGTTAAGGAATCAACCTAATAAGTTTAGGCTAATCAATGAAAAAACCAAACCAAGATGCATCAATTCAATGAAATACACCAATATAACTATTAAAGGATCTCATCATTATTTGTGTTGACTGGATCTGATCACTACCACCAAATATTGATTTTTTAAAAATTGCCTGAAATGCTACAATCACAATGAAACAGGTAATCGTCCGCCACTAAGTGATTATGCAATCACAAAATTATACAATATAGGAGATGCAAAGTTCAAATATAGCAAACATTTGAGCTTCATCATGTACTCTAGGAATGACGGTATAAAGCATGGAATGTAGGACTTCAATTAAGATTGTAATACCTCAAAAAGGATTCGATGGGGGAAAAATCAAACAATGTCAAGGAAAATAGTGAACACATTTAGAAAGGTAAAATCCTGATAATCAAATAAGGCTTGAATGCAAGAATAGAGGTCAAACTTCTATGATTTAGAAAAATATTAGATAAATTAATGACATTCACTTAACAATGTCACTTCTTCTTCTTGCACAAACATAGAGATATGGAATGCTGCTAATCAAATGACCTTTGAATGTTTAAAATAGGCATTCAAGGACACAGAGTGTTTCCACTTCAAATGTATATTCCAAACATACATGACTTCAAATAGAATAAAGTTAGATAGGGTAGAAAGTTAGCACTTACAAAGTTGTTTGTTGGATGCTACCAATCTAACCTTAGTGTACTGCACAACCTACTGCGAGCACCTTTTGACAACAATGATGCATCCACTAACAAACCCTCAGCTATGGCGAAATAGAACCCAGATTTACTGTGGAATGATTTTAGCCGGACCCTAAATGCTTTATTCACAACTGATCACCAAACTGCCTTACTTTTCCCTAGGCACGATGAGCTGTCCATTGTTAGTGAGGATATCTGGCAAATTATTTCCTTTCCACGTAGGATATTATCTGGCAATGGCCTTGTTTCGATTCTACAAACAGGGCAATTGATGTAATTTTCCCCAGCCGAGTTTGTCAATAAGAATTCATTTTTTACTGCATCATTGGACACGTGCATGCATTGCATTCCGACATGTGCCCAGGGTTCCAGCACCCCGAATATACTACAGATACCATAGTCTTCCCCAAGTATACTAAAGATACATAAGTTCCTAGTTAAGTTTTAGATGAAAAATATTTTAAATAAATAAAATGTTAATAATTAAAAGTATAAATAATTAATTTGTAATATTTAAAATCATAGATGAATTAAATGAAAAGGAATAAAAATTATAAGTGAGTAAAGTTTATTTATTTATTTATTTTTAAAACCTTTCAATCCGAATCAAAATCAAGGAGTTGGTCATGAACCATATCATTCAAAAATATTGTTGTCTGATTATCTCTTTTCAACGAAACCATGCTCTTCATGTACATTGCAGCCTCTAATGATTCCGAACCATCGTAAAATCCTAAATCTTCGACTTTTTGGTCTTGTTACTATACATAACCATTCTTCTATTTCTATCTTCAAAAAACAAGTGGGCACTCCCCCAAAATCCTAAATATTTTGCCATTTGTAACACATGTTTAATAGTCAAAAACTTAATCTAGGACTCTTTCATTGCCATACTCTTTTCATCATGCACAAATAGAAACAATCTTCCATTCTCTTATTTCTTGTAGGTAAAAGAAAAATCCACAAGATATCCCCCTCTACTCGATAATATCATCTAAATTTTCATCCCTATAGGATTGTATTTTTAGCCTTCCTCTAGTTCAAAATGTTTCGTCAGCCATATCAAATGCAAGAATTACATCGTCATCACTAGTAAGTCTACGAGTGATAGGATCCATGAACAAATACTCCACCACTATGACCCCAAATATTTAATAAAGATGGCACATAGCTCTCAACATTTGTCCAATGGTTTGAATTTAGAGGAAAATTCTCAGTATGCCAAGGGAATTGTTCAATATTATCTATCTCGTAAGTTTTATAATTACAACCAATTTATAATTATTAGTTTTTTAATCATAGCCAAACCCTTTATAGTTTGTATTATAATATGGTGGGAAAGGAATTTTGTAACATTTACGATTTCTCTCTTAGCAGGATTTATCATTTTAGCAAAAGTAAGGTTCGGAATGCAATAAATCCCATGGCAAGGACCCAAAGTTTTTGCACATCCTATGCATCTATATTTCAAAAGACTTAAGCAAAGATTATCTGTTGCCTAATAAAAAAAGGGCACAGAAATAAGAGGTTTCCAATATTTTGATATTCATCTCGAACAAACCTACTAGACCTTGCACGTTTAATGAAAAGATGAACGGCACATTTTCTCAAATTAATTTTATTGAGTAATATTATTTTCGTTCTCCTATATTCAATTTCTCCTTACTTTTTTCTCAAAAATTATAAAATTTATAGTTTTATAGACTTCACTATTTATTAGAATGGAGTAAATGTTCGCTCTCTAAAAAATAAGTACAAGTAATTTTTTTTCACTAAATATGTAAAAACATTTGAAAATGAAATTAAAATCTACATAAGACATTCCTGTGATTTGTGAACGCACTTAAGACACATCAAAGACTTCCTGATAATCTGCATAGAATGTTAGGGATCAAATCTCTCAGTCTATATAATTCTCTTGCCATTTACTAAGGAAATTCTCAGCCTTGGTGATGTCTATTCCTTTACTCAGCAAAAAAGGGGTATTTCGTACATAGACTGTCTTTCAGAACCTCAACTTGTTAGGCTTTACGATAATTATTTAATTTTAGGAAAAGTATATATAACCCCCCTAAGCTTTTCATCAGTAACACATTCCATACATAAACTTTTTATTGTAATAATTTAGCCCCCTAAAGTTTTGAATAAATTGAAATAGTCAGTGGGCTGTTAATTTTGATAGCCTTTGACCATGTGTGCTCTTCACATAAAGCTTGCTTCCTTCTACTTCATGCTACTGAAGCTAAAATGATGGCTTCCCTACATTTTGCCTTTATGAAATTAAAACCTTCCTTTATGACCTCAAAGAATCAAAGCTAAGCGAAAATTGTGACAGCAGAAAAGCTGTGCACTAGATATTTTGGTTTAGTTTTACATGTGTAATTCCTTAGATTTGATTTTATTCCTCTGATATCTGCGTGGAAAAGGAAAGAAAAATTTAAAAGGTTAGTACAAATGTGATTAGTAGGATGACACATTCAAGCAAAGAATCACTTAACTTTTGGTAATTAGCTTCATTCTCTTCACTGTATTCTGTGTTAGGTGTTAGAAAGGATGAGTAAGTAAGGAACCATAACCCATCCCTTAGAGATATTACCATACAGCTTGACTTGATATCATAAGTTCATGGCCTAAAACAGGCAAAAATCTATTTCACTGTTGTTCCTAACTCTAAAAAAAGGAATTCAAGGTTTATTCTGCACTTTTAAATTGCTATGCGGAACATAAATCCTTAAAGGAAGTAGAGTGAAAGAATGTAGAAAATTAAACAATATTGTCTTATGAATATGACAATGCCTTGTAATCTTATGTTAAGGCTTTATTCTTAGATGGGTATATATGAGAAACTGGATTGTCTGATGCAAGAAATGAAATAGAAATGTATCTGCGATAAGTATACACATATGATTCGGTTAAATGCTTATGCATATTTGATTCAGTAGCTTCCTACCAATTTTCTATTTTTGGTGTCAATTTAACAATATCAAGGAAAAATACATTATCACTAGCTAAAAATAATTTTGGCGCAAATCCATTATGTTGCAAAAGTTAACATTTAGTTTGCTACAATATATTTTGTTCTCTCCTACACTTCTGTGTGTGAATGTAATTGAAAATTGAAGTTTTTTGTTGTCTTTTTATTCTAAAAAAATAAATAATAAATGTTTTTTTGTCTGTAGTTTTGAGGTTATTGAACCTCGAAGAAATTGAACCTGTTGTTGGTAGTATTTAGATTATTGAAGTTTCAAATTGCTCTGTGTTTCTACTTCCTGTTTAGGATTACAGATACTAGAATAAAAGGAGGGCAAGCCTTCATATGAGAAGAACATGGTTCAGGACTGTTAAAATTAATAGCCTACTGATTGTTTCATTTTATTCAAAACTTTAGAGGGCTAAATTGTTATAATAAAAAGTTTATGTATGGGATGTGTTACTGATGGAAAGCTTAGGGGGTTATTTGTACTTTCCCCTTTAATTTTATATCATAGAACATTTATTTGCTTTCTTTGCATGCCTATTCTAAACTTATGATCATTCATTCTCTTTTTCATTTTGATTAATTCAGTCCATTGATTATATCACATTTTATTTCTTTGAGAAGAAATCAAAATGAACAACACAACATTGGGCATTCAGTTATAATTTTTCTTTTTATTTACAAGCACATCTGATCCATCCTTTAATAAGACTAGTCTTTTATTTTCTTAGGAAAAAAAATACATTGACCAGAGTCATGCAAATCTCTCCTTTTATTTTAAAACATACTTAGATTTTCATTGAAATATATATAAAAGTAATAGATTACACTAAATTTTAAATTTTGAATTTTTCATGGGCAGAAAATATGATTGTACAATTCAAATCTACCAATATAAGGTATTTAAAATATTTTGTGATCAAAGATATATTTTAATTAAGTTTGAATGACAAAAATTGTAATGAAGAAGTCAAATTCTAATATAAATATAATTTTTTTAGTTGCGTTAGCTTAATCAAGACATATCTTCTCTTATTATTTTATTTATAAAAATTTTAAATTTAAGTACAAGTTTTTTTTAATAATTCAACAAAGGTCATAGTAGTTTTTGAAATTAGGTGAAAATGTTTTCATTAAACATGAAAGACTTCAAAAAATGGGAGTGACAATTTTAGACACAACACATAACCTAACATAAATATAAAGTCCTTTACATGAGTTATGGTTGAGTTCACACAGGTTGTAAATAAATCAACTTGTATAACACAAATAATAAATAAATCAAATTAGGTTTGACTCAAAATTAAAGGGATTGATATATCAATCAATTTAAATGTGTATTAAATTTTTATAAAAAATATTTAACATATAATTAATAATTAAATTATAAATAATTATATATAATACAAAGATAAATTTTATTTAAATAAAATAACAATAAAATTCAATAAAGTATTTTATCAATAATTAAGCATGTTTTTAATGAAAAATAATAAATAATTCAATTTGATAAATAAATGTATAAGATAAATTATATTAATTGAAAATATTAAATAAATTAGATGAGTTGATCCATTTTATTACTTTTCATGAATTAATTTAATACGATATGATTATTATTCAAATTAAATTTCAATTTAGCTTATTTGATTGATATGATATGACAAATTGTGACTTCTAGTTCAAAGTATTTTTGGAAATTGATAGTATAAATTAATGTTTTGAAATGCAAACTTACCTGGCTAATTTAACCAGTTAGATCAATATCCAAGTCCAAAATCAAACCAAACATACCCATAAACTCATATTAAACAAAATCTTAAATTGTCTCGTCCAAATCTCGTAAAGAATCAATTGAATTGATATTTTTTTCAACCCATTAACCTGTTTTGCATTTTTTTACCTAATTTTTTAAAAAATTTTGAATTTGAATTTAACTTGGACAAAGTTTAGCCCAAAGTTCAAATTACAAAATAAACAAAAAAAAAAGACATGTGTGATTGTAATTGAAATTAAATACAAAAATCTCATTATTAACTTTTTATTTTTATTAAATTGTATTGGATCATTTATTATATTTTAAAAATATATTTATATTAATTAAGTATATATATATATATATTGCTGATTCAACTATCCGATTTAATTCATTAAATAATCAAGTTATTTTGTCGGGGTCAAATTTAACATCGTTAATGGCAATGTGTGTGTTAAATATCGACTCTTCTTACATCCAGTTGGCATAATCGTATTAAATATATTTTTGTATAGATTACTAAGTTAGCTTATGAACGTATATTTTTCACAAATTATTATTGTTTATTCCACATTAGTGAAAGAGTATAATTTCTTTCTTTATTTAATTTAATTGCTTTATATTAATTGTTTGAAACGAAATTAAAATAAATGCCTGCACTTTGCATTTAAAGCATACCTAAATTTCGATTCCATATTTATCACCGAAAAAAAAATCGATTCTATATAAGATATGCTTTTAAAAGTGTCCATAGTACTCTAGGATATTTTTGAAGTTTCTACGACTATGCTGACATAAATATTTGTTTACATAAAAGTTCATAAAATATTTTTTTATTTATCTAGTTATATTTACTCAGTTTATGATATTATAATCAATAATAAATAATTATCAATAGCATTAACAATTGTAATAGTTATCACCTACGGGTCCGTAAATACTAAACGTTGTGTTAGAGTTTTGTATATTCATAAAAAAAGAAAATGATCTTATTTTATTGCATTCTCTTTTCTTTTTATTTATTTCTCTGTTATTCTATTTATCTAGTTCTGATGTGTAATGTACTTTCTATACTATTAAAATGTGATTATCATATGAAGATCCTCTCTGTTAACTTTTTATTTGATATCTTAAAGGAATATTCCATGTAAATTTTACTCTTAAAACTCTTACTTCAATATTCTTCTTCTATCATTATGCATTTCATTTTATCAATTGATAAAATATAAATTTCATTTTATAAAGATCTAGATACTATAAGAATTCTATTGGTCAAATTTAAAAATCAAATTATTAGAAAATGTCTTATGGATACAAGTTTTATTTCTATGATTTTCAATTTTCTAACTCATATTACAATGATTATTCTTATAAATTATGATTTTAAATATGAGGATGTATTAAAATCTCATGATGCCTTTGAAATTTATGACCTCAAGTTTTTTTCAAATAAACTAAAAATGAAACTAAATTATTTGAAGGGTAAAGATTTTTCCTTTGAGTGTCTAATCAATTTAAGTGTACCATTATTTTCATTAGTTAAACATTTTAGTATGAAAATTGATTGTGTATTTCTTTGTAGAACTTTCCAATTGTTTTTCAATTTTGAAGATGAGGATCTTCAAATTGTTATGAAATAATGGTCATCTAATAAGAAAAAAAAATGAAGCATTATTAGAAGAAAATCAGCAAGGGAAAATACAATTCAATCCAAAGTAACAATCAATCCAACAAAAAAAAAATAGATTTTCAGTCATTAAATTTATTTTCCCATATGAATAATAATGGTATTAATAGAAATTATTTAAATATTTTTTAAATTAATACTTTTACAAGAAGGTAAACCAACATGATAATATCAAAAATTGTTTTATAATTTGAAATTTTATGGACAAGAAAGGTTGAAGACTTTTTTAAAATTAGGACATCAATTTCTGTTGATATTTGAGAGAAATCGTGAGACATGGATATTCCCCATTAGGGTTTCAAATAGGAAGTTAAGGAAGGAGGGTTCTTTGCATTATCTAGGCAATAAAAATAGGAGGGAAAAAAAACCTTTTTAATAATATAGAAGATAAATCACATATAAGAAAAAGTTCAAGAAAGTTCTATATAATTTATACAGTTTTTTTTTTTAAGATCTTACCAACTATTTATAAATCTACTAAATATTTTATGTTATACCTAAATATTTTTATATTACAAGTATGATTGTTCACATTGTAAAATTTCATAAAACAATTACAAGATTTTATTAAAAGAATGCACCCCTATAATCTAACACTTGCATAATTTAATGAAAAACTTCAAAATTTTATATAAAAAATTGCAAATAAATCATGCTACTTGCCCCAAGCTGTATCAAAGAAAAGCACTACTTTTTTTTCTTCCTTTTTTTTTGCGAGACACTGAATAAGAGATTCACCTCAAGCATTAACAAATTTCTTTTATTCCAATGAAAATAATCTCGTGATCTTTTCACTGAGCCACCTTGCTGGTATGTAAACACTACGTTAAATTCAAACACATTATGAATCGTAGTGCTGACATTTTTTCCATTTTCCTTTCAAACAATCAACACAACGACATTAATCCGCGTAAAGAATGAACTTACACTCATGCCTTTACGCGCAAAATAAACAATTGCAAAGAAACGTTATATATTATACAAAGGAATATATAAATACTTAATGTATGTTTCACGGGTCAGATCAATGGGGCCCGACATCTACATCAATGCAATGATAAAAATAAAATAAAATGGTTGAAAGTCAAAGATAAGAAAAGCTACCTCTGCTATTGTTCAAAGTGATTCAAAATATTGTAAATGATAGAATTCCTTTTCATTTTCACTCAGTTGAATATAGTTTGGGAACTACTATAGCTAGCAAAAAAGAGTGTAAAAATTCAAGCAGATGTACAAAATCAATACGCAGTCTAATGAAACTGAATTATACTGCATTAACTGATAATGTACACATACGAAATGACTCAGCAGTTCCAGATTGAAATTCCTAACGGCCTTAGATTAGAAGTGACGAAAAGCTATTTTACTAATAAAAATTAAAAAAAAAAAAAGAAAAAAAAAAGTGAACATTGTGCTTCGTGGACATTGTACAAAGAGTTGGTTCTTTCATTCAACATGTATTGCCAAGATACAAGACCTAACTAATGTGATACACACTGTAAAATACAAAGGGATACAAGAATTAATCACAGTTGTAGAGAGATGCAAAATCTAGAAAGAATTCCCACTAGAAATCCACTGTATTTTTCACCACACTGTTTGGATATGGAACTTCTTTGAGAGAACAAAAATGTGAAGGTAAATTCAACTCCACACCGTAACATTTGGCTCAAAGCAAGTTTACCCCCCAAAAAGCCAGGTCGTAATTTTGATTTCTGGTATCACTCCCAGATTGAGTCGTCCTTACGATGAAGATCACAGGTATTTGCAGTTCCCTCCAAGGAGTAGTGTGTCAAATGAGCAAACAGGGGTAACAATATACCAATTTCAAGTAACCGGAATCATACAAGCACCGTGTAAGAGGTAAAGAGGATAAAACATGCCGGCTGGGGAATAAATGACTACCGCACTGCAACCATCTCAATTTCCCTATCATGAGCAGAGGTTATGCAAACTATGGTTTCAGTGCTTCATCAAGGCTGTTTCAGTTTCTGAGAGGGGAGCTACAAGAAACAAAATGCCAACTGATTACTTTACCAGTGTATAAAAAAAGAACTTACATACAGGAAATCTTGAAGTTTATTGGATCGCTGTAATGCATCAGAAACATCCACTAAATCATGCTTGATCCAATATAAGCAAGGTTAAATTCCTTATCTAGGGAAGAGAAGTGAACAGATAACCCGCTTCAACTAAAACAAAAACTCAAAACACATGGCCAAATCTCTAAATATATGCATTCACGCGAGTATGCACGTGCATGCACACACACACAGAGAGACAAAAGCCTGCTCCCTATATATCTTACACAGTAGAAATTACTTCAAGATCAAAATTGGGTAAATTTCAACTCTTTTCTTAAATCAATTTTCACTAACAAATCCTCACACAAGAAAAATTAAACATTCTCTACCCCCACACCCCCTACCCCCAAAATAAATAAATAAAGCAACTCCTCTAACCTGGCCCTGCACCATATTTAAACTAGCAATTAAGCAAACCATTTAACAAGAACATAAAGTGACCTGATAAAGAAAACTGATTCCTGTTAAGTGTATATTATACAATTTGCAGCAAACTCAACATACCTAGCAAGTCCTCAAATGAATCCGCAAGAAGTGATGAGTCCATCAGCAGAGGCGGTGAGAAGGCTTGATCCCGAGAATCCTCAAAATCAAAAATTGATTGTTGTGCATCAGAAGTTGAATTTAACCCAGTAAATGAGAGAACCCCATTTACATGATCATGATCAGAAAGTCTTTCCAGATCATTTAACATATCTGGAAATCCATCCAACTTACTCTCCCCTTGACCAATAGAGGCATGGCTCTCAGGCAAGGAATCACCCACTTGAGATGCAAATAACCTTTTACTCTTCAATGAAGCTGCTTTTCTTTCTGCATCTAAATGAGTATACCCAGTTTCTGAAAGAGGCATAAAGAAGTGCTCAGAACTTCCATCAGAATTACTGCCTCGAGATGACTCTGAGTTGCAGGACTGCAATGAAAGTGTTGCTTTTCTCACTGACCTCTTTAAATTTTGAACATAGGAATTATTATTTTCTGCAAGACATAAAAAATTCAAAACCAGCAAAATAGATCCATCACCGGTGAGTTTGTCTCCATAACACTGATAAAATTTTCCAAGAAACCCCATGAGCTTGACTTGAATACTATGGAAAGAAGGGGCAAACAGTCATAGCAAACCTGGTGGAAAAACCTCTTGATTACTCGGGGGATCAAGAGGTTTCATCTCAGAAGAATTCTCAGTTTGGCTGGTTTGAGGAGCTGCAACATGCCGCCTTTGTACATTTCCACCAGTTTTCCCAGAAGTTGGAGTCAAACTAAATAATTGAGGAAGCTTTAGAGTGGGAGGACTGACTGACACCTTGTCAAGCTGAATGGTAGATAATTTCGATGTCACCTCACCAACATCATCAGTGCTACTGTCCTGAATGGCTCAAAAGTCATTTGAGAAGAATTAGAAAACCAGAGCTCTAACTGTGAAAGCAGAAAAGTAAGCAACAATAGCAAAACAAAGCAATCAATTATATTTTAGGCAAGCTAACATAAATCTCACCCTCACATAAAAAATTTCAGTAAAATAAACACATCAATATGGATATTCTGTTTCACTGTTACAATTCTGCCTAATAATTAAAACTAAAACCAAGGTCAGAATAACGTCACCCAAATCCAAAGGAGTTTGAATTTGCTGGATAAAATAAATCGTAATGATTACCATTCTTCCACTGCTCTGTGCTTCAATAGGTGAAGTTGATCGACCATGATGTCTGTTCAGTGGAGGTAGACTGGAGGCAATGCTGTTAACCTTTTCTGAACACTCCGCTATGGACTCTTGCATTGCTGGAGCAACTTCCTTTAGTTGGTTGATAAGGACCTGCACATGAGACCGTAAGAATGTAAAATTCTTGCAGCGAGGAATAAGAACAGCTACAGAAATTACAGGTAAAACACGCACAAGATACCCAAGACCAGCCAAAAAAAGGGAGAAGAAAAGGGACAAAATGATAATCAAGAGCAGAACCAGGAGGCTAATTTAAAAAATAAAATAAAATAATAATAATAATAATAATAATAGTAAGAAGTATGATAACTCCCCATAAAAATAGCTGTCTTGCTTTCTATATTGCCAACTCCATACCATTGCTCTATTGGAAGAAACAAAGCTTCATGAGATTCTATTTGTCTGCACTATACCACACATCTAAAACAAATGAACTTATGCCATAAATCTTGATCGTTAATCACAAACCAGCAGTTTAAAATGACCAAAGCAAATGATAAGTGTCATGCTGCTTTCTAAATGAATTTCGCACAAAAAGAAAATCCAACTAGAGTACTATAAAAAAGGAAAACAGACCCAGACATTGGTACGTGTATCAACCATGTAATGCCATTTTCAGGTTCATCTAAAATTAATCCCCAAAAAAATAGCCTTCACAACCCATAAACATCCCACCCCCTTAAAATGCCAGCCAATGGAAGATACAGAACTTGCATATTCTAAAAATTGCCCACCACACCATGCCAGTTTAAAATCATTTGAGACAACATTTACTCCAACATTAAAGAAAATAGGAGGAAATATGGCAGAGATTATTTTGGTATAAAACTGAGCAAAAGAGGATAAGAAATAGAAATAAAGGCTTCCCAAATTGCTTCAGCCATACTGGGGCCTTGCAGTTGGCAAATATACTTTGTTGCATTACCTGAAAACTAGCCAAGTGTTGCTGATGCTCTGCAAGGGTGGCTGCTAGAGACTCAGCATGGCCACTTGTACCCCCTTGTGCACTTCGCAATATATCTGGACCTTCTCCATCATTTGTTTTTGCCTACAGAAAATATTATGATTAAAATTTCCACATCCATAGAAATGAAAAGTACAAACAGTGCTATGAGAAAAGGCCTTCGATTAATAGGTTAGATGTCATTTTATTAATAGAAAGTAAAGAAGGAAAAAAGCAGCATACTCATATGCTCAATTGCCACATATTTGGTGCAGAAAAAGTTTAATTAAATGATCCTAGTAGCAAGAATTTGGACAAGAAACAATGAAGATTGGCTTACATATTATTTGGCAAATAAAGAATAATTTTCTTTGATACTAATTTTTATATAGGCAACAAAAGGGGAGACAAAATTTATGACATAGGAGATATGTGAAGAGAAAAATCTTCAGAAGTATATATACATATATACACAAACATAATATTATGTATAGATGTATATTTACATATATTTTGTGTGTGTTATAATATTTCTCCTGCATCACCAGGTGACAGGTGTCAGCTTTTAATTAATTAAAAGACATCTAACATCTCATACAGATGTTATCTCCTCTAATAGAAACAGAACAACAAGAATATCACTGTATCAATAGGTCAGAAACCAACTGGAAATTACATGAGACAGACAAAATTCATGAAAAATCACGAGGGTTTGATCTTGACCAGGTTTTGAGTCAGGAAGTTTTCTTTTCTTGGTGCTAGATTCCAAAAATTCAAACCACTAATGAGTTAAGTGTGAAAAAAGGTAGTGAAGAATCCTCATGCCTCAACTCTAAACTATTAACTGAGTTTGTCTTCATAATCAGTAAAAATGATTTCATAAACTACATTTATAGAAACAAATGGCAGGATGGCAAGAAGTGTGTTGAAACTTAAGCCATTTGAACCCCCCCGCCCAAAACAAAAAAGGAAGAGGCCCAAAACGAAAAGGAAAAATGCTGAAGAAATTAAAGAGGTCCTTGCCAAAAAGAAAAAAAAGAAAAAAAATGTATTATCATTACAGAACAGTGTGAGGAGAGCATACCAGATGAAGTGATTGTTTATGGATGCGTTGCAAAGCATGTGTCCACCGCCGTATAACCTCTGCCACATCAACAGTTTGGTGGCCTCTTCCAGTTCTATCATCTATTCTTGTTAGTGTCTCATTGTTAATCTGCGATCCATCATTCTCCTCTTTGTCATCCATATGCACTGCAGGCTGACCAGATAATGTATCTGAAGAAGCAGCATGCGAACTCTGGTCCATTGCTGCAAGTAAAGATGATCCAGAGATTCGATACCTAAGTTTATGGATCAGAAAGTGAGTTGGTGCAACAAAATCCGCTGATATTGAAAAGGCAACGAAACTACATTACTGCATTACCTATGTTCTCTGTGCGCTATCAAGTCCTCGATAGGACCTGATGCAAGAACTTCATGTTGACCTGTACATTGATATGAATTAGAACCAATGCCATCATTAGCTCATCTTTTCTCTATGCTCTCCACCAACAATATGAGAAAGAGGACAAATTTTGGAAAGGAAGGATCCCAACTAATATAATTAGTCAGTTCAACCACTGAAGCTTGTAAAAAGGATAACATATTGGTTGTTTTTAAAAAGGAATATACCATAGAAAAATGGAGTGTACAAATTAGACTAGAAGTAAAAGACAACATAATAAACGTACTTTAAGTGCAAACAGCGAGAACAAATCCAAATCATGTGAGTGATCAAAAAATTGATTTGTTGATTCAATATAAAACACAACTCTACCTCTGACTTTTATGATGCATTCCTTCGGCCCCCCATTAAACAAGGTAATCCTATGAGCTGTTTTCAGCTTATATTCATATGTGTAAAGTTTATAGACCTCAGCATACAACAGTAAGGTGAAATCAGCTTAACTGAATTTATTAAACTATTCCCACAAGCCCATCCAAAAAAAATGCAGAAATGATTATCAATAAGCACTTGCAGAAACAGAAAGGTGTTTACAAGTCAGCTTAGAGCCAAAACGGAAATAGAAAGCATGCAATGGTGAAAGAAAATCCCTCCCTTCTAATGAACAATCTTAGCCACTTAACAAATTAAAAATTGAGGACGATACAATCTAGAATGACATCATAAACTGAGGTAATGCATTACAAAATCAAAACATTATTCTCAAACCTTACTTTTGCGAGCTAGTAAAGACTCCCATAAGCGAGTAGCCTTTGAAACTAAATGGGAATTTTGACTAGAGCTGGATACAAGATCATCCCAGAGTTCTCCTTCTAACTTCACTTTGTTCCTCTGGTCATGTAGCTTTTCCAGCTCTTGCTGTAAATAAGCCTGAATCCACATTTTACATTACTATTGGCTTGAGAGAATATTCTTGTGGGCGGAAGAGAATTAAATATATATAAGCCACATTCAGCAAGCAAACATCCATCAAGAAGCTATACCTCTTCAGCACATAGGCCTCGAAATTCAGCAGTCATTTCATATGCCAGATTTGACCACATAGCTTGCCTTTGTACAGCCATTTCTGCATTCTTGAGAAACTTCCTTCTTTCAAGGGCTATTCTACCCTGATCAAGACAAGGGACTCATTTGAGATACTATACAATAAGATTAAGTCAATGATCATGGTAAGGTAAATAATATGATACAGCCAAGGATAAAGAGAGACTCCTTTTTATTACACCAACAGAGCATGGCTTGTAAGGAAACAACCTTATTAGCAAGAGAATTACATCAATAGTTACAAACCAAATGGAAGGATAATAGACCAAAACCAGCATGCAAAATAACCAGAAATCTGCAAAAAGGGGAGACTGTGGGAATTCAAAATAAGTACTCTAAGCAAGCTAAAAACCACATGATAGTGGTTATAAAATGCAACTAAACTCATCTTTCAATAATTTTTTTTTAAATTTACTAATACTACCTTTGTAACAGGAAGTAGAGTGGCAGCATGCGAGAATGCAACATCAGTTAGGGGTGCAGGCAATGGGTTAGAAGCTACATCAGCTGAAAATGTTCGTCTATGGACCTCACGCAAAGCATGCAAAGAAAGTTGCCATAAGAGTTCAACAAACCTGCAGTTGGCACATCGAGTCACCAATTTGATTAAATGTCTAATTACATCCACAATTGCCAGAACAGGGAAATGGATATAGAATAGTCAAATTACAAGACTTCACCCACATGCTGAAAGCAATTTCACTAAGATGTGTTCTGAACAGAAACTAAAGAATGAGCTACCATTAACATCATATGAAAAGGCCAAATGGCATGCTAGATTTCAGACATAGATATATGTTATTATGTTTTAATGGTACTTTGTAGAAAACTCAGCTGGAAACTGAATACCGCAAATAGTTCTTTCCAGCAAATCTTCTAAGTTTCAAAATAAACTAATTCTCCATTACATCTTTTCACCAATTGTAAATTCTCTTTGGGTTTCACAGCCAAACAGTACCTCATTTGTACATTTAAAGAGCAACCTGTTAATTATGGTTTCATATCTCCCTTTTTTATCCACAATTTTGGAGGTCATAACCACGAAAGATGCAAATAACCAATACATACTTGCACTCCCAGCCATCAACGTTTTGCAACAAAACCAGATGAGAAAGCAACGAACAAGTACCAACCTAGGTCCACAACATGTAGCAAGTGAAGAAACTCTAGAATTACTTCTTGGAAGTGCACCCTGCGACTCCAGCTCGCTAATGATCCCTTGTACAACCTATAAATAGATTCCAGCACAATTACTATTCATTTCTAATAGAGAAAACAGAACTCCAAAATTGGATTGAATTCGCAAAATCTCAAAGCCCACATTCGATAAGCAAAAACAAAGGTATTACACCAATTTCACTTGATTGATACCTTACGAAAATCACGCGATTGTGCCGAATCAAAAATTGGCCAAACCTTGTCAAAATCCTGAAAGATCCAAAACAGTCACACTCTGTAACAGATCATACTAAAATTTGAATAGAAAGATGAATAAGCAGTAAGAACTGCAAGTATAAAATTCGCAGAGTCATATACTTTGGCAGATTGAATGGGGCCCCGGAGTGAGGAGAGGATGAAGTACAGTAGCTGTTCACCCAACTTAGGGTTGGAATGGCGAAAGAGTCCAACCCGAGGAGTAGCATTGGAGCCTCCGACTCCAATAATTGCCGGATCCAGACCTAACAACAAACAGTTAGTGTACATTGCACTCTCCAGCTCTATCTCCCTCTCCTTCTCTCTGTCCATCGTCATCACCGACCCCAACCCCCTTTCTCTCTGTGACAATCTGTTTCTTCTTCTTCTTGTTCGCCCTCTGCTCACACACACTCTATCTCGTCTCTGATCCTCCCTGCTCTATTGTATTTCTTATTTTGGGATTATTCATTCCTTGAGGAATGTCTTTGGAAGCGTAGGTCCCGGGAAATGCTGGAAATTACGAAATGGGGCATAATTTGAAAAAGTAGGGATGGGTTTTTAATTTCCAAAAAAACTTGAGAATTTGAAAATGAAGTACCGAGTGTTCGGAAAAACGCTGCTGCGGCCGGCCGGCCAGGGGTCGTTTTGAGTTTGCGGGATTGTGGATTATAGATGCTAGACTGCTACAACTTGGGTTTTGCTAGGGGATGAGTTCGTTGAGTATGAATTTATACTCGGTCAGCAAAAATAGAATAAGTTGAGCTTCTAAGGAAAATAAAAAGGCATAAATAATATAACGTATCTCACAAATTTTAAAATTCAAACTTATTTTCCTTATTATGCGAATAAGAAAAACGTTATATTATTGGATAAATTACACCTTATTTTTTATAAGATTTGATTTAATTATTCTTTCTATTTTTAAAATATACAGTCACCTCTATTATTTTTTAGAGGAGGGAGTGTATATTTAAAATAGGAAAAAATAGAGATGAATATATAACTTTATTTATTTAAATAAAAATATCCTTTCTAAAATAATTTTATTTATTTGTATTCATTGCTATAAAGTTTTAAAGACGAAATTTATTCAACATTAAATATGAATAATAATGTTTTAAATTTTGGTTCAAAAATTAATTCAATAAGATGATTAAATTAAGATTAGACTAATATAACCAAATAATTAAATAGGATCACTTATATATATGAAATTAAAAAACATATATTACAAGAAAAATTAAATCTACGGTTATTACTATCATCATTATCTAATATAACATTTATCATCACTTAATAAAAGGGTATTTTACATAAAAAAAACATAATATAAATTAATTTTATTACAATTATAATTATTAGATCTAGAATATTACTATTAAACTTATATAGATGTGTGTTTGTTATACGTATATAATAATATTAAACTTATATAAAATTATTTAATATATATTAGAATTTTATTATTTTTAATCGTATAAAAATTATTTTTTCCTATTAAGTTACTCATATTTGATAAAAAAGATTATCACTTTATTATATGGAGCGAAAATAAATTTTAACATCTATATTAAAAAAAAAATTACACATATATAATAAAAAGCATTGCTAGTGAGAATGGTTTAGGGTTTGGTTTATTAAGAATAGGACAAAGGTTTGAATTCTAATGTTACCATCTTCCTTTGTATTTTAATAAAATAATAATCAGATTTATTCATTAGTTCAGGTTAAGTTCAGTTTATCAAATTTGAACAATTATTATCAATTTAAACTAAATAAATCGATACGTCAAATTTTAGAAGCAATTTGACTTGATAGAAGACACAGGTCACGATTTGATTGATTAGGCCAAACTGTATTTTTAAATGATGGTGAATAATATTCTATTAGAAAAATCATTATTTATTTTAAAAATAAAGTTATTTTTCTTATTAGCATAATATTATACATTATTTTTTTAATCATAATGCCAAAGTCACGTGGCATCTAAGGGAGAGTTCAATTCCCCCCTCAACACTCTCCTTCCCATTTAAAAATTCTCTTATATAAAAAAAAAGTAACATAACATTACTTATATAGAAGTAAAATAAATTTTTCTTAAAAAAATGATTTTCAATAAAATAAATGGAACCTATATAAAAAAGGGGTATATATTTTAAAATAAAAGAAATGAATGTATCATTACGCTAAACCTTAAAAAAGAGTTGAATATAATGTTTCCTTTATTATTTTATCTAATCATATAAAATATTAGCATCTTCCTTTATATTTTAATAAAATAATGAAACTTGTTTATCTATTAACCTCGATTGAGACCGGTTCATCGGGTTGGACCAATTATTACCAATCCAAACTAGGCTAATTGGTATCCTGAGTTTTGAAAGAATTTCAACACATAAAAAGATCTTATTCACAATTCAGCTGGTTTAATCGGTCGTGCCAGATTGGATTTTCAAACCATAATGAATAGTTTTCTACTAGGAAATATTATTATTTATTTTAAAAATAAAGTTTTTTTTGCTACCACAATATTATGCATTATTTTTCTAATCATGATATATAAGTAACGTAACATTATTTTGCTTAGAAATAGAATAAGATTTTTTTATAGAAAATATTTTTTAGATAAAGAAAATGGAGCCTATATGTAAAAAAATATTTTTTAAAAATAAAAGAAATGAACATATTATTGCACTTAACCTTAAAAAAGATATGGACATAATTTTTCCTTTATTATTTTATCTAATCACATGAAATTATATAAGTTTCAAGGAATAACATACTTTTATTTGTAGTTTGAAATCATAAAAAATAAAATAAAATCTAATTTATCTAAAATTAGATTATTTTATATATAAATTTAATTTTAACTAGATTAAATATTTTTAAGGATTCCAACTAATAATGCAATATATTTTGTCATGATTTACTTTATTAGTTGAGAATGTTGTATTTAACCATCATAGAAAATTGGACTAAAATAGGATAGATGCATAATAAAGCCAAGAAGTTTCTATTGTACAAATAAAATTTGTTGTACACATAAAAGAGATTTAGACAATAAAAATTAATCTATTTTGGCAAAAAGATTGATTCAACAAGTTAGAGCAACTAGTTTAATTTTATATTTTTTAGAAACAATTTTGTCAAAAAAATTAGCTATGGTTTTAAAATTGGATAAGCAAAATAGTTGCATGACATTGAAGTAAAGCCCTACTTTCTTATTTCCACACATACACTCAATGCGTGAAGCATTATTGTTAAGTGGCACCAACAATAAGCATAAGTATCTATACAATGACTGCAACTCGATGAAACTTAGTTAGAGGTTGGAGTGTTATTAGGTATGGATTTGATAAACATAAGCAAGAGCTCTAATGAAAGAGACAAGGTAGAGAATTGAACAAAAAAATCAAAGAAAAGTAAGGAAAAGGGATTTTGATTATTAACTTGATATTGTATATTAATTTAATGGGGTTAAAATTTATGCCAATATGATGCTTAACTTGTAGGTTTTTGTTATTAGTTTCTTTTTTATTTTCTCTAATTGTTTCGTTAGCCAAGCCTTATTTTAATATTTTTTCCCTAATATCCCTCCTTCAAACTTTAAGCATCTTATTAATGTTTAGTCTGATTGTATTTTCTTTATTATTATTTTGCACTTAGGTGTTCTTTTCTTTTTCATTTTCTTCTCAGCTAAACACTTCAAAATTTAAACAAAAAAAGGAAATAAAAGAAGAAGGTGGATGAGGGTATCAACAAGGCATCCAAATAAACTAATTTTTGGAATGCCCTTTTTTTTCGCCACATTAGCATTTGACACAAGGGAGATAGCCATTTGGCAATCCCGTCACTACTAACAATAGGATCAAGCCTTTATAAAATCATTACAATGTGCTCCTTCCTCTCATTTAGTACCCCTCATCTCTTTCCAATCCAGGGCTTATTTCTTTAATATCAAGTAAGTTTTACTTATTAATTAGGCTATTATTTCATATAGAAAATATTTATTTACTATATTTATATTTTTTCTTTTATTTAATTAATAAGTAGAATGTTAGTTTCATGTAGGTAGGAAATAATTATTCATTTTAGTTAAAGTAAATATTTTACATAAGCAATATTTATTTGTTATTTTCAGTGATAGCAAATATGTTATTGGTATTTATTGTTATGCCTTTAATCATGAAAAATAAACTCAAACTCTTAAACCCCAAACACTCAAATCTTAAAGTCTAAACCCCAAATTCCACTTTATAACACCTAAACCTTAAAACCCCACCCTAAAAATCCTAAATACTAACCTCAAACCTTAACCTTGTAATATCCTAAATTGGGTTAGTTAGAAATTAGTATTTAACCTAGAGAGCACAAAGAATACAATAAAAAAGATCGAAGCTAAGACTACTTAGGCTAAGGTTTAATGCCTAGAGAGAAAAACAAAACCTAACTAACTAATTAACTAATTTGGTAGAACAAGTTAGCTCTTAAGTCTATATAAAAGGTTTACACTCAGTGCTTTTCTTAATCTTAAAAAGGGAAACTCATAAAGATATAGGTTGTGGTTGCCTGGTTAGCATTCTGCTAAAGTGAAAGCCAAATGTTAGAATTTTTATTCAAAGAACTAATTCATTTACACATAGTGTTTCTTTACTAACATTTTTAATTTCTTTTTTATTGTTATTGCAAGGTTTTTGTTAATAATCCCAAAGATTTAGGGAAAGCTTAAGGTTCAATTGTTGAAGGAAACACTTTCCTCTGAAGGTAAGAAGCAGTTTTACCTAATGACGCCTTTTTCTAGTTAACATTTTTATCTTAGTAAATATTTACTTTCCAGGATAGCCCAAAATGTCTTTGTTTGTTAAGAATAAATAACTTAAATCAAGATAAATTATCTAAATTATTTTGTAAGCCTGATTTATACGTTTGTATGCTTGTTATAAGCTAAGGATATATTGTTTATTTATTTTAACATAGTTAGCTAAAGAAATGTTTACTTAGTAATGATATCAATAGTAGATGCATAATTGGACTAAGAAAGGCAGGAACTCAAGGATAAGAAAATAGATAAAATTATTATTCCCTTATAACAACTGAAAATGGTTATTTAAGGATAAAAATACAATATTAAAGCATAGAAAGTAATGACATTTAAGATTAGGCATGGATATGCAAACCTTATGTTATGCTTTCTTTAAAATATAAAATTTTATAGTTTTATTTTGTGACAAGAATAGAATGACTTGTTTAACTTTGATTAAAATGAAATTTGTATGAGGAAAATTGTGAATTTTAATAAATAAATAAATATGAACAAGATAATAGGTAAAATAAAATTTTAATAATTTAGTGGGATTTGGAATGAGGATTTTATGAAAAAATAAATGAGGAAAAGTTAAGGGAATAAAAATATTATAGGTTTTAAGTCATTGAGAGTGAGTATGGATTATATTTAAGGGACATTTTCGAAAGTACCCCTACCACTATTTCTCATTTTCAAGCCAAAATTACTCATTCCCATTCATTTCCTAAAATTTCCTAAAACCTCACTCTTAATTCTCCATCTACTTTTCAACTCCATTAGCATATTCTTCTTCTTCTTCTTCTTCTTCTCTTCTTAAATCAATTGAGGAAAAAGTTAATTTACATCAAAATCTTCATCCAATCAAGGCAAATACTTTCTCATTGTTAAATCCTATTCTCATTTTCTCTTGATTTGTGGCAAGATTTGGGTATTTTAGTTCAAATAGGAAAACTTGAGCCCTACCCTAAGAAATTCTTAATCTTTGTGTGATTAAAGTCAAGAAACCTTGAATCCACCCTTTAATACACTCCTCAATAGTAGGTGACTAAATATTGCTAGCCTAATCACAATGACATGAAGGATTTGTTATGTGAAGAACTCAATTCTTAGATTTTCTATTGATTATATACAATTTGTGTAGAGTTGATAATGTTTTACTTGATTGAATGATGTGATTGAAGTATTGGATATGTTATAAGTGTGTATTTATGGAAAATTAAATTTTTGCGATAAATTAGGAGCATGAAATGCATAAGAATGGCAAAGTGAATAGTAATTCATGTTGGGAATTATATGAATTTCTAAGCTAATGGTTGATCACTATGACCTAATAATTGATCATTAGTATAAAATTTAGGAATTTCACTTTGATTTATTTGCTTCTCATTGTGAAAAAAATTTAGATCCTCCCTTTCAAATTGGTTCAATGGATGACAAGTTTATTTCATATTGATTTCAACAAGGATGAGGAATAAGTAGGAGATGGATGAAAAGATAGAGAAATGTAAAAGTTGTTTTCAAGCTTGTGTAGCACTTATGTAAAGGTTTTTGTGCCTTGAGATACAACAAAATAATTAAAAATATATCTAGTTCACCAAATGAAGCCCACCTTTCATTAATATCTCTAGTGGCTAGAAAGCCCATTAATAGATCACCTTAAATCTCTTAATTAATTTTTATCATTTGGTAAGTTATCCTATTTAGATCATTTAATAGCAGTTTGTTTCAGTGATATGGACTTGAAGTACTATTAACAAAAAGTTCCAATACTTTAAATGACATTCGTTGGCAAAGAAGTTGTTTGGTAACTAGCCGATTCATTAACTTTTAATTG
This sequence comes from Sindora glabra, assembly GCA_020226215.1. NCBI lineage: Eukaryota > Viridiplantae > Streptophyta > Magnoliopsida > Fabales > Fabaceae > Sindora > Sindora glabra. The sequence goes on along the minus strand of CM035228.1, from coordinate 43,106,589 downwards.
ATTAATCAAATCAAATAACTATTTTAGATATTTATTAAATAATTTTTTTGATTGACTAACCGGTTGCCAATTAGTCAATTTGAAAAAGATTAGATACCCAATGCATTTAATCAATTAATGCATAAAAAGTATATAAAAAGATAAAGCTATTCTCAATTTGCACAATTATATACATTTATTATTTGCTTAAAATGTTAGAAAAAATATTTGAATCCCAAACCTATATATATATATATATATATATATATAGAGAGAGAGAGAGAGAGAGGTTTGAGCTCAACCATTAAATTACTATATATTTTTAAGTATGTATACATTAATTCAATATATATTAGAAAGTAATAATTCTTTATAAATAATAAATAACTATTTAAATTTTTATTAATTAAATTTATATACTAAAATAATATAAATTATCAAAGTAAATATTATAATATATTAAAGATTATGTTATATGATTATTTAATGAATTTAAATTCTTTCACATTAAGAGCAAAAATTAATAAGATTAACTTAAACACATATCTAATACATAAATATACAATAGTTTTTCCAATTTTCCATTTAGTCTAATTTTTTAAAATATCATTTAGATAAAAAAGGACCATTTAAGGTATAAAATCTTATAAAAATATTTATTTTTGATCAAGTCATGTTCTTCTTAAAAAAATATGATGATGAAGAACATATATATACATATATATATAACCATTATAATGTCTATATATAAGTAGTACATTGAAAACTTAATATAAAATAACACAAAAATGAAAATGGAAATCTAAATATATTTATTTCTTAAAAATTTAAATATTTATAATAAATTTTAATTATTTATTACTTAAAATTTTTTAACAAGTATAATAATTTAATTTTTGTAGAATATAATTTAATAAATAATAAATTACAATAGCATATCTTTAAGAAGAAATTTTATTTTAATAAATAATATGTAAAATTTAAGTATTATTAAAATAAAATAATATACTTAAATAAATCATAAAATGTACACATGTCCATATATATCATTTTACTTATAAATATCTATTAATAATGTTATTAGTTGGTCAAATTAGTTAATATAATGTTATTAGTTTATCAAATCTTTTTATTTAAATAACTAATATTATTAGTTAGTCAAATCAATTAATATAAATTAATTATTAAATAATAGCTAATTGAATTAGTTAATTGTTAATATAATAGTTCATTCTTAAATAAAGTCAAATCTTTTAATTATTAAAAAGTATTTGACAATTAACTTTTTCATTAACTTTTAGTCAATTGGGATCATTTTAATTGATTGACTTGATCAATAATATATTTTTGATATTTGATAAATAATTAATTCATTAACTAATTGTCTTTGAATCAATTAATTTAAAAAAGATAAAAGCTTAACATTTTCAAACAACTAATTTATTGATATAAAAAGTCAAAACAACCTTCAAAATATATATTTTGTTAAAAATACTGACGAGAGAAGTTGAATCCTATACCTTTAACATGTAATATACATGACTCAATTACTATACTATTATATATTTTTAATCTTACATGTACTAATTTAATATGTATTAGAATAGAATAATTTTTATAAATAATAAATAATTATTTAATTTTTTGTTAATTAAATTACATAATAAAATTAACATTTTAACAAAATAATTATTATAATATATTAAAATTATTATATAATTAATTAATAATTTTTAATTCTTTTCACATTAATAATAAAATATAATAATATTAATTTATACATAAACATACATGTATACATATATATATACTTAATTAAATCATAAAATATACTTATATTCTTATTTGTTATTTTATATATAACTAGTTAATAATAAAAGCTAATTTTATTAAAAAGTTAATGTTATTAGTTAATACAATCAATTATTAACTAATAACTAATTAAATTAATTAATTACTAATATATTCAATTAATTATTGATCAGTGCTTTAGAATAATTACCGAAATTAATCATCATTTTTAAATTTACCAAAAACGAATTAGGGACTTCAATCTAATTGAACTCAGCCATGACACCGAATGGTTATTTATAAAGTTATCTCTAATTAAAATTAGACTAAACACATATCTTATTCTCTTACTAATTTAGATTGTCCATATTGACTTAGTTAGTTTTATGTTCAATGTAAGTTACACGTTTAATTAGTTTGTCATTCGAACAAATTACAGAAATATTTACACAATGATTAATTTGTAATGAAGAAATAATAAATCTAAGACCAATTCAACATTGTGACATTGTCACGTTAATAAATTAGTTGTCACATCATTAATTATATTAACGGTTTAAATGATGAACTAAAATAGCTTAATCTGAATCCCATTTTTATTAATTTGAAGAAGCTATATGATATGTTAGTGATATTATATGTTCTTAAAAAATCGGTAATATGTTTTGACTTTGACCTTAGAATAACAAACTATTCTCTTCTTAATTTTTTTATTAAAAAAAAGCTTAATTAAGTGCAATTAAGTAATTCAAAAGCTAAATTAATACAAAAAATTTTAAAAGATTAAGTTGATATAAAATAAATTAGTGAGAAATTAAAATAGTCAATGTCCCTAGGAATTATGTCTAGAAGCTTGTATAATTTGATGGGTTCAAATTTGATTTATTAATAGTGTAAAAAGTTTTACATTATTGATTGATAAGGAAATAATATATTATTAAAAAATTAATAAGAATTAAAATTTCTTACTAACAATGAGAGAGTTCTAATATTTTTTATTGACATAACAATATATGGATGGATAATAGTATAAAACTGATTTATATTAATAATAGATTAAATTTAAATCCTACTTTTATAATATAATTACATTAAAACAAGTTATATACCATAATTTTATTTTCAATTTTAAGCTCCATCTATTTTGATGAAAAATATTTTTTATAAAATATAGTTATAAATATTAAAATTAAAAAAAATATTTTATTTGTTTAATGTTAAATATGAAAAATTTAGGAAAAATAATTTTTTTAAGAAGAATTTACTTTCCTCCATTTCTATGATTTTAAGTACTTTTTTAACAATAAATACAAACAACATATTAATATCATTCATTAATATATATATGTAAATAATATTTTTTATGAAAAATATTTTTTTATGAAATAAATGAAACCTTAACGTTGAAAGATGCATATCCTAAGGGATTGAGAATGGTCATAGTTTTAAAAATTATAAAACATAATATTAAAGTTACATAATTACAACCTCATTTGGCACATTGTGTAGTATAATCTAATGACTAATGGATAAGGTGGTATAGTATTGTATATGAAAAGATAATATACTATATAACATTTAGTTTATAATAGTATAAGATGAAAATTTATATAAAATTATCATATATTGTGCTTGTTGTCATGTTTTATAAGAATGTGTTTAAAAAATAATTAATTATTTCTGACAAATAAGGAAGATAAATACATAAAAGAGTTATTTTTAATTTTACTAATTTAATATTTATTTTAATAACATACTATCAATCTTATTTTCTTTCCAGAAGTGGTTAATCTTATACAAAATTAGATGTATAAGAGAAAACTTTCACATAAATTATACAATATGTTCAAAATTTCTAAACATTGTACAAACCCTAATTATATAGTCTATGTGTGCAAGATATTAGCCCTCTCAAAAAATTGATGATAATAATACTCAATTGACATAAATACAAAATTATTGGCTAAATCATTTTAGGCACTTTTCTTTTTTTGTTTCTTTCCTTTTTTTTAATAGTATGAATAGTTAAATTGCTAGATATATGCATGCAAAAATTAGGAATTGGACCTTTAATGTAAAGAAATGTACAAAATCTTAAAAAATTAAATATTATTTGAATTAAAAACTATGGGGCCTAAATAATTTCTGTAGCATTGAATTGGGAGGTTTACTCAAAATTAACATTCATTTAAGAAAATGACACTAAAGCTGTGACTTTAATGTAGTTTATTGCAAAAAGTTTGCACGTTTCGTAATATGCAAATTTAGTTCTTCCAAAATTGCACCTAAAATAGATAAATATTATACAAAATATAAATATACTTTTTTTTTTATAAAACTTGCAAAATTTCTCAATTAATCAAAGTGAAACTTAAAAATTTTTCTAGTTTGTCCCTGTAAAATTTCATGTCAAAATCCTGTTGGAAGTATGAATTAAAATCCTAAAATATAATATTGATTATAACAAAATTATAAGTGTACTTGATGTATAATTTGATGAGGTCATAACTGATCTGAATGATGATGGTGAGTAGAATTGCAACCTACTTCGCCCCTTAAGTTATTCAAATACAGAGAAAAGGGGAAGAAAATTTTAGAAGTAGGAACCCTTATTGTGCATCATCAAATAATAACCCTGATCTCTCTATTTAAGGTCAGACTTATGATAGAAAATTACTGATTACTAAAAGGCTGTAAGTTAGGATCTCCACCCATATGGGCTTGTACATAATCCAACCTATCACGGATCATATTCATTAAATCAGGGCCCGATTGTTTTATGTTTAATGTTAAAACACAAAATTAATTACTTAAATAAATATTTTAATAATTAATTAATGTTAATCCATATAATATTTCTAATAAAATTAATTATTTTATTTTTAAATACAACAATCTCCCACTTGGATAGCATTAATTAATTATATGAAATAATTGAAACATTAATAATTAAGAAATTAATTATACGTTAAGTTATAAACTTAATTCAGAGAATGAGAGTACACAGAATCATTGAATCCGATAGGGAGACAAGTGATATAATGTCTCATAATATGAAAGGAACAAAATAAAGTTTAATTTTTCGAATACAGCTCAGAAGAGAAATAACTTAAAATTATTGAATTTGATAGGGAAATAAATGATTTATATATATGTATAAAACATATTACCAATGTTTCAATATCCAAACTGACAAACGATTATATAAGTGAAATGAGACCATACAGAATCACTGAATCTGATAGAGAGACAAGTGATGTAAAATTAATATCTCATAATCCCAGAGGAACTGGATATATATAAGGTTAGTCTTTTGACCACAACTCATAAGAGAAATAACTCAAAATCATTGAATTCGATAGGGAAGCAAATGATTTATATATGTACAAAATATATCACCAATGTTTCAATATGAGTAATTACTGATCACAAACATTAACAAAATAAAATAAACATATCTCAGACTTCCATTAAATTAAGGCTTCATCAAAAGATTTAATAAGACCTATATGAGTTACTTGATTTTAAATACTCCTATAGGTAAGCCTTAAGTCAATAGATCCTTAACATGTCTTTACTAGGGCTATGTTCAATGCAAGTTCAAGATTTAGCAATCTTCTCTCTCTAACGAATAGAAGTTTAACATCAAAATATTCAATACATCTAGAATTCTTATGGTTTTGAGAGAAGCATATAGCAGGATAATTATGGCAATAAAATTTGGTGGAGGTCGTGATATAGAATCAACCAATTGCATGCCAAGTATCATCTTCCTCAACCATATAGCCCCATAAGTGGCCTCATAATATGCAATAAATGGCATAAACTCTGCTTTTATAGTTGAGGTAGCTATGAGTGTCTGTTTAACACTTTTTCATGAAACAGCTCCTTCAAACATTATAAAGATGTATCCAGATGTTGACTTACGATCATCTATGGATAAGACATAATCAAAATCTAAATAACCAATACCTTCAAGTAAATTAGATCATCTACAAGCTAATATATGATTCTTGGTATCTTAAAGATACCTCATTACTTTTTTGGCCGCTTTCCAATGATCCATCTTAGGGTCACTTGAGTATCTTCCAAGCACACTAATGGCAAAAGTTATATCTAAATGAATGCAGACCTGTGCATTCATAAAATTACCAATAATGGAAATGCAAGAAATCTTGTCTATTTCAGCCCTTTCAATATCAGCTTAAGGGTAATATGATTGAGACAACATATCATCTTTCGAAGTAGACGTTAGACTAGACGCATAGATATCTATTTTAAATCTTTCAAGCATTTGTTTAATCAAATTGGCTTATTACAATCCTAAAATACTATAAGTTCTGTTACGATGGATCTAAATTCTAAAATAAAAGATGTTTTGCTAAAGATCAAAATGACATGATAACATACGTTTTGACTCATTTAGAAAAAGATTGAGTTACTAGCTAGCAAAATTTCATCAATATAAAGTACTAAGATAACAAAATTACCCCATTAAATTTATTAAAATTCCTGCAAGTACACAATATAGTCATTTGGTATTACAAGTCTCTAAACCCTTTGAGTTCGTTTAAATTCAATGGCTAGCTGATCAAGTTCTTCAACATGAGGATCTTTATTTATCTGAATTGGATTGTTAACATTATCTCTTTTAGTGGTGAGGGAATCAGAACAAGCATAGACAAAATGATGGCCTTGTCACATAAATTGATATCCCTAAGCATCAAACTTCCACTATCTAAGTCATCTTCAAAATAAAATGTCCGATCAAACTCGATGATCTCAATACTATGAGTAGGACAAGAAAATCTGTAACCTCTTGATCTAGTCTAATTTCTTTAACTAGGAATTATATAGTCTCATCTCTACTTTATAACACCACACTTAAAAGTTTTAAAATATGAGAAATCTAGGTTTAACAACACACCTTTGTTTTACCAATCTTTCTAATCTCTCTTTAAAAAAATGGCCTAAAATTGATCTTATAAAATGGAAGAATTCTAACTCATTCTAGGTTATTTATGTCTAATTATAACATTGATGGGAATATCAAAAGATACAATAGGATAATTTTTCAAATTCAAATGATACAGATCATTTTGTAAAGTTGCATACCAAAAATAGCAAAATCATAATAAATTTTCTTTGTCAAAAGGAATGACTACAATTATTCAAGATATAACTAGAAATTAAATTTCTTCTTGAAAAAGGTACATAAATAACACAAGTCAAATTAAAAGTGTCTAGAAGATAAACATAAAGAAAAAAATGATCCTATGTATTTAATTTTATCCCTACTTCTTGCTACTTCAAATACAGTCTCTCCCATCTCACTCGGGATCCACCTGTTTTTGATCCCCTTCTTGCTCACACTTGTTCTTTAACTTATAATATTGAGACATTTTTTGTCCAGGGATTTTACAATAATTGCACTTCCTTTAAATTTCTTTTGTTGTCCCTTACCCTTATCACCACTTTTCTTGAACTCAATCTTTTCAAATATCTATGTCTCTGGTTTCTTTCTTCTTTTATCATTTCCACCTGACTTATTATTAGAGTCTTGAGATAAGTACTTGATGGAATGTGGCTACGGATTACTTTTCATAGTCTCCTCTTTTTGAGTTACTATAGATATCATCTGGTTTATTGTCCACTCTACCTCTTGTGAATTATAGGAAGTTCTTAGGTAGCTATATTCAGTTGGTAATGACTGAAGGATTTTGTAGACTAGAGTACTATCTCCTAGATCAACACTGTATGATCTTAGCTTATTGTAATAATGAATCATTTTCATAATGTGCTCTCTGATGCTTGAAACTCTATCATAATGAGTGTTATCAACCATGGAGAGGTAGTAGACTTTCTGAGTCTTGTCAAGCTTATTGAATTTTTCACTAATAGCTTTCATGTACTCCACAGCAGTGTCCTTATTTGGGATACTCTCTTTAATTTTCTTTTCAATAGTGAACTTAATTACTGCCAAATAGATCTAGTTTGACTCATACCATTATTTGTAATAAGTTTTATCTACAGCACTAAACTCAAGTAATAGATTAGCCGGTTTCAGTTCTCTAAGAGTTAAATTTTTCTTAGAGATTGTTAGGTACATGATCAAAGACTCTCTCCTAGTTTATTCCATTAAGATTCCTTATCACAGATAGTTATTGGAAGGCTGAGACTGATGTAACAGGATTGAGAAATTATTAATTATGTGTGCACAACATAATTATAACATAAAATTCTCAATTAAACAAATCAGTCAAACAACTATATAATAAAGTGGTATCAAAATTACATGTATCATATGACTTGGTTTGTACAAGAGTCTACACAAGAATGTAATCAATATAACCATACCGATAGGGTATAAGAAATATTAAAACATTATAATTACTGCATGCCTATTCTAAGGAGTCTAAATCCTAAAATTACATTAATAATGTCACACTGATAGGGTGTATTTATCATCAATACAATATACTCCTAAATATCCTAGAAGGATAATATTTTATGGAAAACAATCTTATTATATCCCTAATCTATCCCTGGTGTGAAATAAATGGCTTTAGGTGTCTTTATATATATAAAATTATATAATTAAAGACTAAAAAATTATCTAATATAGTTATGCTCACAACTAGAGAAAGTGACAACTCGCTAAGCCCAGAAAAAATGTAAAGAATGTCCACAAATTTTTTCAAGCCAAAATATATTTTTTTATACAATATAAATCTTACAAAATTAAAAAAAAAATTTATTGGCCTTAAAAATTTTTGAAAAAAATTACAAAAAGATAGAAAATCAAATTCAAGTGAATTGTGCCAAAGAATGGACCGAAAAGTATATTGAAAGTTAATTGAAAATTCAACCATAGATTCTGATGCCCAAAAGTATAATTACGCTAATAATAATAATAATAATAATAATAATAATAATAATAATAATAATAATAATAATAATAATAAATTATAACTCTCCAAGTTAAGCATAGGCGCTGATTTCATGGAATAAACAAATTGTAACTTTAATCTTAAAAAAAATTAATGGTACTTGATTGTTTTCTAAGTGAACAAATCTAATTAATTGTAATGATTAGTCACATCAACCGGTGAAATATGTGTGCAAATCACATCCACGTGTCAATTAAGACTAAGATAACAAAACTTTCCCTAACATTAGTCCACATGATCAAAAATTGAATAAGATAACCACATAATGTCTACAAGTTATAGGGGGCGTGAGGTACATGTGCTGTCTGGCACGTGAAGTATACGCGCAGATAAAAAAAAATAAAAATATATGGCGCCATTGATTTATTGGCACATGACAATCATGTGTTGAGAGTTGCAGGAGTAAGGTTGTTTTCAATCCAAGCTTTGCAAGTTCATTCATGGCGTCGTTCTGCCATTAATGGAGCTTCCAAGCTCCAAAAATTTGTTTGAGGCCGTTTTAATGTAAGAAAATTTTATCTAGTTTATTTTCGACACTATCCCATGTATTAATCTAAAGAAAATAAGGGTTTAAATAAAAATTGTCCAATTAAAAGCCTACAATATTTCAAAATTTTGAAATTATTCATGCCTTCATACCACAATAATTATGAAATTAGAATATAATTAAATCAGAGTATAATATTCTAGATGTGTATAAGAACAAAATTCATGATTTAATTAAAAAAAGATCCAAATTATTTTAAAATTAAATTCCCAATTCTGATAATTCCATATACGAAAATAAAAGGGAAAATTGGAAATTTCATAAATTTTTCCTAGATAATCTTAATTGCTTATAATTATATAATTCATACTATCAATATTGCTTTAATATCATTTGTTGGAAGTATGAATTAAAATCCTAAAATATAATATTGATCATAACAAAATTATGAATGTACCTAGTGCATAATTTGATGAGGTCATAACTGATCTGAATGATGATAGTGAGTAGAATTGTAATTTACTTCGCTCCTTAGGTTATCTAAATAGAGAGAAAAAGGAAAAAAAATTTTAGGAGTGAGAATCCTTATTGTGCATCATCAAATAATAATCCTAATATCTCTATTTAAGGTTAAACTTGTGATAAAAAATTACTGACTACTAAAGGATTATAAGTTAGGATTTTTATCCATATGAGTTTGTGCATAATTCAACATATCACGGATCATACTCTTTAAACCAGGGTTCGATCTCTTCTATGCTTAATGTTAAAACATAAAACTAATTACTTAAATAAATATTTCAATAATTAATGCTAATCCATATAATATTTCTAATAAAATTAATTATTTTATTTTTAAATACAACAAATCCATCACCACGTTTGACTTTCATTAATAGTGAGAGTAGTATTAGAAAGGAATACATTTTATAATCTTTGTGGTCAAAATAAATTATTCGATTTTGAGTGGATGTGCTTTGTCGAAGCGACCATTCCCTTTTTCCACATGGTTATGCACGCAGCAACACTCATATTGATCCAACCAGTAATAATAATAGATAGATTTAGTGTGAAGAAATATTCTAATTTAAGATTTAAGAGTAAGATAAGTAAAGGAGATTCTCATTTCAAAATATATATATATATATATATATATATATATATATATATATATATATATATATATATATATATTATCTTGAAAATATAAAATTTCAATTATAAGAGTAAGCAATTACATACATCTTTGAGATTAAATTTAATATATAATAAAAAGCAAAATCTTTAAAAGACGTGAAATATTATTTAAATTAAAGGTTTTTGACAAAATGAAATATTTTTATATATTTTTTTGTGATATATATATATATATATATAGAAATTATTGATAAGTTTAATTGAATTTAAGAAGTAATAACTCCATTGGTCCTTGATCAATGTATACACATCTTGGAATCTATCTTTTTCCTTATTAGGAAGAATTTCCATTTAATCATGTAATATATTAAAATCTTAACTTAAAGTTAGGACTAATTTACTAGTAAGGTGGCTGTTATAATAGTTTTAGGTTTCAACGTGTCCTTAAAGTCCAAAAGATGCATGTATAATATTTCAATGAAACTTACCTTGAAGTTTCTGAAAGCTAAACCTTCATTTACACAAAACTTCACAAGCATTTGTGAATCTCATTTCACTCAATGAAACATCCTTTTCAACGATCAAGATCTTTAGAATAATTGATCTCAAAGAACGGATAAACTTGATTTAAATTATCAAATTCATCCTTTTTAAAATCTGCGATATTTGTACCCCACCAGCCGGACACTTTGTATTGGTCCTGCTTATCCTAAAGTCCATCAACTCTAGCCTGAAATCCTTTTCTCCGATTCTGTAACTTGGAGTGAGCTCTAATATATATATATATTTATCGTCTAAGACATTATCAATAGTAGCAAATAATGGTCCCTTGGCAAGAATCTATAACTTTGGATTTTTTTTATTATAAATATGATAAATCATTTAACATATATATAATATTTTGGATTCAAATTCAAAATATTAGAGAGAACCCTCAAAACATAATAATTCCTTTGAAAGAATCTAAGTTTCATTTGTTATGAATATAATTATAAATTATTAAAATGGTGAAAAATAGTTAACATCTTCAATATTAAATGTAATGAATTTAATGGGAGATTCTCTCTTTTTTTTAGAAAAATTATTTTCCTCCACTATTATAATTTTGGAGATAATTTTTTTAATAATTAGTATATAAATATATTTATTTTCCTCCACTATTATAATTTTGGAGATAATTTTTTTAATAATTAGTATATAAATATATAGTATTCTTTCAATCATATACAAAAAATAATTTTTTTTAAAGTTATTTTTCAAAAAATACACTACCTATAAATTATTATTTTTTTTCATGATAACATGCCGTAAAGGCAAATCGGATTGAATGATCAAACTGGCCACGACCTATAACTCGAATTGACCACTTGATCAAAATCGACATAAACTGGATTGGACAAAAAAAATCCATCGTATTAAAAAAAAAAAAGCACTTTCTTTCTCGTTTTTTCAGTTATTTCACTTCTTTTTACGTTGTTGGGTCAGCAGCCCAACCCATTCCAATGTTTCCGGAAAAAGAAAAAAGGTCATTCATATTGGGAATGAATAGGATGAAAACATGCATGCAAATACTGTACTTATTTGTGAGTAAATTCGTAAAATAATTGATTTAAATTTGGTTTTAAACAAATTGAATTTAAATGAGTTAGTTCAATTAATACATAAGTTAGAGTTTGAATTTCATATTATTCGGTTCAAACTAGAATATAATAATGAAATATAGATTAAAAACTTATTTTGATTTTTGTAAAATAATATTTTTTATCAATTCTATTTCTGATTAAAAATTTATATCAATTTAATCTATACAAGATTAAAAATTTTTAAATTTTAATTTTTCAGTACATAATATGAAATATTGAATTATTATATAAAATAGTTAAAATTTGAGAATTTTAATTTTATAGAAATTAAATTGATATAAATTTTTAGTTAGGGATGAAATTAAAAAAAATTTAATCTTATAATCAAAATAGATTTTTAGTCTATTATATATAAATAATACAATATAAGAAAGATTTATTCTTATTAGTAATTGTAACTGTTGATTGGCATGAAAAAGTATAATATTTTTATTAAAGTAATTAACTTTTAGTATCTATTACTTTTTACTAAATAATTATTAATATTATGTGACAATTGTGTAGATATTTTTAATAAATTTGACAATTTAATCTTATAATCAAAATAGATTTTTATTCCATTATATATAAATAATACAATATATGAAAGATTTATTCTTATTAGTAATTGTAATTGTTGATTGGCATGAAGAAGTATAATATTTTTATTAAAGTAATTAACTTTTAGTATCTATTACTTTTTACTAAGTAATTATTAATATTATGTGACAATTGTGTAGATATTTTTAATAAATTTGACAATTACAAAAAATTTATATTAATAAGTAAAATGTATTAAGAATTTAATATTTAATTTGTTTATAAAAATAAAATTTTATATAATTAAATTTAAGTAAAATGATAAATCATTTTAATAAAATTAGAATATCTTGATTAGGTTCATTTTCATTAAAATATCGAATTAGAATTCGGGAGTCTTCCAAATCTAATGAGAATTTGGATTTAGAAGTATATTATTTGAATAATTTTATATAAATTTATTTAAATCCTAATTCAAATCAAGTTCAAATTTAAAATTGAATTATTTAAATTTAATAATATTCAAATCGCGTTAATTGGATTGTACCATATACATCGACATCGACAGCACCTGTAGCATTTTTTCTTACGGATGTTATCCCGTCAAACTGTCTCAGTCCTGTATCGGTGAATTTTTTCTTCAGCAGCAGTGGGGCAGTAGGGAATTTCAAGGGTACCAATTATCATGTTTTGTTATTCCTCAAATATTTTTATTTTTCTGGATTAATTTCGTTTTTATTAATAACTCTCTTATCTTTTTACAATACTATTTTTTTTTCATACTTAATTCTAATTTCAATTGGAAGAAAATATCTATTTTCAATTTTGAACAGAAAAATAAAAAAGACTGAGTAGCTCCTTCCAAATAAACTTCATCAGCCAATCTTTGAGTAAAATGCAGAACTCTTTCCCCATCCTCCCCCACCTTTGAAAGGAAAAATTTATCATGGTAAATAATAATAATAGTAAAAAAGGGGAAAGTACCAATTAAATGCTTGTGTAAATAATAATAATAGTGTGGAGTTTGAGAATCAACCGTGTCTATGGTAAATGCTTGTGTACGAGTAGTTCAAAGAATTGAAGTTCTTTAGAGTGTAAAATACATTTAAAAAAAATCAAATTGACATGAAAACTCTTAACAAAAAAATTAAGAAAATAAATAATTATAAATTTAAAAATTAATTTTTAATTAATTATTGTTTATCAAATTTTCATCGACCAATTTTGAAGCAAAGCATATGCCATGGTTCCTCAAAGCCTGCGTCATTATACATAGTACATGTATCCGTTCAAATTGTACTGTTATACTATACAAAATAAGACCCTAAACATATTAGTGTCCCGTTAATTTGACTTCATATTGATATTAGAATGATTTTTGACTTCTTTAATACTAAATTTTTATCAATTTTATATCTGATTAAAAGTTTATATTAATTTATTTCTTATAAAATCAAAGATTCTTAAATTTTAATTTTTTTATATGAGATAAAATATTAGATTATTGTAAAAAATTAAAATTTAAATATTTTTAATTTTATAGAAATTAAATTAATATAAATCTTATAATTAAGAATAAAGTTAATAAAAATGTAATTTTATAAAAATTAAAATAAATTTTTATTCATGATTTTTTTAATGATTACATTCTTATGATTATATTATCTATTAAATTTGTATGTTATTTAGATTAAATTTTATATTTTGAAGATTAATAATTAATTTATTTAATAATTTTATGTGATATATGTGAATTTTTTAACTTTTATTATAATTTTATTGAACAAATCAATCAAATTGTTTAATCTTTGATCTAGTTTTTAAAATATTAATATATTATGAATAATGCTAAATGACCCGATATTTGATCCTAAGGATCCGTTCATGTGTGTCTGATCCGTCACTTTGCTTCTCTTCGTTGAAGAATTTTTTAATTTCTGGAAATCTCAAAAAAATGCCATTAGGGTTTTCATTTGGGGTGTCCAAAAATTTCTAAACTGCTCCTAACCAGCTGACCGAATCTGAAGTTGATCGGTTAAGAGCGATTAATATATCACTGTCGGTTAAAATCGAAAGAAAAAATTTATAAATTTTGAATGGTAAATTAATTTCGAGTAAAAATTTTTAATTGTAATTAACCGAACTTAACTAACATTAATCAAAATTTATATTAATTTTTTTATTTAAAAATTCATATTTAAAATTTTATTGATCATTTTTATAATTTAATACTTGATTACTTCTTATTATAATTATATTAATAGAATTATGGTATTAACATGTGTTTAGAAATTAATTTTAACTTTTAAATTAATTTATTTAGATATTTTTAAATTTTTTTCTTTGCAGATTTTAAACCAATCGAAATCGAACTTTTCGATTAAATTTAGTTAATATTATACAATTGGGTTCAATCGATTGAAAAAAATATATTTCAATTTAAAACAATCAAATTAAAAAATAATTTTAACCGATCGTTGGACTGCTCTAGATTTTATTTTGTCTTGAAATAACGCGGATTTTTTTCTGTTTAACAAAAGGCCCAACTTCCAAAAAAAAAGAGGCGGCAGCCCACCTCTGCTTTTCACAGACAGTATTCTAACTTCACAACCCCTTTCTAATCCCAATTGGACCGAGTTCCTCTTCGTGCTTCCTTCCCCTCGGCCTCTGCAGCTATTTCAAGGTGCTTCTTTTTGCTTACTTTCCTCATCGATGTTAAAAGTTTTTTCATGTAAATCTTCCACTATAATTTCTTCGGATGGAACAATTAAGCATGAATGTCAATTATCTTTACTGTTTCGTTGTTTTTCTGTGAATTTTCCATGGATATAACCCTATATGAACGATTTCATTTTCCTTTGTATGCAGTGAAAATCACAGGAAGATTCTGCTTCAACTCCATCCTCGAAATCCTTCAATGGTGAGTCAACGTTCATCCTTGCAGCTATTTGATTCTTTATATGTCGAGATCCATAAGAAATAATCCAGAGTGTTTTATTTAGTTTAGTTGGAGGTCATATTCTGATTTGGGTGGAGCCTTCTGTTCATATTTGTATTCTATAGCCGGAGTAACTTAAAAAGCATGGAATTACATAGCTTTATGTTGGCCATTAATATTAAATTGAGACAAAGTTTTGGTGCTTAGCACGAGTGAAATGGCCTTTGTTATTGGAGCTAACTTCATTTTTTGGGATTATAGTTTATTAGGTTTGCTTGTTAAATTCTACTGCTCAGGATAGTTAAGCATCCAAAATTAATTGAGGCATAATGACGGTTCATGTACTTGATCTGTTCTTTGCAAATTGCAGTCTATTCATTTGCATTATTGTCTATCATATGCTTTAAATTTGATAACTGCTCTACTGAGTTGCAAATTCAGTTTCTCTGCTTTGTGTTTGATTGCAGGCAACTCTTGCTGATTCTTTCCTTGCAGACCTTGATGAACTATCTGACAATGAAGCTGATGTTCCTGTGAGTTGAGCATTCTATCTCTTTTATTTTTCCTTTCACTGAACCGATAAGAAATGTGAACACCAATTATTCCTATGCCTTCTTTCAGGAGGAGAATGACATTGATGCTGCAGATATGGAGGAAGATGTTGATGGAGACCTGGCTGACCTGGAAAATCTTAACTATGATGACTTGGATAGTGTTTCAAAATTGCAGAAAACGCAGAGATATATTGATATTATGCAGGTTAGTCATGAGTCTTTCAGCTATTTGTCTATGCATTTGCTTTCTTTTGTGATAGTTGTAGAACTAGAATGATTGCTATCTCTGCTTTTGTTTCAACCAATGATCTAGATATAGAATGTGGCTGAATTACTGCCCATTTAGCTTCCAACAACCATGTTTGGGGTGAGTGGTTGTTGGCCATTAGAAAGGCTTGAATGGACTATGGCAAGTTGAATCAATCCTTTGTAAGTTGTAGCATAACTGGGCCTTGTCCAAGTGCCTCACCCAACTCCAATAACATCTTCTCTCTCAAACTAACCAACCAATCAAGCCAAGCATCGCCAATACCATGATTGTATCTCATCTTTCTTCATTGCCATTCTTATGCTGCAGTAATAAATTGATTCTTCTGAGTAATTTGTTACTTATGCATTATGTTATGTCCAGAATCTCTCATTCTGTACACTGATCTTGTTTTTTGTATTAAATATATGCTTAATTTTTTGTTTAAATGCTTATTGACACATTGGGCTTAATTTTTAATTGTTGTTTCTTATGGCAGAAAGTGGAAGAAGCACTTCAAAAGGGTTCAGATGTCTCAGATCACGGAGTAAACTTAGAAGATGATCCTGAATACCAATTGATAGTGGAATGTAATGCTTTGTCAGTTGACATTGAGAATGAAATTATTATTATCCACAATTTTATTCGTGACAAATATCGTTTGAAATTTCCGGAGCTTGAATCCCTCGTGCATCACCCAATTGATTATGCTCGTGTTGTTAAGAAGATAGGAAATGAAATGGATCTGACTCTGGTTGATCTAGAAGGCCTTTTACCCTCGGCTATTATTATGGTTGTCTCAGTTACAGCATCAACTACAAGTGGAAAGCCACTTCCAGAAGAAGTCCTTAATAAGACAGCTGATGCCTGTGATCGAGCTCTTGCTCTTGATGCTGCAAAGAAAAAGGTTCTTGATTTTGTTGAGAGTAGAATGGGGTACATTGCACCTAATCTTTCTGCTATTGTTGGGAGTGCTGTAGCAGCTAAACTCATGGGAACAGCTGGTGGACTGGTCGCTCTGGCCAAGATGCCTGCTTGTAATGTTCAGCTTCTTGGTGCCAAGAAAAAAAATCTTGCTGGGTTCTCCACTGCAACATCACAATTCCGTGTAGGTTACATTGAGCAAGCAGAAATATTTCAGACAACCCCTCCTCAACTGAGAATGCGTGCTTGCCGACTCCTGGCTGCAAAGTCTACACTTGCAGCTAGGGTAGATTCAACACGAGGGGATCCATCAGGGAACACGGGAAGAGCCCTCAGGGATGAGATCCATAAAAAAATTGAGAAGTGGCAAGAGCCCCCGCCTGCAAAGCAGCCAAAACCTCTTCCAGTTCCTGATTCTGAACCTAAAAAGAAGAGGGGTGGTCGTCGGTTACGGAAGATGAAGGAAAGGTGAGTGCAGTTTTAACTTATTTTGCTTGTGTATTATACTGATGCAGAGCCAAGCTGGCTAAATTATAGTTAGATATTTGATTTTAATTTTTTCTGTTTAATTAAGGGAATTATCTTTCGCCATTTTCCTGAGTTATTTGAAATAATTTTACAGTTATTATAGAAGAATTATAACTGTAGCATAATATTATACAGTTTAGAGCTCTTAGAGTATTCTAGAAGGGCTTTCTTATTGGTTGAGTTTTATTTTGTCCTATTCCTAATATTGTATTAAAAGTTTCCTGTTATAGATAGGCGATTCTGTTTGGTTTTAGTGGTTGAACAATGGATTGGCTTTTTACCTTGGTTATTTCTTATTATTTAAGCTGAGGATTTTTTCCTCTCCAGGTATGCTGTAACCGACATGAGGAAGTTAGCCAACAGAATGCAATTTGGTGTCCCTGAAGAAAGTTCTTTAGGTAATATACCATATTTTAATGGTTGATCTGATTTATATGTGCAATATTGCAATGCTTGCTGTTGATGATGTTGTCTTTATGAGATGGAATTATATAAATATATATATATATATATATATATATATATATATATATATATATATATATATATATATGAAACTTATATGTTTTTGTGAATGTATTTCTTTTGTGGTATAATTTTTTGGGAAATTTAATGTCTTTGTTAACTTTAGTATTTTAAATATTTTGAAAGTGTCACTTCTGATTCTTTATTTCCATTTTTACAATTTATATGCTTTTCCATTATATAGGGGATGGTCTTGGCGAGGGTTATGGTATGCTTGGTCAGGCTGGCAGTGGCAAGCTTCGTGTCTCAGCTGGTCCTAGCAAACTTGCTGCAAAAGTTGCAAAGAGGTAAGTGCTTGTTTAAGGCTTTAGTTTTAGACTTCTGCATATATTAATGTAGTCATACCTGTGGCAAGATTGAACTGTCTTTTCTCAGTTATACTATTTATTAGCTGACTATTGACAACATTAATTGATTTGTCAGATTTAAGGAAAAGAATTATGGCAGCAGTGGTGCTACTTCTGGTTTGACCTCAAGTTTAGCATTTACTCCAGTGCAGGTTGGCCTCACTATTTACTGGTTCAGGTTTATTGCTTTCTTTAGTGCTAATAATAAATTATGGGTAGCAAAAAGGGCCTTTTGGGGTAGAAAGCAGTGGTTTACTGCACTAATTGCTATTGCGACTGATTCACAAGACAGCTATGTGTTGGTTAAGTGGATTGATATAATTTCATTTGGAGTGTTTTGGACTCGCATGTTCATAATTTCTCATGGTTGTTTTAACATCCTTGATGACCTCCTAAATATGGATTTTAATGTCGTTGGTAAAGTAGTAACTCAATAAGAAGCATCCATCAAACTGGCGTTGCTTCTCTTCTCCCAAATGTAATGCTTCTGGTTTGAATGTGGATAATCTTTTTATAATGGAAATTATCAGCAATTGGATTTGTGTCCTTTTTTCCAATTATTTCCCCCCATGGCCTGTTTGAAATAGGGGAACATGTGGACCTTCGAAGAAAAGAGGGTTATCTTCTTAATAGTATACAACAACAATAATAATAAAGCCTTATCCCACTAAGTGAGGTCGGCTACATGGATCGCACGATGTTATTGGACTTTATCAAAAATTAAGTTTTTGGTGATATTATTCACCAAGAGGTCCCCCAAGAGGTCCCTTGTTATAACTTTCTTCAATGTCCTTTTTGACTTCCCTTTACACTTTTTCATAGGACTAAAGACCATGTGATCAACTCTTTTCATTGATGCCTCCGATGACCTTCTCTGCACATGA
This sequence comes from Sindora glabra, assembly GCA_020226215.1. Classification (NCBI taxonomy): domain Eukaryota; kingdom Viridiplantae; phylum Streptophyta; class Magnoliopsida; order Fabales; family Fabaceae; genus Sindora; species Sindora glabra. The sequence goes on along the minus strand of CM035228.1, from coordinate 43,087,136 downwards.
TCAAACTATCTTAATCGATTTTCTGTCATCTTCTCCTCAATAGTTGCCACACGAATGTGTCTTCATATACAATCATTTCGTATCTTGTCCTTTCTTGTATGATCACACATTCATCTTAATATTATCATTTTTGCTACTTCTATTTTTGGTTTTTGTTGTCCCTTTAGAGTCCAACATTCACTATTATAAAACATAGTTGGTCATAGTTGGTCGTATAGTAGTTCGATAAAACTTCCTTTTAAGTTTAGCAGGTACTTTACAGTCACAAATTACTCCAAAATTTTTTCTCCATTTTAACCATCCAGCTTATATCCTGTATGTGATATCTTCGTCAATTTCCTCATCGCTTTGTAAAAAAGATCCCAAGTACTTAAATTTAGATATTTGTGATATGATATGCTTTCCAATTCTTATTTCCAAATCATTTCTATCTTACTTCTTGCTAAACTTACAATGCATATACTCCGTCTTACTCCTACTCAAGCGAAAGCCCTTTGATTCCAAAGCCTGTCTCCAATAATAAATGATCATCAATCTCATATCCTTCCCCTCCATTTTCCCCACTCTGAAACTAACTACTACCAAGTGGATTAGGAATGAAACAGATTCCATATGGAGAGATTGATTGATTCTCCCCAATCCCTCTTGTTTTGTTTTCATGTTTATCTTTGTTGATATGACTGGCTTTCCTTGCCATGCAGGGAATTGAGCTGACAAATCCACAGGCTCATGCACACCAACTTGGGAGCGGAACTCAAAGCACTTACTTCTCTGAAACAGGAACATTTTCCAAGATCAAGAGGACTTAAAACATCCATCAGGATTGTACATTTAGAGGAGAGGCAACATATTGTCCTGGTTTGAAATTCTTGCTTGTAGACTTGAAGCATAGTTATATTGCTGTTAATTTTTTTACTGTGAGAAGCTGGTAGATTTCCAGGAAGTCCTATGCAAACATACCCTTTCATAGGTGGCTTTTCCAATCCTTTGGATTTAGAGTAGGTTCAATTACTGTAATATTAGATAAAAGTAATTATGTTGATATTTTTCTCAAAACTGTTCTATAACAACCTTTTTATCATGTGGGTAAATTACTTGAACTAGGGGTTTTTATTTTTTACAAAGCTATTCTCAAAATTGAGTGATTATTTATAGTGGGGGATCTATGACTGGGTAAGTGCACTTATGAATCTTTTTGCCTAAGATGATATATGTTATACACACACACACACATCCTCTTCCTCTTAAATATTTTTACATGGTCATCCAGTATTTATTTATTTTAGGCGTCTGCATATTTTTCATGCACACAAATATAGTGCCGTTGAAGCTTAAGTGAGAGTGTATTGAGGATGATCATTTTGTATAAGGCATTATTCATTGTATAATCAACAAAATTTTGTGGTGGTGACTTCATCCTCATGTATGCTAGGGTAATTCATTTTTTTCCAATAAAATCAAGTTGAGTAATATACATTATTGTGCATGATTAAATTAAATATTGACCCCGAGAGATATTAACTTTACTTTTCTCCCAGTTTAAAGGATGGGATTTCCATCTCCCCCACGAAGCTGGAATACCTAAATATTTTGAGCAAGAGTCCCAAACCATCATGCCCATAATTTGAGAAACAGTCCTTTTAATTTGCTGTCTGTATTTCGACTTAGAAACAGTTTACAATTTTCCTTTGGGCTCCATGGATGACCTTCTACTTATAGGCATACCGCTGGGCTTCTTATAAGCCCAAAGAAGGGGCCTAAGCTGTTTCTTTTCTTTATCTTTGAGAATGGCTTATCAACTCTTGAAGAGAGGGATCCAAAATGAATTAAAATGTGTTACTTCTTTTTAGGTTTATTTGTTTTTATATTGTCTTAAGCACATCTAAAACTTATTCAAAGTGATGGCAAATATAACTTGTGTTAAATTTTAGATAGAGCACAAAGAAAAATTAGTTGCCGCTCTTAAATTTGGAATAGTGTTATGTATGAGCTACCATACGTTCAGTTATAACTAGAGGTGTGGGTCGCTCGGCCCAATGAGCCCAACCCGAAAAATGGAATATTTGGGTTCTTTTTTTTAGCCCGATAGGTCCGATGAGATTTTTTTTTATGACTCGATTAATAATTGGGTCAGGTTCGGGTCAAGGCAAAAAAGCTCGATAGGCCCGGTCCGATTATAATAATTTATTTTTAATAATATAATTATATATTAAAAATATAATTATATCTAATTATTTTCAATATAAAAAATATTAATTTAACATATTAAATATTTTATATATTTAAATATCATATTATCTCTTTAAATATATATTTTTTATTTTAAAAATTTATTTTTTATTAAAAATAAAAAAAATTTATGTTTCGGACTTTTGGGCCTTTTAATTGAAAATTTGGGTTGGACTGGGCCAAAAAAATTTAAAACATAAATGGGTCGGGTCGGGTTCGGGCTTTCAATTTTTATGATTTGACTCGGATGATCCGACCCGAAACCCGCCCGGTCCGGCCTATGTACACCTTTAGTTATAACAAAGAAATGAACAATGGGAAAATTATGTTTTACCCACCTATATTTTTGTCAATTTACTCTAAACACATTCATATTTTCAAATGTTGCAATTTGCCTACTTATAATTTCCACCATTAACATTTTCACCATGTAAAGTTCTTTTTTTCTATCGAATTTTTAGTGGAAAATTTTGTAACATTTAAATTAAATGAAATCAAATGAAATTACATGTATATAGAATACATTTTTTTATATTTTTGCATATATAATAGTAAGAATTTGTAGAATTAAAACAAGGACATATGGCTATTATATATATATATATATATATATATATATATATATATATATATTACTCTCCATTAAGAATTGTGAATATCAATTCGAATAAACAAGGACATCGTATATTTTTATACACACCTGTGATTTTATTCAAGTTTATTTACTTTATTTGTTATGGAATAATTCGTTAAAAATTAGACAAAATTTGATAAGCAAAATGTTGAATAAAAAAGTACATGCAAATTTTAACACTTAAAAACAAGGTGGGTTAATGGAAATCTTTGAAATTACATGTAGACAAGATATAATTTTTCCTATAAAAATATGAGAAAATTTTGACCAAATTTTTTTAATGGAAAGATTAAATCCAAAAATTATCAAAAACAGGGTGGAACGAAAAGTCAAAATCTCAGGCAGTCAAGGAGATTCTTATCAGATTTGTAATTCAGGCCATCCCAATTTATGCTATGTTTCCTTTTCCCAAAGGCTGAGTTCCTTGGTTGCCAAATTTTTGTGGTAAAAAAATGAATGGAGCTACAAGTATGCATTGAATTAATTGGGAGGAGCTGTCTACTAGGAAGTTGATGTGAGGAGGGATTGGGGGACGTTGATTGTTTTAATATTTTGCCCATTTGGACAAACAAGCTTTTCCGTTAAAATTTTGATGCTTGCTTCTCCAACCGAAGAGTGCTTCATGGTGTTGGAATGAAATATGGTAGGGTGCAGTTTGTTAAAGACCATAAATGATGCGTTGATAATGGTTCATCCATTAATGTTGGCTAGGGCATATGGTTGGGGGACAGATTAATTCCAAATTATCTCACATTAATTGGGAGATATTTCTAACTTTATTACGGTATTAAATTCTCATTACTATTTTTATTTATATTTTACTACATAAGATGTTCTAACTGGTTTCATAATTGAATGACTGTTAAAATTTGAAAGATGATTTTCTATTTATTAAAATATGAAAGAAAATAGTAAAGTGCAACTAGAAATATTTCGTATTCCGTTGACAATGACAGTCAAAAAACTCTTGGGGGAAGGGCTCAATCAGTGGGATGGACAAAAATTGTTTTCCATTTCTGACAAGGGTGCTGCGTGCTAGACATTGTATATTTTTCTTGGTGATTTTGAAAGATAGGACGTGGGAATTAGACGTAAACAAAGTCCGGAGGGGTTTTTGTTTTTATTTTTTATTTTAAATCAGCATGCTTTACAGCTCTAAAGCCCATAAACAAGAGGCAAGGCCCGATAGGCGATCTTCATACATCCACATACTTCAAAAATAATTTGGAATGCAAAGTTACTCCAAAGATTGGAAATTTAAAAATTCAGGTTAAATGTAAATTCAATGATCACAATGCGGTACATGGAAGAATAGAAGAAATTAAATAAAAGAAATTTGATTAATTGCACATGCTGAGGATAAGGTGATAAAAATTAAGAAATGATTAATTAATGTCAACGAGGATGCTATAATTTTTAGGATAATTAGAACCCCTTCACCTACTAATAATATGTACACAACTCTCCAAACTATAGGAATGTGTAGATAGCCTACCCAGACTTTATAAATTGTGCATATAACCCTATATGTTAATTTTTTACTCATTAAACATCACATGACAAGAAGCCTTAGAATACTTTGGGGATTCATCATGAGTGAATAGGGAGCCTTTCCTTAACCTTATGATGGGGTGCTTTCAACAGAGGAAATCAACCAATTGAAGAGAAGTATAAAGAAATTCAAACGTGGTTAATGGGACTTTGACAGTAGTATGTTAGGTTTGTAGAAGTATGATGATGTTGTGCTATAGCCTTGTGATAGTGAAAATAACAAGAAAAATACTATTTTGTATAAGAACAAACTGTTAGGTCATAGCGGTGATGATAGGGAGGAGAATTTAAGTTAGGATAGTGCTGGCATGAAGGAGTTTGACTATAAAAGGTTGGAGCATATGGGGATTGAACATGAATCTAATAATGATAGCATGAAAAGGGGTATTAAGGTAGTAGATGAGATAATTGATGATAAAAGAGTGTGTCTAATACTCAGGTTCACAAAAGATGAGATGAATAAAATCAAGAAGCTTTGGAAGAATTGTTTGATTATTGAACTTTTGAGGAGAGAAGTAGGTTTTCAATTCTTGGAAAAAAGGCTATTGTAATTGTGGAGAGGAACTAATGTGTTAAAATTAGTTGATCTTGGATATGATTATTATCTTGTTAAATTTTCTTATGGGAGTGATAACGAGTTTGTGTTAATTAGAGGACCTTGGTAACTTTTGATCATTATTTAACTATCTAGGATTGGATTCCTAATTTTAATTTTACTTTAGCTAAAATTGACCAGGTAGCAGTATAGGTGAGATTCCTTAAATTTGCTATAGGATATTATGATAGAAGATGTTTGAAAGCTAATAGTGATAGAATTGGGAAAATGATTAAAATACATTATATGATGCAAGAAAAGGCGAGAGGGAAGTATGCACGTGTGTGTTAATTAATCTGAATGAACCTTTAGTAACTTAATTTAGAGTTAGGATTGATGATATCAAAATTGAATATGAAGAAATTCACTTGATTTGTTTTAGGAGTGGTAAATATGGACATTACATTGATGGTTGTGTTGTTAAGGAAAATTTGAATTCTAGTTAGTAAGGCAATAGTGGTAGTGTTGACACTAGGTTACATATTATGGCACATTCTAAAGGAGTTTAAGAAAAGCTTCAAGTTAAGAAATTAGGAATGGAATTTGGAGATTGGATGTTGGTGCAAAAGTCTAGAAATGGTCGAGGAAGGAGTAAAGTAGAAGCTTAAGATTTATTGCATTGGTGAATCCTACTTTTGAACTTCATAGAGAGCATAATGTTAAGAATAACTTTGTGGAAGAAGGTCAGTTAATGAATGGGAAAGAAAATGCAGATCCAAATGTTCCTATTCAGAATTAGCACAGAAAAAACAAACAAGACTATAATATGGTAAAAGATTTCTTTATCCAAAATGTTTTAACCTCTAAAGTACAACTTGCTGCCAAGCCTTTTGCTGTATGTCTAGCATCATTGTTAAGCAAGTTAGTTAAGCAACATGGAGGGATGAGGAGTCATAATCAACATATAGTTCGCAAAAAGAATGTCAATATAGCTTCAGGTGTCCTTCTTTCATAAAATGTCATGGTTGTTAATAATATATTAACAAGATACGATAATATCATAAGTATTAACATTATGGGTAAACCACCAGATCCCCCATATCTAAAAAAGGCATATTTTCTTCTCAATTAGTTTTTAATTCTATGGTTAAGGAAGCTCTCCCATAGAAAGTGCATTTGGAATGCAAATAGATCTTGTTCAAAAGGAAGTGGTTTTAATCTATATGGATAGTTGAATTGCTTTCAATTAGGTTGTGTTAACTTAATTTTTGATTTTATTCATTATGACTAAGTTTTTATCATGGAATTATCAAGTAGTTGGTAACCTAAATTTTCTTATACAAGCTAACAATTTAATTTTAAAACACAATCCCAGTGTGATTGTGTTGCTTAAGACTAAGGTTTCTTCTACAAAAGCTTTTAAAATTTTTAATAAACTTCACTTTTTGAAATTTTAAATCTAAGAAAGAGAAGAGTTGTCTAAAGCTATTTGGATTGCATGAAAAAAGGATATAGTCTAGATTAGTATGATTAGAAGTTCTTTTTAATATGTGCATCTAAAAGTTGATGATGGTGATAAACATTATTGGTTTTTATTATTTATTTATATAAACCCTTATGCAAACCTTTGGAGGGAGTGTTAAAAATAAAATTTTGAGTTGTTAAGATTGACCTCAGCTTCTTGGATTCTAGTAGGTGACTTTAATGATATAGCTCGCATGGAAAAGAAAAAGGGCGCTTCGATTAGGGAAAGTATATTCTATGCTATTTCTAATTGGAGTTAATAATATGGACTTCTTGACTTAGGTTGGCAAGGGTCATGTTTTACTTGGAAAGGTTTGTTATGGGAGGATTACGATAGAGTGCTTGAAAAATTGGATAGATATCTATATAATCTTAATTGGAGGAGAGGTTTTAAAGACGCTATAGTTAAAGTTCTCCTAAGAATCTACTCAAATAATCACTCATTATTAATTGACTTGTTTGGTGGAAAAGTTGAAGGTCAAAATTGGCCTTTTAGATTTGAGGGGGCATAGTTGCATCATGATCAATTTAGCTAATTTCTTAACAAAGGCTAGGATTATAATAGCTTGTGGTGTAAAATTTATGATAATTTTTAGATAAGCTATTAGTTTGGAGCAAGGAAATATTCAATAATATAAAGAAGAGAAAAAAATAAGCTAGTGGCTAGGATTTGATGAGCACAATTAGCCATAGGAAGAAGATAGAACCTCCACCTTGATGAATTAAAAAAGTAACTACAAGAGGACTTTATTAAAGTCTTAAAATAGGAAGAGACTCTTTAACACTAGAAGTTGAAAGAAAAATGGCTTCAAAATGGGGATCAAAATATGAAGTATTACCATACAAAAATTAATATTCATAGAAGAAATAATAAGGCATCTATGCTTAGAAATTTAAAGGGTTAGTGAATTGATGACAAAGGCCTCTTGACCATTATAGTTGTTAACTTTTACGAGTGTTTATTTTAAGAAAAATCATATGATTATGATCCTCTTTATATAGAATATTCCTTTCCAACTATTGAGGAGTTAGATACATATAGGCTAGCTAATAATTTTCCATTCAAGAGGTAAGGAAGGCTGTGTTTGATATATGTGTATCCAAGGACCTAGGAAGTGACAGTTTCCCCACTTTCTTTTATTAGGCTAACTAGAATAAGGTAGGAAATGATCTCTTTACTTCTGTGAGAGGTTTTTTTGAAGGAAAATTTTCTATTCAATTAGTGAACCAAACTTTGCTTACTTTAATCCCTAAGATAAGCCAGCTAGAATTTATAACCCAATTTAGACCAATCTTATTGTGTAATGTAAGCTACAAATACATTACGAAGGTAGTTGTAAATAGCCTTAAAAGGTTAATGCCAAACTTAGTTTCTTCCTCTAAATTGTGTTTGTTCTAGGAAAATGTGTACAAGACAATATTATTAGTGCTAGCAAAGTAATCTATTCGATGAAGAGGATAAAAGGTGGTACAGGATATATGGTTATTAAAATTGATGTTTAAAAGGTGTATAATAGACTCAGATGGAATTTCATAGCTAATGTTCTTAAGGGATTAGTATTTATGATAATCTTATTTAGTCGATTATAAATAAAGGTGTAACATGAGGAAGAGCAGGCTAAATAGGCCAAGCTTGTGTGAGTATAGGTTCATGTAGGCTTGCTTATGTAAGCTCACATTTTTTGCAAGCAAAAATAGTTGAGCTCACAAAAAATTCCATAAGTACCCATGAGTAAATTGCCTCTTTTTTTTAATAATAAAAGTGATTATACTGTTAGATACACACATATACAAAAATTAAAGATCGAATCCTAGATATGGTATGAAACCTTCAAAGGGATATTAAATTAGGTTAGATTAAAAAATATTAATTTTTTATAAATTATAATTAGTCAATTAGATTTTGTTTATTTTATATAATGAATTAGTTAAGTAAAGTTAAAAAAATTGTATTAGATTATTAAATATTGGAGTGAATTAGACTAAAAGTTTCTAAAATACTTGAAAAATAAAAAAAATTATGTTTACAGGTACTTGTGAGTTTGCTTGTGAAAGCTTGTAACTATGCGGGTAGGTTGCATGGCAAATGGGTTACACATAAGTTACTCGGGATCAACTTGCAACTATAAATAGCCTGCAAGTTCTGAGCCTATTTTACATGTCTAATTATGAATTGTATTACCATGTCCAATGTGAATGTGCTTTAGAATCACTTTAGAATAGTTGATTTTAGTCCTTCTAGAGGTATTAGGCAAGGCGATCTAATTTCATTATATATTTTGGTGCTCTATATGGAAAAAATCTCACATTTAATTATAAAAGAGGTAAGTAAATGTCACTAGAAACCTATTAATGTTGGGAGGTTAAGTCCTAACATATCATATCTTTTATTTGCGGATGATCTACTTCTTTTCATTAAAGCTTTTATAGGTTAGATAAGATGTATTACATGATGTTTGGATAGGTTTAGTAAAGCATTTGGCTAAAAGGTTAGCAACATGAAATCAAAACTTCTTTCTTTGAAAAACACTAATCTTTCTTTAAAGAATGCAATATCTTAATTCAATGAAATTTCTTAAACTCTAAATCTAGGTAAATACTTAGGAATTAATTTGATTTCTTTAGGTTGGAAGAACTATAATGAGTTGCTTGGTAAAGTTAGTGGAAGACTTGTTGGGTGGTAGATGAAAACTTTGTCTATGGCTGAGAGAATTACTTTTCTTGGGTTTGTCCTTTTAGGTATGCCTATTTATAATTTATAAGTGGAGAGGATTCTTCAAAAAATGGGTTTGGCTATTGAAAGGATGCAAAAGAACTTCATCTGGGGCCATAATACTTTTGTAAGGAAGGCCTATAGTATTAGTTGGGAGATTATCTGTTAACCCAAGAGTTTTAAATGATTAAGTTTTAGAAGTATGGTAAGTATAAATTCAGCATGTTTGATAAAACTTGATTTTAACATTTACTATGGGGAGAATGGTTTGTGGATTTATGTTTTTAAAGGAAAATATGGCCATAGAGGCAAATAGCCTACCAAAATTGGTCTGAGTGATAGAAACTCTCCAATTTGGAAAGCTATTACTTCTTTTTGGATGGATATTATGAGTAGTTTTAAATAACAGCTTAAGGATATAATATCAATCCAATTCTAGTTAGATGAATGATTAGGCTTGAAAGAACCTTTGATTAATTATGTGTGGTTGTAGTTCATGAGGAGTAAAAGAATTCTCTTATTAATTAATTTATTATTCATAGTGACTTGGATTAGAACTTATTGAAATCAATTCTCTAAGCTGATATTATTGATCTTTTTCAGGTAGTGTATCCTCTTTGTAATGTTGTGAGGTAGTCCAATTGGAGAATTCACAATTAAAAGTACTATAACTATCTCATGGCTGCATCATGGGATAATGTTGATATCACATGGCAAAAGATATGGAAACTTTATTTCTCTCAAAGAATCAAATGTTTTGTCTAGCAAGTTTATCCTAATAAATTATTGACCAAAACTATTACAGCACATGGAGGTATGGCTCCAAATATTGTAAATCTTACTAAAATAAGGAAGTATGGCTCCAAATATTGTAAATCTTACTAAAATAAGGAAGAGTTATGCCTTTATGTCCTTTATGATTATCTGCTAGCTTAGTAGGTTTAGAAATGTATGCTGGACCTAATTTGGCTTGTAATCTTTTGTACTGTTAGTCTTTTTGAGTGGTTGCAATTGAACTTATCAAGGAGCTACAAGTGCAAGTTGAATTTAGGAATAACTAATAAGCTCTTTGGGTAATTTGTTGTGAGTTTCTTTGGTCCTGGCCAAATAAAGCTACTCATCAGTAGTTGTATGAATGACCAAGGAATCCTATTAGTGTTATTATTGATTTTGCTCAAGAAGTATTGAAGGAATGAGAGTTTGTGGATAAAGGAGACAATTAAGTGTTGGGAAAGATTAATGTCAATTGGTGTCCACCATCAGAAGGGTAAGTTAAGATAAACATGGATGGGATAGCTAAATTTGATAAAAATTTAGCTGGATATGGAGGTTTATTGAGAGACATGCATAGGTGATGGTTAATGGGATTTGCTAGATCACTTGGTCAATATCCTACATTTGTAACTAAATGTTAAAGGTGTAATTTATGATCTTCAAATTGCTTGGAATCTTGGTTATAGAAGAATTATTTTGGAATGCGACTCAAAGGCTTTATTTTTATATCTATCAAATCATAACATAAATGAAACCATTTGGTCTGAGTCTTCCATGGAATGCTTGAATAGAATTATATGGTGGAAGTTAGACATATATATAAGAAAGGAAATGCATGTATAGATTGGATGGAAAATTTTAGTCTCTCTTTGGATCTCAAAACATACCTGTTCTATAGTCATCCTCCTCTGATTGCTTTCTTGCTTTTTGTTGAAGCCTTAGGAGTCATTAAAATTGGTGACATTGTTATTAGTTAGTTTCCTTTTCTTGGGGATTAGACTCTATTGTATTACAAAAAAAGAATCATATGACAACTCGTACTAATTATATAGCTAATTAATGTTATAAAATGCAAATTTGTTCTTCAAGAAATTAGATGTAATGAAAAAAGTAGAATTGATAAGCATCCTTAATTATCATGCCTTTGGTAAATTAGGATTTATCTTATTTATTTTTATTAATATTTATGTATATATATCAATTATTAAATTATTGTGAATGCATTGAAAGAGAGATTTAAATTAAGGAATATATGATTTTATACTAAAAATAAATATAATTAATTTAATTATACGATTATGTGAAATTAGAGTTGAATTAGGAGTATATGGAGGAGATTTAAGAATCAATTTACTTGTTTTACTCTTAAACCTTTTGAAAGTTACTAGGTCACCCTTACTTATATAAAAGGCCCTAATTCACTTCTTTTTTCATTTTTCTGCTACAATTCTATGATTTCTCTTTTTCTCTTACTCTTTAATTTTTCCTACATTCATCTTTATTAACAATTGGCAAAGGAATTCAAGGAATCACTCAAATCACTAACTAACTTAAGGTATTTCATCTTGTTTCTTAAAGATTTGAGTGATAAGATCATGAAAAGTAAAGTATGGGGAGGATTACAAATTTAAACACTTGATTTGATTTTTATAATGGTAAGATAGGACACTCACTCTTCTAGTTGCTTTTTAATCTTTACCACTCCTCCAAATTAGAGGTAAGTAGATAATTTGCTTAAGTTTTCCTATTTTATTTAATTATTATTTTAATTAATAAGTGGAGAAAATTAGGAATTTATATGATTTAATATGTATAGATGTTAATAATTGTGGATTTAACTATTTTTTAGTTGAAATAAATGTATATGAATGCTATTTGGTTAAAAGTTTTAGGTGTGAATGCTGTGTGATAATAAAAATGAAGATATGAGTAGTTAGTTAGGAACATTTAGTGAAATTTGAAAAATTCCAGATTGTATTTGATTATTATAATAAAATATATCCTAAGAATAGTTCTTTGAAAGCGTATATTCGATTACTGTAATTAAATATAATCTCAAGAGTAGCTCTGGGAAGCATATATTCAATTAAATATTGAAATATAAGTGTATATATTCAATTATATTGGATTATATTGACTTATATTCTATTATGGTATTGGATTATATTAGCTTGTATTCCATTATACTATTGGATTATATTAACTTGTATTCAATTATAGTACTAGATTATATTAACATATGTCATATTACCATAATAGGTTACATTAGCATATGGTGACTACTAAAAGAGATTTTATATACATCCACCTTTTATTACTATGATATAATATATTGTCTTATATTTGAATTTTGTAATAGATTATAAAGGTAAATATATATATGAATACGATAGTAGAATTCTTCCTATTTATGAACTAGGTAATAAAATACAATAGTAGTGTTCCTCCAAGTTGTATGCATTATAGAATCATATGACACTGTGGTTGTGTGGTATTCATATTGAAATAAGTAGATGTTTAATTTGTTAATTTAGTTATAAGGTGATTCTCATGAATTTGATGATCAGATGATAGAATCTTATTGATTAAAATGAATTCTTATTGTCCATAGTTGAAAAACCTTGTTATATGTTACTTGTATAATTAATTTTGAATGGAATATGGTAAGTATATTTTAAAGAAGAGTATTTGGTTTAAAGTTTGCAAATCATATAATTTCTAAAAGTTTTAGTATTAAATTTAAATATAGTACTTGAATATAAGTTGCAAGATTCATCTTTAAAGATATATTTGGACATTATACTCAATTAGCTAATAAAGACTCATCTTTGGATTGCAATACCTGAATATAATATTTAAGTATGACCCTAAGACTTGCATTCTTGAAGCCATACTAGAGTACTATACTCGAATATGGTTAAGTCACATAGTCTCAAGATAACTATGCTCAAATATGGTACTCGAGCATGAGCTTTAGACTTTAGTTCTGAAGTTTCATATTCAAATAAGGCATTTGAATACCAACCTATAGCTAAGAATAATTATGTACACTAATAAATTAAACTTATAGAAGGTATTTGGGTGGTAGGTATGAGGATTTTATCTTATTAAGATACAATGTTTGATACTAAAATTGAGTTTTTGATATGTCATATGGTGTAGATAGAAAAAGTATTGATTTATGATAATTATGTGTTTCTATACTTGATTATTAAAGGATATAAGGGTGCATAATATAATAGATAATTATACATATAGATAGTTGTCATAAATGTTTGGTAGATATGCATATGATAATTTATATGGTAACCCCAATGAGGACATGTGATTATGTGTGAATTGTGGTATAATTATAAATAACCGTATATTGATGGTAAATGTAATTGGAATTATGATAAGATCCCAATGAGAATGTGTATCAAATGAATGATTATAAATATTGAGTATTGATGTTGAATTGAAACGATAGTTATTTGATATTTTAAAATTTTATTGGATTTGAAAAATGTTAGGTGGGGAAAAGGCTTAACTCAAAAGTTACAAGGTGGATTATTTATTTTTATTTATTTGTATTGCTATTTTAGGATTATAAAATGTTTGTGCTATTTTGTGAATGGGGATTAACTAGGTATTGTCTTATATTTTCTTAGTGATTATTGTATGCTATACTTGGTGAACAAAGTTGATATGTAATACAAGATGGAAATAGGGCTATGATTGAGGATTGTTATATTTGTATATACAAGTAATATAAAATGTTTATGTATGATTGCTATTGTTTTGTTACGTAGGTTATTTGCTTACTAAGTCTATTACCCATTATTGTTTTATTTAAATTATTTTATAGATATACTTGTGAAAGCTCCTTATTCATTACTAGCAATTTAGGAGTAGGATTCTTCTCCAAAGTGGGTCCATGCAGCCATAGTTAGCATTTAGTTGTAAATAAAATATTTTGGGCTTTGTAGGAAAAACTTACAACAACCTAGATGTAAATTGTAAATATTTTAATAATAGATATAGAAGAATTAGTTTACGCTCTAGTATCTATACAATGGTGACAAAGTAGGATTAAAGAGACTTGTGGAATTTAAAAATAGGTTCCATATTAATCATAATTAAGTGGATCATGGCATTACCACTTAAGATCAAAGCTTCAACATTTATAAATGATGAACTTTGGAGATAAAAACGTATTAGATTAGATTTGTAAAGTTCAAATATGGTGGATTTTAATTATTAAAGTTCTTTTTTATGGTGTTAATTAATCATATAATGTAGAAATAATTTATTTCATTGAGTTTAAATAAACAAAAAGAGTTAAGTGTATATTTTATGAAGTTTAAGAAGGTTATCTACACATTTTTACAATTCAAAGAATTATGTGTACATTATAAATAGTTGAAGGGGGCTTCATGTAATTTATCATAATTTTTATTTGATGTTGAGAAAAATTCAAGGCTAAACATGATAGCCATTATGGGAATAGAAAATGGAATGTAAGAGTAGCAAATTTTTTGGAGCAAATTTTTTTCTCCCCTTTTTAGTTCAGAAGGTGTCAAGTTGTTGAATTAGGGACTAATTCTAGTATCCTCTACTTTACATAAGGGAAAGCATAGAAAATAAATGAAAAATTTTAATTTTGAAATTTTTTTAGTAAGGGAAAAAATGAAAAGTTGGTTATCATTATTTTTATATGTTAATATTTTCAAATTTTTCTCTTCTTTTTTTTTCTCTTCCAATTAATTTTAAAATTTTTTCTCTATCTTTCTATTTTTTTCACAGCCAATCATAAGGGCAAAGTTGAAGTTGACAAGAAAAAGCTAAATTTACCTACTATTTTTTTAATGATATATAAGATGTACTAATTTATAGTATATAAGTAATTTTAAATTATTATATTTTATTTAATGTATATAATATTGTATGAATTAATAAATTTAGATTTTTTTCAAATTTAATGATACACATTAAAATTAGTGCATGGAAATCTCTCCTATTTCTTATGCATGGATAACATATATTTGTTTTCCCTCTTTCCTTGTTGGCCTCTAACTTTCTCATTTTTTCATGGTTAAATTTGAAAGGTTAATCCTTTCATATTAATAAACAATAAACAATGTCATAGGAACTTAGAACATCTTATTGCATTGGGAAAATAGCATACACTTGTTAATTATGTGCATAGGTACACTTTTGTATGCTGACATGTGATTTTAATGGAATTATTATTATGTTATTTTATTCATATTGCATGAATAGATATGTACAATATGAGGTAATATGTGTAAGAATTTTCAATTTACTCATGTATGATAATTAGAATATCATAAATATAAAATTTGTATTTACATACCTGATAAATCTACAATCATAATTGAATTTAGTAGAAGTTAATGAATTTTCCTCAACTAGATCTTCTCCTTTGCTCTTCTCTTTGGTGGCGGCTCTTAATAGGTAGAAGCCATATATATGAGAAATAAAGTGGGGACCTAACCATAATTCTTATTTATAAAATCCTAGTAATCCTTTTTATAAAAAGTTTACTGGGCCTTTGGTTTATATAATCGTCAAACCACATTAAACTATATAGATGTGCTAAACCCATATCTTTAATATTACAATTTTAAAATGAGCTTTATGTATGTCTCACAATTAGGCTAAATTTTAATTGATCAATTTTGTTAAATTAAAAATTACTAATTAATAGCAGTTCACTTTATGAAAAATTGAAAAATTCTAACATTCTCCCACTTCAGCAATATTAATTGGGTTTTATATGAGTTTTAACAAAATACATTTTAAAAAAAAGACTCCAGATTGATTGATTAAAAATTTTATTTGGTCACAATTAAAAAATAATTTAGCCCTTTGAGACAACATTGCAACAATCCTATTTAATACAGCAAACTAGCACTGAACCATAGTGACCTTTATGCCCTTTATTGACATAGGACCAATCAATGGTTATAAGTACTAGTGACTTTATCAATAATGGATTTCAGTGTGACTATGTAGTAAAAAATAGCACCAAATGTGATCAAATGTGCTATTTTCATTATTGGTCCACCATGATTTCTCTAAACTTGATGAAAAATTCATATACTATATATAAGTTTCACTTATATTCTTGAGATCATTCAATGGTGTCATTTTATGAGACATACTTTATTAACATCAAAGTCATACTTAGACATCGGTCTTAAAAAATAAAATTTCAATACTTATAAGTACATGTACAAGTAAAAGTATATAATAGCATAGAATATACACTTTATGATGATCATTAAAGAAATTAAATATCTCATAAAAAATAAGCTCTAACATAACAAATTATAACATGAAAGTATTAAATATAGGAAATATGCTCCCATTAATTAAATACATTAAAATACCTCAAGACACCCATACTCTCAATATATTTGCTCAAAACTATAGGTCTTAGTCTTTTAGTCAGAGGAACAACAATCATGTTGTTTGTATCAATATGCTCTACAGTAATGTCACCATTTTTCATAAAATCTTTGACCTTAGGATACATTATTTCCAAATGCTTGGACCTATATGTAGTTTTATTATTTTTAGAAAACAACATAGCAGATTTGTTATCATAGTAAATCCTTAGTGGATTATAGATGAAATCAATAATGTGAAGGCTAGAGATAAGATTCTTTAGTCAAATAACTTGTGTAATTGCTCCATAACATGTAATAAACTCAGCTTGTATAGTGGAAGAAGCCAAGAGTGTTTGTTTCACACTCTTCCAAGATACAACTCCTCTAACTAACATAAAAATGTATCCTAAGGTGGATTTTATATCATCCTGATAGCTAACAAAGTTAGAATCTGTGTATCTGTGTATCCAACAATCTTAAGATTGCTAACTTTTTTATAAACCAACATGTAATCTTTCATTTTTTGTAAGTGCATTAACACTTTCTTGATAACAACCTAATGATCTATACTAGGGTTAGAAAGATACCTACCAAGAACTTTTACTGCAAATGCAATGTCTTGCGGCCTAGTACAGACCTGTGCATACATAAGACTCCCCACTACACTAGAATAAGGTATATTTTTCATTAATTCTCTTTCTAAATCATTTTTAGGACATTGATTAAGGTTAAGTTTATCACCTTTTATAATCGGTGCATCCTCACCTTTACAATTATGCGTGTTAAATCTAATAAGTACACGATTAATGTAAAACCTTTGTGAAAGTCCTAACAAACTTCTAGATCGATCTTTACAAATCTCTATTCCAAGAACAAATGAAGCATTTCCAAGATCTTTCATATCAAAAGTCTTGGACAACGATCATTTAGTATCATGCAGCAATCTATTATCATTACTAGCTATTAGAATTTCATCCACATAACAGACAAGAAAAATGTACTTACTCCCATTGATATTAAGGTATATGTGTTAGTGTGTGTCCTAAGAACCAATCATATAGATGATTCAAATAATATATAATGTATTATGCTTTATTTTAGGTAATTTAATTATTATATTTTATTTTCATAATTTTATTATTATTCTGTGCGATTTATAAGTTAATATAATAATTATCCTTGGAATAGTTTCGCTATTTCTAAAATGTCCCTAATCAAGTATTATTATGAAAAGGATAGTAATAATACATCAAGACTAGCATGTATAGTGACTGATGATTATAAATTATGGATATGTGATATCAAGTCAATAGATGAGTACATTGTTAGCGAACAATGTACTAGACTGATCCACTATGAGAATATTACATGGATAGACGTGTCATAAGTCATTCTCATATGATCATAAATACACATAAACCTTTAACCTGAAGTCACTACGGTTCCCTACATGAAGGAATTACTCACTTTAATATTGTCCTATGTCACCTTTAATCAGGATGACGAAATAAGGTATTGATTGGGTGTGTCATGAATCATGCAGAGGAAAATGAGTGATGTAGATGGAATTTTGTTACTCTTGTATAAAAGAGAAATATCCTTAGGTCCTTTGATTGAGCGAGACTTAGAAATGCATGGTCATGCTCAATTGAATTAATATGTGATATTAATCATTTATTTTAAGTTTATTCAGTATCAAGAAATATAAATTAAACATTGACGAGGATGACACATTCCATGCCTCTAGTTCAATTTGGATATTATTACAAAAGGGATTATAATGCAAAATGTTAATCATGTATTAGATGGATGTCGAATCACAGACATTCTTACTACTTGAGTGACAGTGATGTATTGTTAGATATCGCTCACTATCTATAACTCAATAATGAATCATTATTAACGTAATAAGAATCTACAGGGTCACACAAAAGGAGTAGGAATAAGATAATAATTAATTGGAATTTAATTAGATTAATATCTAATTAATTGAACTTATTTTCATGCATATATATGTATATTATTTAATAATAATATATTTTTTACATAATAAATATAATTATTATTATGTGATATTATTTGATATTAAAATAATATCAAATAATTACGTTATCAGATATTACATAAATATATTATGAGATAATATTATTTTAATGTTTGATAATTATATACAATTATCTAATATTAAGATATTTATATTATAAGATAATATTATTATCTAATATTAGATAATTAATAGATAAGTCTTATCTCTCCTCATTATCTTTAGGATAAGGATAAGATAAGTTATTAAGTGTGATTATAATTTTGGAAGCATTATCCTAATAGGTCTAGGATTGTGACTTGCCTAAGTTCTATAAAAAAGGACTTAAGGGCAACACTTTTAATACATGCTCATAGCTTCCATAAAACCCTAAATCACTTAGAAAATATTCAATCCTAAATCCTAGAGAGAAAAATGCATCCTAACAGATTCGTATCGGGTGAGAGGTCGTTGTTCATTCCGTGTGGATACTGTAGAGATGTTATACCTTCCGGCCGGCATTTGATTCATCCGTTCTCAAGTTTTGATCAGTAAAAACATGAGTGCCCAATAGGTAAAATCCTAATTATTGATTTATGTCTTTTGCATGGATCCTAGGTAGAATTCGAATCAAATTTTGAATTTTCACTGTGTATGATAATTCGAATTCTCAACAATATGCATTGACTAACTTTATTTTCCTCAAAACTTATGGAAGTGATTACCTTATCAAATTTAAAATACCATTTCCTAAAAGCTTGTTTAAGCATATAAATAAACTTTTTAAATTAACACACTAAGTGTTCTTTTCCAAGTTCTTGACAGCCTTCTGGCTGTATCATATAAACTTCTTCTCTCAAGTCCTCATTCAAAAAGGTTGTCTTCACATCTATCTGATGAAGCTCTAGGTCATATTGTGCTACCAATGCCATGATAATTCTAAAAGAATCCTCAAATGGCATTAGTGAAAAGGTCTTATTTTCGTCCACTCATTCTTTTTGAGTAAATCTCTTTGCCACCAATCTAGCTTTAAGCCTTTCAACATTTCCCTTAAAGTTTTTCTTGGTTTTGTACACCCATTTACAACTAATAGGTTTATATCCTTTTATAAGCTCAACAAGCTCCTAAAATCTATTGTGAGCAATAGAATTCATTTCATCTTTCATTGCATCTATCCATATGTCAGACTATGGATGAGCAAGATAGAAAGGATCTATATTCTACTACCCATTATCTTCTTTTTCAATGTTTACTGGTCCTGCAAGACTTTGTAGATTTGGTAAAGGAAAAGTAACATATCTTATAAGCTCATTATCATTGATTACTTCTATGATGTTTCTATCTTCAATATCTCATTCCAAAAATTTTGTCACCTATGACTCCATAATTTTTGCTTCATACTCAAGATAATAGAATTTGTACCCTTTGGAATGATCTGGGTACCCTATAAAGTAGCAGCAAGAAGATTGAGGTTCAATTTTCCTTTCAAAAGGCTTATAAATTCTAACTTCTACAAGACATGCTTAAACTAAAAAATGGTTTAAGCTAGGTTTCCTACTGGTCCACAGTTCAAGAGGTGTTTTTGGTATAGATTTGCTGGGTATTCTATTCTATATATATAATGCATATTTTATGGCCTCACCCCAAAGAGATTCAGAAAGATTGGTTCTACTCATCATGCTTCTCATTATATCCTTAAGAGTGTGATTTTGCTTTTTGGCCACACCATTTTATTTAGGACTACCAAGCATAGTATATTAGGAAATTATTCCATTCTTTTGTAAGTATTTGGCAAATAGTCCCATATGCTATCCACTTGTACCATGTCTGCCATAATACTTACCACCTCAATTAAGCCTAACAATTTTGATGACTTTTCCCAATTATTTGTCTACCTCCATTTTAAAATTTTTAAAATTTTCAAAAGCATTAGACTTCTCCTTAATTAGATAGAGATAACCATAATGAGAAAAATCATCAATAAAGGTAACAAAATATTTATTACCATGTAGAGTAAGAGTAAGTGGTCCATTAAAATTAGTATGCACAATTTCTAAAAGGTCAAAATTTTGAATGGCCCCTTTGGTTTTAGTCTTAGTTAGCTTAACCATTATACAATCAACACATATGTCTAAGTTTTCAGAATTAAGAGAAGGTAAAGAACCATCTTTTATCAATTTATTAATTCTCTCATTTGAGATGTGACCTAATCTTTTATGCCATAACAAGAAAGACTTTTCACTAACTAAAGTCCTTTTAGACACTATGTTTTCAACACTTATACTACTGTATTCATTATTTTAGGCCAAGTATAATCTTTATAAATTATCAATTAACTTAAATTCACTAATAACTTTAGAATTTAAAGACAAATTAACTTTTCCATTTTTAATAATAAAATGATAACCATGTCTATCTAAAATAGAAACTAAAATCAAATTTCTCCTAAAGGAAGGTACATGGAAAATATTTTCTAAAATAAGTTCAAAACTAGGCTTTAAATTTAAGCCTATTGTTCCTACATAACTAACTTCCACTTCAGCATTATTTTTAACTCTAAACTTGGCCTCTTTCTCACTTAGCTTTCATTTGCTTTTAAAACCTTGCAAAGTAACAACAACGTAAATAGTCGCACCATTATCAAACCACCATGAGTTTAATGGGACATTAATAAAATAGGATTTAAGACAAATGAAAACTAATGGTTTGCCTTCTTGATTATCCTTTTTCTCTAACTAAGATTTCTATGTATGGAACTCGAATTTCTTATGACTCCTATTTTTGTAAAAAAAATATATATATTTACCATATTTCTTAATGATAGCTTTAGGACCACTTACACTTTTTGTTTGATTACTGTCTTGGTTTTTGTTGCCCTAAAACTTGTTAGGAGTTTTTGACCTAAACTTCCTAGGCTTGTTGAAATTTTTCTGATGGCTAGATTTGGAGTTAATAGTGAGTAGAGAACTTTCATTTTTCTCTCTTTTAAGTTTTTTCTTTTTAGAAATATATTTGGATATAAGATCATTAATACTTTAAACTTCATTCATGGTGTTACAAGCAATTTTAATTTAGATGAATTCATAAGGGAGGGAATTGATGGCATGATTAATAATGAATTTATCAGGTAAGGGGATTTCATAGGAGGCTGATTTATTTTTTATGTGGACCATTTTCATGATGACGTATCTAACATTTCTAAGAAAATCATACCTCATACTCATTAGCTTGCTCATAAGGTTCCCAACCTCAGACTTGCTAGATTTTTAGTACATTTGACTAACAACATAATGGAGTTTGTTAGCATTCTCAATCTCATTCAACCCATTTAGAAGATACTCAGAGACAAATCTCTTAATAGCATATAGGTACATACGATTTGCTTTATCCCACTTAGCAAAAAACTCCTTTTATTTAATGGTACTTTGAGCAGTGATGGCTGTAGATAGATTAATACATAAGGCTATGTCTATGTCACTCATAACTAAGGCAAAGTTCAAGTCTTCATTCCATCTCTTATAGTTGGATTCATGTAGGATCTCAATCGTAGTTTAATTACCATTTACAACAAAAATCACTATTTAAGACAAAAATGTAATAATGAATCGATGGATAATTTGAAAAAGAATATATGAATGGCAACGATTCCTGATGTGCTACAATAACTGAAAAGTCTAAGTGTATCATCATATTTTTCCCTTTAGGTAGAGAATATGATATGCTAGTAAGTACTCTTCTCATAAGGCTAATATAAAAATACCTAATTTTCAAAAAGCCATCCCCTTTAGGCAGATAGATTTTCTAAACTGATATATTTCCAATCGTGATGCCTTATGCCCTAAACCAAAATTATCTTACATACAGGTGATTATATAAGATAATTCTAGTACTATCATATAATTTTTGAATAAAAAATATTTTACTAATAATTATAAATGAGCTACTTTGGTAGCCAAGCATTTATAGTTACTCATGAAATTTTTTTTAAATTAAAAAAAAATAAATTATCTAATATCTGAATTTATATATTCAACCATATGTATGCAATGGGTTATTCCTAATATGATGCCAAAACTTAATGTATCTTAATGAGCCCTTAAATAATGTTGCATAACAAAGTCTTTAACAAAGTTTAAAATTAACATAATTATAAGGGAAAACTGCAAATAACCCTTTCCAACTATGAGGTGTTTGGATTTTACCCTTTTGAATTATGAAAACTTGGATTTTACCCCCAAAACTATATAAAACTTGATTTTTACACCAAGTTAATACCTGTAACACTTAACGACGGTTATAAATCGATGCCAAATCATTAGTGGCAGTTTATAACTGCTAGTAAGTGAAAAAATTTTCAAAAACAAGCAAATATAGCAGCATTTTTTAATTGCCAGTAAATGAAATATGATAGCAGTGATTTTCTTAGTAGATTTCGTTAACTTAGTAACAATAGAGATAAAATTCAAGTTATCTGCAGTTTATAAATTGCAACTTATAACTGGTGATTTACTACCACTTAGTAGTGGTTATAAATCAATGCCAAATCATTAGCAGTGGTTTATAAACTATCGATAAGTAAAATAATTTTAAAAAATAAGCAAATATAGTGGTGGGCTTTAACTACTAGTAAGTGAAATATGATAGCGACGATTTTTCTAGTAGATTCCATTAACTTAGTAATAGTAGGGGTAAGATCCAAGTTTTATATAGTTTCAGGAGGTAAAATTTAAATTTTCATAGTTCAAAGGTGATCGCAGCTGTTGAATCGACCAAATTAAAATTACTAATTCTTAAGAAAGTTTGTAGCAAAATGATGTGAACCAGGTCGAACCTTTAGAGATTTTTTTTAATTAATCCTTTACGATTACTTACTAATTATGTTTATGATGTGAAATTATATTGAAATACCTAAGAAAAATAGAATGCTAATTACTTATGCAATTAATCAAACACAAAATGTGCAAATTTTAAACTAATGTAGAATGCAAAATAACCATGCAATGCAGAATTTAGAATTCAAAATAAATGTAGAACCAAATTAGGGAGAGGACTTTTGAGTTCAAAACAAGTAGAGAATAATAGCAAAAGATTAATAGCATATCAACAGAGCAGTAGCAATAAAAACAAGGAATATCAATGAATAAAAATAGTAAATCGAAGGAATTTAATGTCTCTTGGGGAGATTAATCATAGATCACTATAAACTTGATTTTCCAATTGATTATTCGACCTTGAATTATCCGAAATCCCTAGAAAAATTCATGAACTCCAAGCTAGACAATCATCTAGGATTTGATTGATTAAGATTAGCAAAGTTAGACAATCGCCATAACCCCTAAGCTAGATTAAAATCAATTTAAAGATAGAATTCAGCCAAATTAAATGAATTAATTCAGAATCCTAAACTTTCCATTTATCCCCTTTTCTCTCATATAGAATTATGATTAATTAACTAAAATTAATTATCAATTCCAAATCATGAACCTCAGAATTGAATCAAGATTATATCAAATTAACATTCAAACTAACCAACTCATGCAATTCAGAGAAGATAGATGAAGAAAAAAAGAAATCAATTACAAATATTACCATACAATTCAAGATCTCATAATCCAAGAGAATAAGATCCTCAAAATTTCTTGAATTAACTCAAAGGGAATAAGCTTCCATTGAAAAGAGAAAATATAATAAAAATTTAGAGAACTCGCAAAATTATCTGTTCTTCTTTTTTTTTTTCGTTCTGATATGCTCTCTAACTATTGAAAACCTTCAAGGCATAATTAAGAATGGACCTTAACTACAAACTTGTATCTTAGTGTCATAAGAATCTACCCTCAAAATTTCAGCCCAATTCAACATTCCTAGCTCAAGTTATAGCTAAAATACTATAGATAACTCAATTCAGTCTAAGTTGACGTAATCAGCCATCAATCTGTCTTCTTTAGCCTTTAAAATGACTTAGTTTCTTCAAAAGGGCTTCATGAATGATGAACTATGGATCTCAGAGAATAATTGGACTTGGCTTTGCATTAAGTAGATACTTGGAGCTCCATATATGAATTAATCATTGCAATAGGGTCGGGTCTGGATCAGAATAGCAACATTTAGCTAATTTCGTGCTTACTTTTGACCTCCAAGATGGCAGAATTGGGCTTTCAAATAAACTATAAAATTGTATAAATTTTTCTTATCTTTCCAATGGTGTAAAGATCATCCAAATCTAACATTCAGAGCTCAAGTTATGATCAGAAAACTGAAACAATGCCAACATTTCAGCATTAAGCTCAAAATTCAATCAAGCTCAAATTAAAATAATTAGTCTCAAATCAATGTACAATTGATTTAATTAATTATCATCTCATCCTAAGAAGTTTAAATATGAGGAAAAATATTAATAAAATATTGTTCACATCAAAAAGGCAAAATTCAATTATTCCATAGTTGAAGGAAGTTATATGAACTTATCCCTAATTTTAATATCTAACTATGTTCACTTTTCAAAATAAAAGAATTTAATTAAAAAAATTAGAAAGAGTGAATATCATTAATGGATTATAAGCATTTCACTCTATAATTATAATATCTAATTATGTTCACTTTTCAAAATAAAAGAATTTAATTAAAAAAATTAGCAAGAGTGAATATCATTAATGGATTATAAGCATTTCACTCTATCTTTTTTCTAGGAAATTTCACAATTTTATAAATATAGGAAATATTTTTTAATTAATTCATAAAACAAAAAGGATATATATAATTAGTATCTTCTGTGTAAAAAAATTAATAGCGAAAGGGCGTGTGGCCTTGTTGTCCCGTGGCATAAGCCACCTTATCTTTTACATGGTCATGGCAAGACTTAGTCCTGTGAGGATCGGTTTTATTAACCGAAATAAAATAAAATAGTATAACGATATAAGGCCCCAAGGCGTGATTTCATGCTAGCGTTTCATGAATTTTTGCCAAGCACTAGACCATAAATCATGATTCACATGCTTTTACTTTTGTATATATATAATAGATTTCAACTATTTCAACCAAAACAAATAAATGAATGATATGCCAAAGCATATAAATATATATATGAAGGACGGCACGCCAAACGAAAATATAAAACGAAAGGCATATATATGTCAGAGATCCACATATACGTATACAGCACACTAAATGAGATTTAGGATACAGATTCATTTAATATGAATTAATCCATAATTTTTCTAATGAAAAATTCATGATGATGCATTAATGAATTATAAAATAAATATTATAAATTGGCTGTATGATTTTATTTTAAGAATTATACATATATAATTGTATTATAAAATCCTTGATCAAAATAATATATAATATAATTAATTATTTTAAGTTCTAATATCATACATATAAACTCTGATACCATATGTAAGAATTTTTTATTTTAAGATCTTATTTATAATAATTAGAATAATGTAAATGCAAAATTTGTATTTATATACCTAATGGATCTGTAACCATAATTAAATTTAGTGGAAGTAATGAATTCTCTTCAACTAGATCTTCTCATTTGCTCTTCTCCTTGGTGGTGGCTCTCAATGGGTAGAAATCGTATATATAAGAAGTGAAGATGGGATCTAACTATAATCTTTATTTATAAAACTTTAGTAATTTTTCTCGTAATAGGTTTACTAGGCCTTTGACCTACATAACCACCAAATCACATTAAATTATATAGTTGTGCTGAGTCCATATATTTAATATTACAATTTTAAAATAAGTCTCACACATATCTCATAATTAAACTAAATTTTAATCAGTTAGTTTTACTAAATTAAAAGTTATCAACTAATAGTAACTCACTTTATAGAAAATTTCAACATAATGAAGTTAAACTAATGATATAAGGAGTTATTAGGAAATAGTTTTTAATTAATTTTTTTTAATTTAGGTTCCTTTAGTTATTTGATTAAATTAAATAATTAACTTAAGTGTTTAATAAATAATTATTTCAATTAATTTATTGATCCTTAAATAGTAATTTTGAAAAAGTTAAGAATATTAATATTTTGAAATAGCTGACTTTTATTTATTATAGAAAGGGATATTTTTGCCCATAATTTTAAAATTTTTTACATTTTCATCCTTGATAAATAAAAAATATTAAATTATATTTATTTATTTTTAAATAAAAACTATATAAGTATAATAAATTAAATTAAAATATTTACATAATACTAAAAATTATATGAATATTATCATGTCTTTTCTCTCAAATTATATAAAAAAAGAGAATATATATTTTATTTTATAGAAGATTAAAAAATTATTAATCTTTTATCAAATGATATCTTTTGAATTAAAGAATAAGGGGAAAAAAGAAACAGTAGGAAAGTATTACTTATGAAAATTTTATTTTCATACTTAAAGTTTGTAATTAATCAATATTTTTCATGATAAATATTTTAATTTTAAGTTAAATATTAAAAATAATTACGAAATAAATTTTAATAGTTATTACATCTATCAAAATATTACAAGTATTTTTTAACTAAAAAATTATAATTGTATTTTTATAAAAAAATTTAATATAATAAATAATATATTATAGTCTAAAATATTATTCAAATAAAAAAATATTCAAATAAATCATAAAATATCTCTATATATCAATTTATATATAAAAATTTATTAACTAATATTATTAACTGATTAAATTAAATAATAAACCAATTATCAATTAATATTTGATTTAATTAGTTAACAACTAATCAGTTAATTAGTTAATAAGATTGTATCGTGTGGTTTCCTTCACATAAATTTGCTCACTAAAACCCTACAAGGCTAAATAAGAAGAAATTCTTAGTTACACGTTATATATTATTTGGTTATTTTAAAAAATAAATATTAATCTATTCATAAAATTTAATTTGATATAATAATTATAGTTATTTGTTATATTTAATAGTTTAAATGAGTGAGTCTATGCATTTTTTTTAAATTCTTATTAATTTTAATTTATTACCAAATTTTCATTTGATTAGTTTGAGATTCATAAATATACAGAAGATTTAAATGATTGAATATAATATAATATCATAATTATAATTATTACACTAAATCAAAATTTTTAAATAATTTAATATTTAAAAATTATTTGACATAATGTAATAAATGATTTGTACTTATCTCCTAAAAGTGAAGTTTCCTTGGGTGCGCTAAGTTGTGTACGGTTATTATTTCCTTGGGTCCCTCTACTATTGTATATATTGTGATGGTGAAGCTTATCATTATTCAATAAAAAATATTATGTAATATAATATAAAATTCATATACTAATTACTATGCTGTCATGCAAGTACTATATTTTTTGGTAAATAAATACTAGTTTTTAGCAAGTTACGGCTAGCAATTCTAAATTCTAATTCAACTAAGTACTTAAGAGTCGAATCTCATCAAATTAACGAGATTTGCAAATCTCTTGACGAGAACTTAAATTCCAAACTTTGCCAAAATTATTACTTGAATCCCAACCTCTTTTTTTTTCATAAAAATATTTTATAAAAGAAATATTTAAAATTTTATGTACAAAGTCTGTAAAAAGATTTTAGTAAATAGTTTTATGCTAGAACTCACAATTTTGTTATATCTATTTATAGTTTTTTGATTTATTAAATTATTTTATCTCGTGTAAAGTAAATAAATAAATTATTATTGTTTAAATGATTTGATATGTTATAACTACTTAATAAATAATAATTAGTTCACTTTAGAGGAAATTATTATGAATAATAATAATAATTAAATATGGATGTCTATAAATCAAACTCTATTTTTATTATGATTAATTATTAAGTTGCAATTTTTTTGAGTTATTATTATGAAATTTTAACATTTGACTTATCTACCCTATAAATATGAGTTGTATGAATCATTTTATATATAATTGAATAAAATATACTCCTCCTCTCATAATTCTCCTTCATCTCTTTTATATATTACTTTGATTATCTCTTTAGTATTAAACATTTTTATAATATTTTATTAATATGAAGTTTTTGGATTTGTAAAAGAAGTATTATTATTCAATTTATTTTAATCTAACTTATTTCTTTATTAAATTTAGATATGATTAAGTAATTATCTCTATTTGTTTTATAAATTATTTATTCCATGATCCTTTTTATTTTTCTTTACAATTTTGCATATTAAATTTTGTGCATAAAATTACATATGATTACTTTTGTTATTTATGACCATTATTATTTATGAATAAAATTAATAACATTGCATATAAAATTATTTCCTTATTCAAGAGTTATTGCTTTAAATCGTGTTGAATGATTTGTACATCTTTATTTTGTAATATTAATTTCATTACTATTTAATTTTGTTTTACTAATTCAAGCATTCAAATTATTTGTTAGGAAAGTGAGTTTATCAATTTGACACTTATCTATGAATTTCATTTATCTATTATTGTACACCATTTTCTTTTGATTTAGCTATGTTTTGAAATAATGTTTACACATAATTTATTGATATGTCTTTTAATTCTATCAATGTTCATATTATAGCTATTAATATTAAATATTACAGGAGAAATGATCTATTATAGATATTGAATGCTTAAGTTTTTTTAAATGTAATGAATCCTAAAAATGACACTTAATAAAGTGCAAAACTATATGAAAATACCAAAAAGACTTTATCTTTTAAGCTTATTATTCATGTTTGTCATAATTGCATTTGGTGGGCTTATTGTGTCCACAGTAATTTCCTTGAATTTACATGACTCTTATATCTCTTTATTATTAATATGCAACTTTATTAAAACAGATCTATAGTTGAATTATTTTCATTCCTCCTTATATGCTTTATCTTTGATTTATGCTTCACCACTATTATAATTAGTAAGAAGTCAATATATTTATATATAAAGTGAAATTTCAAGAGTCTCACAAATTTGAGTTTTTTTTATTCTTTCTTATCATATTTACTTAGAATTCAATCTGAAACTAGTAAATCTTTTATATTAATCTATGTTTTAAATGCTTGTTTAGAAAACCTGTATTGCAAATCCAAAATGTTAAAGAAGAAATTCACAAATTTACTAGTAGGAACCATGCCTATTATTGGCTTTTGATTTGATTTGGGCAACTTTATTTTATTAAATGATCAATAATTTGCCTCATTTTTTTATATTTAGCAACTTGTAATTTTTTTAAATATAATATTTGGTAGTACAAAGTTAATTGATATGCATTATTATCAATTCAATCTTGGAAATATTTATTAAGTTTAAAAGACATATGATAAAATAGATATTTCATTGAAACAGTAAGATATATAATATATTTATATTATAGTGTTGGTCTCAAGTAAGAAAAATGAATTGGAAAAGGTTATTGTCATTTTCTTTTGATATGTATTATACACACACACACATACACACACACACAAAGTTGATTGAAAGAACGATGAACTAGAAGTTCACCAATCAAAATATTTTCATTATTTAGCATGATCAAATAGGCTATTTTATATTAATAATGATTCAAAAAAAAATCACAAGGTTCTTCATTGAAGTACATAAAGATTCTTCAGTAATATTTCATATACTACTTATTAGGCAATTATAAGGTCATTACTAGTTAAGATTGAGAATAAATTCCTAGTATTTTTTTAAATAAATATAAGGTCACCTATGATAATCTATTTATCCATTATGTGAATATATGGACTATATGGATATTTTATTATTTTAGTTAGTTCTTTAATAAAAATAGTCACATATATATTTATTATCAATTCGTAACCTAATGTTTGTAAGATTACTTACTCGAATAATTTGACTTTGAATATAATTTCTTAATTATGCAATTAAGACAATATATCTTGATAGTACTAGTAAATTTATATTCAAAATCTTCATTTATTATTATATGTTAATTAGAATAATTATTGAATATTTTCAAGTATATTCATATGTAAAATAATCACTTATAAGGTTTTAATGTCCTAAATTATAAGTTATCCCTTGGTTTAAAAGAACAAGATTCCTTACATTATTTTGAAGGACATGCAACTTTACATATTACAAAATTTATATGTATTAAGCTAAGAAGTTATAATTCCCCTCTATAATTAGTTTTGGTTAGAAGTTAAAATATTTTATATATAAAGATCTTTTTATTATGAAATATATTTATATTCCATCACAATACACATAAAAAATTTTGAAAAGTGATAAAAAATATAAATCCATATGTGAGATTATATTCTTAAAATCAGGGGAAGAAAATATGTAACTTTAGGAATAACATGATATTCAATTATAAGATTATCTTGATCTTCACACAAAATAATATGAGCTAGAAGTTTATAAGATGATTAACTTATAAAATGTAGCAAATTTGCAAGATATATTATTAACTAGAAGAGAATAAGTAAATATTATATTTAGTTGTAGATGACTTATTTAGATTGATGTTCAAGGAGGGCAATTTATTTTATTAATAATAATTAAGTCTAGTACATGCGTGATGCATGATAGACTTATTAGTTCCAAATATGAATATCTTGATGAAAGAGCAAATAAATGGCCTTATATTAAATATTTTTTAAAAGATTTGAAATATAATTAATAATAAACTTTTTGAAGAAGTTGATGTTTAAGACATAATGATATACTTTTGAAAAAGGTTCAAGTACATGAAATTTATGAAAATTAAGAGATTTTAATTAAATATATCTTTAATAAGAAAGATAAAATCAAAAAGGAAATTGTTGTTGACAACATTTACTCATATATACAATATAATGCTTAAAATTATGAAAAATCAGTGATTTGTAAGGATCTCAAATTTATAGAAAAATTATGTATGATTGTTAGCAAAAAAAAAGAGAGAAAAGACAATTTAAATTGAAATGCAAAGTTTAAATTTACTTACAAAGTGAAGAAATAATTAGAATGAGTTAAAATGTGTTAAACTAACGAAACATCCTAAAGTTATGAAGTTAAATGCATAATTGTATCAAGATAATAAGAAAATTGAAGTTGTAAAGAGAAAGTGTGGCTCGTGCACATGGGTTTTTACAATGATTGTCATGGATTATGATAGTATTTATCTTTATGTGGTGGATATAATTTTCTAACAATATATTAGAACTTGATATGCATCTAATAGATTTAATATATCCTATTTCACGCATGATAATTGACAATTATATTACATGAAAAATGTTGAAAGATTTCAAATGCTTGAAATATGAAATTTGAACTCTTGAGAAATTATTCAATTAAATTATAAAGATTTTTGTCTAAATTAAAGCAATCTAGATGAATGTGTTACAATCATCTTAATGAATATTTATTGAAATAAGTATATAAAAATCCCTTGTATTTTTATCAAGAAACCTAAATATGATTTCAATATAATTGTTATATATATTGATGATTTGAATATTATTAGAAATCATAAAGAGCTTCCAAAAGCAAAAAGTATTTGAAAATAAGAGTTTAAGATAAAAATTTTGAAAAATTAAGTTTATCTTAGCTTATATACTAATCATTTAAATGATGAAACATTTATTTATCAATTAGAATAGAAAGATCCTAAATATTTTTACATAGATAAATCACATCCATTGAGTGTTTCAATGATTGTTCAATTACTTGATACTAATAAGGATCCATTTCAAATTCTAAAGAGTAATGAAAAGTTTCTTATTCTTAAAGTATTATATCTTAGTGCATTTGATGTACTAGTGTATCTTGCTAATTATACATATCTTGATATAGCCTTTTAGTAAGATATAGTTCTTTTTCAACTAAAAGATATTACAATAAAACTAAACATACATTTTAGTATCATTATATAACAATGATATGAGATTATTTTATTAGTATGAATTTTGAATCATAACTATTCAGTTATACAAATGTAGGATGTTTGATTTACATAAAGTTTAATCTCATATTACTATTTTTAATGAAACATTTATATTATATTTCTTGTTAAGATAAATTACATTTATAATTTCTTTAATATGTATGTAACAATTAAAGAATTAATTCCCTTGAATTTCAAGGAAGAAATTTCAATAAAAGGTAATGCTATGTGGAAAAGTTTAATTAGAGGATAATACATCAAGGAAGATGGAATAAAGTGTATCTCATTAGAGCTCTTTCTCATGCTCATAAAAGGATTGTTATAATATTTGATCATGATAACCAATTTGTGCAAATTGACCTTGATGGAATTATTAATAAAGGTATTGACTCAAAGATCTTTAGTGATATTCTCAACAAGGCAAGTTAAGTTTATATTGCATTTTTTTTACCATGATTTTTTTCCTATTAGATTTTCCTAATAAGGTGTCCTTAGAGTAATATTTAAAACTTTTATTAGTCTGAATGTTCAGATATACATGTTTAAATTAATAGGAAAAATTAAGTTTTTATTTATTTTTCCATTTTTTGGAGTTTGATTAAATAATATTTTTACAATAATTCTCTTAAGAAGTTGAGAGAAAGGAAAATTTATGAAATATGCACATTAGTTTTGATAGATGACTCTTATTTATTAAATTTATTAATTTATTGAGAATATTTCCAAAATATGGGATGAAAGGAGTTATAACACATGTATACTTGTGATTTAATAAATCATTTCTCTAAAGCTCAGAGGATTTTTGAATGTTTACCTTGAGCATTTAAAGTTATCAGAAGATCAACATGTTTAGCAAATATGAAAAAATTAATGTATAAAATATTAATAAATGATCTTCTCAAGATTTATGAAAATGCAAGATATCTATTTTGAGTTCCTTAACAAATTGAGTTATTATAAAGATATAGGGAAATATGGGAAGTATTTAAAGGGAATTTCCTTTTAAAATAAATGAAATCTTTATAGGCTAAGATCTTATGGAAATAAATAGAGCTATAAGGTTTCAGTTAGAATTGTAATCATACATGGGTTCTCTCTCTTTCTTACCAACACTCTCCCTTTCTTCTTATTTTTCTCTTTTCTCCCCATTTCCATCTTTTTCATTGCTAGTCACGATGCTACTGTTGAGAGCTTCCTCTATCATGCATGCCTTCCTTATCGGATAATCGCTCACCAATGCTGTGGTGAAAGCTTGATTGGAGCTAAGTGGTAGCATTTTGACTGTTGGATTTTGCCTATTTCTTTAGGCAATCTCCTCTATTCTAATCCCCATTACTGTTATTGCCTTAATGTATGAAGATCTTCCACCAAGCCATTACTCTCATATCACTATAAGTGGAGCTACAAGGTTCTAGTTGGAATCATAATCATACAAGGCCTTTTAGCCTTTCTTACCTTGTCGGAGTTCTGGTACCATTTTGTCACCATTTGAGCTTCAACTGACTATTATGATGAAGGGTAAGTTGCTTTATACCATTAAAATAGTAATATTTGTGAAGATTTGAGCTTGGTTTAGGAAATTCCATTGGCACAGATCTTGAAATAAATGATGATAGCTTTTAAAAATATAAGTTTGATGTTATAAAATATTACAATATTGTTATTACAGTAAATATAGAGTATTACATTCTATCATCCTGAATGATTCATGCATGATTCAAGGAATTCTTTAAAAATATGAAAAATACAATTTGTTGATTTATTTAATATAAAGCTAAAATAGTAGAAAATAAGTGTTAGGATCACTTGAGTAACATGTTTAAAACTAATCTAGATCTTTAAACTCTAATATTTTTATTGTTATAGGCTTAATCCAAGAAAGCACCAAAAATATAACATGTGATTTCCTTGAAATAAAATTAAAAATATTAAAAGCCAAATGTCCAACAATGATGTGATTAGAGCATTTTGAGAACATAGTTTTTTAATATTTTGATTTCATAAGTTAACATTAGAAAATATAAGAAGCTAATGATATTAAATTTTGGAATGTTGTGAAATTGGTCTAAAATTGTATTATTTAGGAAGGAATTAAGTAATACCCATATATTTATAAATTATCATTATAAATTGTGAAGTAAGAAAAAAGAAAAGGTGAAAGTGAAATACTTAGGCATCCTCAAAATGAGTGGGTGTTCCCAAATGAAATATATCTCAACCTAAAATTTATACATTATTTATATTGGTTGAATGTTATATTTTATATTTTATAATTTCCTTATCAATTATATGGATCTCAAATACATTTGTTAATTAAAGGGAATTTTGAAATGCCATATTCTCAATCGAGTTAGGTATTCGCTATATATAATATAATACAGAGTACATATTATAAGATATAAGTGATGTGGGACATAATGTTACATATTTACTAACACTCCCCTTTAAGCTAAGCTATAGATACCAATCATGCCTAACTTGTTACAAATTTCATTAACCTATTTCCCTAGAAGAGCTTTAGCAGCTAATTGTTCCCTAATTCTAATATGTCTAAGATTGATAACCCCTTTTTGTAGCTTTTGCCTAACAAAATGATAATTAACCTCTACATCCTTAGTTCGCACCACAATTGCATAATCACATCAGTCTTGATCCAAATTGTTGAAGAAGGCAAGTAACCCATACTAGTTCATATGTAGCATGGGTCATAGCTCAGTATTCAAACTTTGCACTGGAGTAAGATACAACTACTTGTTTCTTATTCTTTCACGACATAAGATTTTCTCTAACAAACACACTACCTAGAAGTACATTTTCGATTTATAGGACATCTTGCCTAATCTACATCAGAAAAAGCCTTCACTTTGCAATGACTATGATTTTTATATAAAACTCCTTAACTAAGCACCTTCTTTAAATACTTCAAAATATGTGTAAGAGAATCCTAATGAGAGGCCCTTGAGGAGTTCACAAACTAACTAACCACACTTACTAGAAAGACAATGTCAGGCCTAGTTACAGTAAGGTAGTTCAATTTTCCTACTAGTCTCCTATACCATTTGAGATCTTCAAGTAACTCTCATCTTCTGAAATAAGCTTAACATTTGTAATCATAGGAGTTTCATATGGTTTAGCACCAATCATCCCTATTTCTTTCAAGAGGTCAAGCATATATTTTCTTTTCTTTGAGATAAGAATATTCCTTTTCTTCTTCAAACAATCTTAATGCCTAAGAAATACTAAAGTGCTCCTAGGTCTTCAGTTTAGAATTTAGCTTGAAAAAAAGTTTTCAATTGTGAAATACCTAATTTGTCACTCCCTGTAATCATAATATCATCAACATACACAACTAGAAGAATACATCCTAAATTAGATTGCCTGTAAAACACAGAGTGATCATGATCACCTTTTTTCATTTCGAATTCTATCACCACTTCACTGAATCTTCTAAACTAAGCTTGAGGAGATTGTTTGAATCTATATAATGATTTTTTCAAGACTCCCCTAAGTAACAAAACCTAGGTGGTTGCTCCATATATACTTCTTCATACAAATCTCTATGTATAAAGGTATTTTTAACATCTAATTAGTAAAAAGGCTAGTTATTAGTAACAATAAGAGAGATAAACAATTGAACAGAAGTAATTTTAATCATGAGGGAAAAAGTCTCTAAGTAATCAATACCATACGTTTAAGCATACCCTTTAGCTACTAAACATGCTTTTAAACGAGCAATAGAACGATTAAATTAACTTTTAAAGTAAATATCCATTTGTAACTAATAGATTGTTTATTATTAGGTAAAAGAATAAGATCCTATGTCTGATTTGCTTTAAGAGTTATCATTTCTATCTCCATAGTAGCATGCCACCTATCATGAGAAAGAGCTTCAAAATATGACTTAGGAACAACAATAATGTTTAAGAAAGTAATAAATGATTGAGAAGAAATAGGTAAAGAAGAATAAGACACATAATTAGAAATGGAATTAGTGTGGCTAAAGTTACCTTTATGAGTACAAGTATAGGTATCTTTTTGATGAGCAATAGGTAGATCCAAATTAAAAGACATAGAAAGAGGATCTGATGAGGAAAGAGGTGGTAGGGGAGATGAAGTTGACAGATCATTTAGAATGGAGTCTTAATCGGATATTGGTGGCCCATCTGGTAGAGAAGTTACTGGTGGTACCTACACTTTACAAGAATAAACATATTTAATAGGAGTTTAAACCTAATTTTATTATGGAGGAACTTATGAATCCTGTGAAGGAAAAGTTACAGGGAAGTATTCATTAACATGTTTTGAATTTGGTAAGGTGGAGAAAGATGGAAAAGGCTTAAAGAATGGGGCAAATTCAAAAAAAAGTATCATCAGAAGATACAATGTAACAATTTAAGTTAGGAATAAAACACCATTACCCTTTTTACGTATGAGAATATCTAAGAAAAATACACTTCAAAGACTAAGGGTCCAATTTGGATACTTGAGGACGATTATCATGAATAAAACTTGTGTACCTAAAAATACATAAAGGAATAGGAAATAAAGACTTAAGAGGGAAACAAAGTAAAAAATGGTACTTAACCATTAACAACTAAAGAAGGTATGTGATTTATCAAGGAACAGGCTGTAGAAATTGCATTTGCTTAAAAAACTTTAAGAATTTTCATTTGAAATAAAAGGCATGAGAAACTTCCATTAAATGTCGATTCTTCCGTTCAGCTACTCTATTTTGTTGCAAAGTAACAACATAGGAAGACTGATAAATTATACTACGGTGGGATAAATAAGCTAAAAACTATGCAGAGAAATACTCCTTAGTATTATCACTTCGAAAATTATGAATAATTATGTGAAACTGATTTGTAACTTCAGCATGAAAAGTATAAAAAATATTAAATAACTTTAAATAATTTTTCATTAGATAGAGCTAAGTTATTCTATAATGATCATCCACAAAAAACACAAGATAACAAAAACTAGATTTTGAAATAAGTAGGCAAAGTCCTCAAATATCTGAATGTACTAACTCAAATGGGGATGAAACTCATTTATTAATTTTAAGAACATAGGACTGATAATGTTATTTAGCAAATTGACAAGATTCACAGTCTAAATGAGAAACTAATTCTAAGTTAGGACATAACTTTCGTAAATATGTTAATAAGGGATGGCCAAAACAATAATACAACTAATGTGGAGTGGAGGTAGCAATAACAATAATTGGTTAATTAACTTTGTCATCTAGTATATATTATCCCCTAAATTCATATTCCCTACCCAAAATCTTCTTTGTCAACAAATCTTAAAACACACAATAATTAGGAAAAAAGAAAACATCATAATTATAAGTATGTGTAATTTAGTTGACTAAAAGTAGATTAAATGGAAAGCTTGGGAGACACAAAAGTTGGACAAA
Organism: Sindora glabra; assembly: GCA_020226215.1. Lineage (NCBI taxonomy): Eukaryota > Viridiplantae > Streptophyta > Magnoliopsida > Fabales > Fabaceae > Sindora > Sindora glabra. The sequence goes on along the minus strand of CM035228.1, from coordinate 43,049,474 downwards.
AAGATATTAGAAGTGATATCAACCATACTACTTCTAATAATAGAAGGAATAAACCCATTAGCTAAAGTAACATAAGAAGGATGGGACATATTAAAGGAAGACACAATACTTGTTTGACCCATCATATGATCAGTGACCCTAGAATCAATAACGTATTTAGAATTGGAATTGGAGAGACATGTAATAGAATTACATATTTGAACTATTGTGGCAATGGGCGGTGATTGTAAAGATGCCTTCAATTACAAATAATCAACATATTTACTATTAGATAGTAGTTTACCATTATTTTTTTTATCTTTCTAAACTATTAGGATCCCCAAACTTACTTGTCAAAGTAGAACCATTATCCATGATGAATAAACTTATCCATCTAGCAAATTAAAAAGCCAAAAAAATTATCCAAAAAATAGAAAACATTAGTTGGAATTGCAGAATCACAAAACTAACTTTACAGAATAATTTAGTGAACTCTGACCAAAAATCACTACCGTTCGAGCCCGCATGCATTGTCAAACTCCCCTGCATGTGGTATTCACGTGTCACCATACACATTGCACGTGTGAGTCACGTGCCCCTCCCTTTAGATCGGTTCACTACGATTTATCATCCGGTGTGCTTAGATCCTACTTTCAGTGATTGGAACTCTTTCAACGGTGCCAAACAACACTGTTGCTTTCCTCTACTGCCATATATTGCCACCCAAAAATGCCTTCAAGGTTTAGACTTCCATTATTAAGTAGCTTAAATTGCTGCTAGCCCTATCATGACCTTTGTCATGCATAAAAAATAAAAAAAGAAAGAGAAAAGAGAGTGAAAGAGCTAGGTTATTTCTGTGTTTTTTTGTTAATTAGGATAGAAGAAAGATACCTAAAAGGCCCTAGATACCATGTTAATTAAAGGGAAATTTGTGATGCTATATCCTTAATTAAGTTAGGCAATCACTATATATAATATAATGTAGAGTACATATCATAAGATATAAGTCATGTGGGATATAATGCTACTTATTTGCTAACAATATTCATACATGGATTGAATCTATTTATGATTAGAGAGTTTTAATCTTGATAGTTATGATTGTTTACTTGATTGATATGTCCTCCAAATAATTGATTCATTAATATGTGTATGAATATATATATTCATATGGTTATTTCATAAGATGTTGTTATTCTTATTTTGAGACCTTAAGACAAGCAAGGTACCATGGTTACTTAGTATTGCTTGGGGATATTTATGTTTAATGGAACAATAGACTAAGAATATGTATATATTAAGTGAATGATGATTGGCCATGCTTACTAGCATGATTATGCTATTATCTATTGTTGTTTTGATTGTGAATGGCTTATGATGTTAAATTATATATTTTGTTAATGTTTGGATTGAACTTATGATGTCTAGAGTTTGAACTTTAATGTTTAAATTATATTGTGAATTATGCCATGAATGATATTGAGATGAAAAATATGACGGGGGTGGTATTGTGAAAATTGGATGAAGAATTTTTAATAAAAAAGTGGGTAAGATATAAGGTTGGTCTAGGAGGAATAAAGATAGTAGGGTGTAAGGTTAGACAAGGAGTCAAAAAATAAATGTATGTATTTATAGTATAAATTGTTATGCATTATGTTAAGAAATTGCTATTTAGTTGTGATTGAGCCTTGTTGACTACTTAAAAGTTTAGTGGCTACCCAAAATGAGTTGTATGCAAAATTGTAATTGTATTGTGTAAATTGGATGTTTAGGACTATTATGAATTATGAAATGAAATAGGAAACTTGAGTTATGTGTAAGTAAATATATCAATTCCAAAATTGGTATTATGAGTTATAAAATGCAAGTATTTAATTTGTAATTATTTTATATTTTTAGACTTATTTAGCATTAGATTATTCTATGTAATTGATTCTAAGCATGATGGTAGTAGATATATACTCATTGAGTTCTTGTAAATCATTCTTTTTATTTTCAATGTTTTTAAGTTGATAAGTGCAGCAAATCATTGCTACATCTATAAAGAATTAAGGACCACTTGTTAGAGAATTGACAATGGATTGGAAGTGAAGTTTTATTGTGTCTTATGTGTGTTGAGATTATGTATTATTGCATGTACTTTATGTTATTATCGAATCTACAAACATAATAAGTTGTATGACTTAGGGCATATAGCCTTTGAAAAGTACCCTATAATGAGGAAACTCTGCCTATTTTTTTAATAGAATTTAAAAATGAATTTGAGTTGCCATAAAAATAAAGAGATTTGCATTTAATAGAATTAGTATAGTTAGTATTGAGGCTAGTGAAAATTGACTAATGAGATTCACGCCAAGCACAATTAGGTTCAGATCACGATATGAGGCAAAATATTTGTTGAAAGAATAATGTACTCCTTTTCCTTTATTAAATTTTTTTTCCTATTAGGTTTTTTTCAATAGAGGTTTTAAAAAGGTATATTCTCTACAAGGTAAACATTTAAAAGAGAGTATTATGAACAATAATAATTAAATGTGAATGTTCATAAGTCAAACATTATATTCTTATTACAGTTAATTATTAGGTTTTAATTTTTCTTATGAGCTATTATTATGAAATTGTAATATTTAACTTATCTGCCATATAAATATCGATTGTATAAATTATACTATATACAATTGAATAAAATATACTCCTTTTCTTATAATTTTCCTTTATCTCTTTTATATATTTCTTTTCTTATCGCTTTAATATTAAGCATTTTTATAACAAAAATGTAAATTCTAAAATTTTATTAAATGATTCTATAATTTAATTTAGTAAATTCAAAATTAGAGATAGTATATTTAAAATGCTATTTTCGTTGTTTTATAGCTAAATTTATATCTTTAAGTTATTAAATATTTATTGAAATCTTATTTAATTAGATTTTACAAATTATGATTGGCTCATTTAAAATTCTTTTATTCTATATGTACTTAATATATAATAAAAATCATTTTTTATTAAAATATGATTTACATTTAATATTGCAAAATAAGTATATACCCTTTACTTAATTGTTTTCTCATTTTAATTTAATAGTAATATTAATTTTATTAAACAAATGAGTGGTTAAGATATCAACTTACTCTTAATATTTTTCAAACACTTTTTTACCACAAATTTATTTAAAATGCTTTTATGTTATTTATTTTTATTAAAATTTTTATTTTTATTCCATTCATTCCCTTTCTTTTGCAAAGCCAACAAATCCACCTTCACCCTTAATTTATGAAAATCCAATTGCCCTATTCTTTCCTCAACAAGTTTCTTTTTATTTATTTATTTTATCTTTTTATCCTTTCTTTTTTTTTCAAATAGAAAGAAAAAGTTAGAGTAATCAATGTTGACTACTCTCCTTAGGCATTGCCATAAGAGCACTTTCTCAATATAGAATATTTGGTCTAAACCAGAACTACTGCCCAAAAGGCAAGCTCGTTACTATAGTTTTATCAAAGCACTAGTAGTCCTAAAAGTCTTTTACTTTTTCATTAGTTACAAATTAATGCTTGCATTGAACCTGTGACCTCAAGGCTGAATTAATGACCTAGTACCATTAGACCAAGCATTTTGGTGGTTTTTTTATCCCTTCCCATTCTAGTTTTCCACCCATCCAACCACCACTTATGTTACTTTTTTTTCAATAAGATGTTAGCTCTCTTCTATTGCCTAGTGTTAGAGTGTGAGAAAAAGACACTAGCTACTAGAAGCCACTTTGTCCTCCATGGCTAATTGTTGGAAAAAGCTAATTGAGAAAAAAATTCAAAAAAATATCATACATCTTTTATCAAAGAAAAGAAAAAAGTTAGTAAAGGTGTGTTGTAAAAGATAAGAAATATGTGTTTAGTTTGCTTAATTTGTATCATAAAAGATGTCATATTTTAAGCTGTAGTTAGTGTTAGATATCTATAAATAAACTTCTTTTAACCATTTGAAATTAGAGCTCTCATAAAAAAGAGAAAACTCGCTAAGTGCAGTAATACTTAGTAAAAAAAAATGCAATGTGATTATGTTTTATGTAAACCTTTCTATTACTATCTAGCTCTTTTGCATTTTCTTGTTTTGTTTTGTTTTTCTATTTCAATATTTTTAAATATGGTATCAAAGCTTAAGTGATTTTAGTATGTTGTGAGAAAAACAAGAAAACTGGTAAAGCTTCCTCTATATAAATCTTAAAAAAATAAAGGGTTTATTTATAGCTTCAATCAACTTCTCTACTTCGATCCTTCCTACTTTCATTAGAGTTAACTTCCTTATAAAGTAGTTAAGATGAAAGCCTATTTAGATGCTTATGATATGTGGAAAGTAGTTAAAATTAGAAGAAATATCATATGAAGATGAGAAAGAAGAAAGAAAAGCAATATCATAAGAAAAAAGAAAAGAATGATGCAATATTGATGTTATAGAATTAGAATGAATATGAAAATGCAATAATCTTTGCTGTTCTATTATGAAAATTCAATTACTTTCTCAAAGAATTAAATCTTATTTGTTCAAATAAAGTGAAAATGCAAATAAAAGTTGTAACAAAAATGGATCTACGGAAGAAGATGATGATGATAATATTCTAGGATTTCAATGACAATAACTGAAACTCTAACTAGTCCAAGAAATAAAAACCATAAAGAATAGGACAAATACCTCCTAATGCAAAGATTGTGAAGAAGACTTTCTACTTGCAATTGGTAGGAAAATTGCTAAGGATGCTAAAGAGATAATCCAATCGACTTATGTTTTTGAGTTCATCAAGATAAGTGATAAAAAAACTAAAAGCTGGCATCTAATTTTTCTATATTAAGAGGGAGTGCTAAGAATAGCTAATTTACAAAAAAAATTCAAAAGAATATCATATACTTCCATTAATGAAAAGAAAAAAGTTAGTGAAAAAATGTTGTAAAAGAAAAGAAGTATGTTAGATTTGGTTAACTTGTATAGTAAAATGTAGGCCTTGGCAACCCACACCCAAGAGGAGGTGAATTGGGTATTTTTAAAACTTTTCTTATTTTTGAAATCTCTTCTGAAAGCCTTTTGGTTTTGGGAAGCCATAAGAATAATCTTAATTCAATTAATTCCAAGAGATTTTTATGAAGATATTTATTGCACTTAAGTTATAAAAATTCTAAGAATTAGTTGAAACTAATTTATTCCACTATACATAAATAAATCATCAAGAAATTAATCCAAGATAATTTAATAGAGAAGTTTGCACATAATATATAACAATTCAATTCACTTGTGCAAAGAAACTTATTTAATTATACATCGATAAGAATCAGGAAATCAATGCATAAATTGATTTCTTTTTCAACTATTAAACTAACAAGAATAATCAAGAAGCATGTGCATAGATATACACTCCTTTCAGGCATTTAATTACCCAAGCATCGAATGACCCAAGCATCAATATAAGCATTCAAATTTAATATACTTAACCAATAGCAACAGCAAAACGGAGCATGTAACCAGAAAAACAAAGTGTAGTCCAAAAATAATAAAAAGATAGGATAGAGAGATCAAACGCAAGGTTTTATAACGGTTCTTTTCTTGGATATCCTTACCAAGGTGTACATTCACTCTCCAAGCTTATGTATCAATTCACTATCCTTTCAAGTTTCAATTTGCATTTGAAGAAGCCTTATAATTCCTTACTTTTCCTTGAGCAAAAACTCTTTTAACAAGGGATTCTTGACCCTCTCAATGATTCTCTAAGGGACACCTCTCCCTTTATAATTCTAATAAGATACAAGATGAATATCAACTCAAATATACTCTCTTAAAGAATGGATGAAATAAATGAAGCACTTAGAATAGAAGTATTTGACAAACTAAAGCTCAAATCATGATTTGATGAAAGAGAATGTAAAATGATGTTTAATGTTGAAGTTCAGTTTCTCTTTTAATTGTATTTTATGTTTCTTAACTTATATAGGAAGCTTATGGAGTAATATAGCTATTAGGGGTTGTTAGAGATGAAAACTAATTGTTAGTAGCTGTTATTCACATACTAGAATAGTTGGAATTGATTCATAAATCAATTTAGGATGTTCAAGTTGCTCTCTGAATGTCTGGAATCAATTTATGAATTAATTCACCTAAATAGAAATACAAACTCAATTTTAAAAGGTAATATGATTGAGTCTAATTTTAAATGAGACTAGTTTCATGCTCATATCAATTGTCATTTTTGAGATATGTTCAAAATAATGAGCAAAGATAAAAAATAATGAATCTGTAAAAATCTAATTTTGAGACTTAACTTGTATAAATCATAACTCTTTCATATCTTAATAATTTTGAGAAAATAACCTATCCATAGAAATCTATTTAAGTTTATTTTCACATAAAAATAATTTCATCCTTATATCATTTGTATTTTTCAAGATGTGGTCAAAATAATGAGCATAATTCAGAAAAGTCTAGAATGCAAAAAATTAATTTCTAGACTCAACTTGAAAAGATCATGACTCTTTCATATATTGGTCATTTTAAGCAAATGATGCGTCTATGGAAAGCTCTTTAAGTCTATTTTCATATGGAAAAAGTTTGACAATCAAATCATAAATATTTTATGAGATATGATTAAAAAATTGACTAAAGGTCAAAATTGAAAACATCATCAACTCATATCTCATTAGTTTTTGAAATATCCCCATAGGCTATCTTGTAAAAACATGATTGTGGATTGTCTTTTTAAAACATTTTGATCAAGCTAAGATTATAAGAATATTTTTTAGCTTTATATCATGAAATACTCTATTTTACAAGAAAATCTAAACCTAAAATGAGAAATCATACTAATAAAATTCTTTGCTTTTCTTAATACTTCCAAGCTTTAGTCTTCTCATCTTTTAATACTTGGATCACTTCTTCTTTCTTGTATTTCTTCCTTGTTCTTAAGTTAAGAATAATGTGATCTTTCATTGCTTTGCTTCATTATTCACTCTTTTTTATCTTGTACTTTCCTATATATGAGTTCATGAACTTTACAAACCATAAAGTTAGTCCAATCTAATATATCAAGATATTGATACATGATTCGTATATAAAACAAATTAGTACAAGAATATGCATAGTCATTATATCATATATCTTGATTAATCATACACTTAGTAATGCTTGTATAAAGTATAGCTCTTTTTGTATGTAATCAAGCATATGCATTAACCATAATATAGTATGTCTATTAAGGCTTGTATGATATATATCATTTTAGCATAAGACATACAATGCTATTATAAGATTCATTTATCATCATTAAAACTCATCACATAAAACCTTAAAGCTAACAAGATATAATATTTTATATTATAGTTAGTGTTGGTTGTTTATAAATAAACTTCTTTTAACCATTTGTAAGTGCAACTTTCATAAAAGAGAGAACTCCTTAAGTGCAGCGAAACTTGATAAAAAAATGCAATATTATAATGTTTTATATGAACCTTCCTGCCATTATCTAGCTCTTTATGCATTTTCTTATTCTATTTTATTTTTTTATTCAATATTTTTAATATTAACTTTTTAAACTTTCCTCTTTCTTTCAAACAATGGTAATCTTTCACAAATTCAACTTCATTTCTTCATAAAATATTCCAAAATTTTCCTTTACAATTTGTAACTACATTTATATGATGATTTTAGTTAGAAAAAAATAAAGATTTGAAATTGGTATAATTTAGTCCTCCTTCTTTTTAGAGATTTGGTTTGTTCTTGATATGCATGTCGCTATGCACTAAAATAGTTAAAATTGGTGTGTTGAAAATATAATGTTATATAGTGGCACAACCAGGTCATACCCTTAGTGATCATTTAATTTTATCTTTTTTAAATGAGTTTCTAACAATATCTACACAATTATGACTTATTGATGCAAAGAGAATGAAGGAAACTAATACAAATAGAATGAAACAGAATATTGTAATGGAAATAAAAATAGTATGTTGTATGTTGTATAGGAGATTATACAAAACACAAAATGCAGAATCGAGGGGAAGGGATTTAGTTACACTAAATTACAATAGAAACAAGAACTAAACAAACACTAAATAGAAGCAAAATAGTAAGTGACTAAAAAGAATTTAATATAAGAAAGCAGTCAATTCAAGGATATGATAACTCTTAATGTGGATTAATCTTAGATCATAAAATATTTAATTGTTCTAATTATTTTTTTTTAAACTTTGGATTACTCAAAATCCTTGCAATAATCCATGAATCCTACATTAGATTACCATCTATAGTTTAGTTCATTAAGATTAGTTGAATTAAGCAATCGCTATAACTTAAACTAGATCAAAATTGACTTAAAGATAAAATTCAATTGATTTAAAAAATTAAATTAGATACCACTAAAGCAATCTCCTAACCCTTTGACCCAATATGTAAAGCCATGATTAATCAACCATAATTTCACATTAAAATAGCAGAATAATAGAAATCAAAAGATTGAGTACCAATTATACCAAATCAGCACTTAACACAAGTAATTTCAATAATTCAACATAAACAATTGGAAAAAGAGGAAAATTAATAAGAGGAAGTCAATGTTACTAATCAAAATCTCATAATCCTTGAAGAGAAATGCTTCACTATCCTTAAATCAATCAAGAGTCTTTAGCCTTTCATGGCTTGAAAATAATAAAATAAAAAAAGAAAGAAAATCAATGTTTGCTGAATTCTCAACAGTGTGTAAAAGTCTAAAGTCTAATGAATCTCTTCCTTATTTATTTGACCTAATTAAGCTAAAACCCTATTGGATTATGATTGTATAACTTTTAGTATTACTGTAATAAGGCCTTTCTAATTTTTAAAAGCTCGGACCTATTTGTTACAAGTCAATTAAATCTAACAGATAAATTAGTGAATTCTTGTAAGTTTGACTTCCAACCAAATTTTGACCATGAAATCAATGTAATTTAGAAAACCTATAAACATAAAACTTGTAGGCATTGTCTTGTGAGGATTTGGGTACTGGTTTCAAGTTAATTAGACCACTATAGTTCTAGATATGACCCAAATATAAAAATGGGTATAGTTAGGATAAAGACATGACCTTAAATTCTTAACTATCTATGACCTTCAAAACACCTAAATTTGGCTTCGACTAAGACATAAAATTGTAGTTCTATCTTTAAGCTTTCCAACAATATAAAATTTGCCTTAATCTGACATTTAAAGCCTAAGATATGACTAAAAAATAAAAATAGTGTCAAAATTTAACATTTATCAAATAAATTTATAATATTGTAAAATCAACCTAAAATTATAAAATTAGGCCTAATAAGTGAAATTAAGCAAATATAACACCTAAAAGATATAAAATAAGAAAAAATAAAATAGTAAATATTTTTCTCATCAGTTCTACAATTTTTATTAGTTTTAAAATAAATTAACCAATTTGAAGTTAAGTTTATCTAGGTTTAGTGCACGAATGAATTTAACTATGTATGATGCAAAAGGGGAATGTACTCAAAATTTAGATAAAAGCTTAGAATTTTAAACATTAATAGTTTGTTTGGATCAAGGGAAATGGAGATAAAGGACAAGAAAATGGAGGTTATGTGCTATCTTTTCCTTTATTTGGGAGTCTTGCATAAGGAGAAAAGAAAATGAGAGTTTATGCCTAACCTTTTAATGCCTTCCACTCTTTAATATTTTGTATTCCTCTAAATTGGAGAAATCTGGAAGGTTATCTACTTATTTTACTATTATAACCTTATTTTATTCTTTAATTTACATTTATGTTTTCAATATTTCATCATTATTATTTTCATTAAAATAAATTTTTTTGAAAGGTATCTAACTTGTAAAAAATATATATTATAATTGTAAAATTTTATTTTTGATAATAATCAAGCTTGATAATTGTAGCCTATATTTATTTACATATACATATTTATCCTTATTTTGACCCATATATATTAGCTTTAGGGTGAATGTAAATTAGATCATTTTTTACAATATCAAATAAAGGTCATATTATGTCAACTCATAATAATTTTTCTTAAACCTTTTCTGTAATAATTATAATATTATTATATATTGAGTTACTATATCATTTTTCATAAAGAATATTTTTAAGGAGAAAAATATTTTATATAAAATTTTGATATGAAATTAGAAGCGTTGATATCAAATGATGTGAATTTCTAAGGTTAGATTATCCCAAATTTTAGAATCAAACCAAAAAGATGGGTAGTCATGCCACACTTCAAAGAGAGAAGGAATGGAAGTGATTAGTGAGAAGAGATTATACCATAAAGGATGTTGATCGTTTGATAAGGGAGATTTAATGTCATAAACATTGAATCAATCTTGATGAGTTTAAAGTTCTTGCAAAAACATTTGAAAGAAAAGCTTTTAAAGAGTTTTTAGATTCATAAATGCTAAAAGTTGTAACAATAAGGAAGAATCCTCCTTAAATAGGTTCTTAAAGTAAAAAACTCAACCAAACTAATTAAACTCTAATTATACTAACTAGGCCCAATTTAGAACACAAATTAAAATAAATTATTTATCCAAATAAGTTTTCAAATAATGGGCCAAACTAATATAAAGGCCGACAATGTTTTAAGCAATAAGAAACAAGACAAATCAAATAATTAGGCATGCCTTAGGCTTTAGTACTTGAGTACATTATTCAAGTATTAAGTAGAAATCTACAAGTACTCGAATACTATATTCAGGTATTTAAAGATAAAACCAAATCGAATTCCTAATACTTGAGTAATCAAGTAGAATCGACCAAAGCTAAAACATACATAACCTAAACTCCTTTAAGCTTTTCCAATCTTGCTTTTTTATGCATCTAAACTCTCTCCATAAGCCTTTAGAGTCCTTGTTTAATCTTCTTGGCCTTAACTCTTGTTATTGGAACCTTCAATAATTGTAAAAGTTCCTATTCACTTTTGAAATTCATATCAAATTTTGATAAACATAATTTTTTTTAAATATTTTTTTAATCATAAAAAACTCACCCATATATTAACTTTTCAAAATAGGTAAAATTGTAAAATTACATGCTAGTTAGTTATATATTTTTGTTTAACCCTCAATTTTTCCTTCTTATATAATTTTGGATATCTAAATAAAGGGAAGAAAAGTTATAACTTAACTTTCCATTTTCCCCCCATTGTCTTTCCTTCCTTTCCTAACTTCCAAACATATCATAAATATTAGTTAGAAGAACTAAATTATTCTTTAAATGTTAATTAGTGGATTGGATGCCACTATGTAGGGAAAAAAATCACATGAATTGATAGCATGAAATAGTAAAATTAGCGTCACTAAACCTTTTAGGCTCTTAAAGCTTAGCCAAATCCAATTTGGCTTGTTGGTGAGTGGATGCTTTATTCAAGCTTACAAAATTAAAATTTATACTTTATTTATTAATATAAACATGTTCCTTTATTTATATTTTAGCATTAATTTTAAATATGATTTTTAGTTTTTACATTTTGCATTCAAACTTTTAGTGTTTTTATGATTCTTAAAACTTTTATATTGTTTATTAATTTGCTTAAGAAATTTCTTATGCAAAAATAAAAATGTTATTTGTATATAAATTTAAATGTGGATTTTAAAAATGCTTTACATGAGTTTTTTTCAATTTTTTCTATTGCACACTAAGAACATATTGCATCAATAGGAAAGGAAATACCATTGATTAGGAGTTACAATAACATTAACAAGCATTAACAAGGTAGTTACTATTACTACCTAAAAGCAAAGGATTTCCTTGCAAAACTTTAAAATCTATATGCTTTTATTTGAACCTATTGACTAACAAAGCCACATCCTTGCATAGGTTAAAAAGCTTTCTATTTACATAAAACTCATTCTTCTATATAACTTTCTTCGTGCCTTTAACATTAGTAATAAAAAAGAAGTTTCCTAGTGTTAGGATGAGAGGATAAATAAGGAGGTCTAAATGCCTAACCACTACATCATCAAAACACAAGACAAAAATATGAGCTTTGTAGTGCCTTTTCATTTACACATAATGATCTAGCCAAGTAGTATAGCTACGAAAAAAAAGATAGTTTGTTTTTATTAGTCTTATTCTTGGTTTAATAATTTTTAGTTCAATTTTAACTATATTCTACAAATTAACTTCTCTACTATTTGAGATAATGACTCTTCCAAGAACACTGACTCTTCTAAGGACATTGGTTACTTGATATCTTTGATCCAAAGCACTACTATAATCTTATGACCATGGTCTAATAGACCATAAAGCTTGCTCAATATTAGGTTTTACATGGTGGAAGATAATAACATTCCTAGTGAACTATATCACATAAGGAATAATCACAATAAGGCAAAGTAAGGATTGAATAAGTTCTATTTGGTGAGTATCTTCCTTCAACTACTAATTCAAGTAGGTAAAAATATCTTGTAACTAGAAAAGATCAGATCTAATAAAAAGCATGGAACTAAACCAAATAGCTTTTGTAAAGGAGCATTATAAGAAAATATGATCTATAGATTCAGAAGTTATGCCATAAAGAGCATATGTTAGCTTAACTTGCAATCCTAAAAAGTATCTAGTAGGTAAACCATTCATACAAATTTTCCATATGAACATGTTAACTCTATAGGGAATGGGTAGCCTCCATAAAGTAAACTAATCAAAAGAAACAATGGTGAAATTCTCCATAACTTTAGCTTACAGTAACTTATATACCTTATATTCTAGATTGGGTGCTAGTCCAAGCTAACCAATTTGATAATTGAAAAATATAGAAAGAATTACTAGGAATCTCCTTACTAACTAAACTACTAGACACCATTAAAAACTTGCCTTTATCCCAATTCCTATTAAATGCACAAATTAAGTCTTATAAAGTAGTAGACCTACTACTCTTTTCTAAAACTTACTTCAAGGAGGTACTTCTTTGCCAGAACCTACCTATCATTTTGCATGATTGGTAATGATAGAACTATGTTGCTAAACATCTCTACATCTCCACGAAGCACTATTAGAGCATTCAATTAACTTTTCTATCTTAACCTCCCTATAATTTTAAATAAACATCTAACCTATAAAGGAATTTGGATTGGTAACCAGTCTTCACATTTGTTTAACTAACATAGCTTTGTTGAAATTGCAAACTAACCCTAATTCAGCTTCAGTTATGGGTCATTATTGTTTGTCCTATGAGATAGTATAAAGTCTTTTGGAGTCCTTCTCTTCTTCTTACCAAAACCTTCAAATTTCAACCTCTATTTGCTTAATTTGAGTATTTCGAAACTCTATAGTAGCTATATGAAATGTTAGAATATTTTGAAGGATAGAACTACAAAGAACTTTTCTACTAGCTTAAAAAAGTAACCTCCCCTTCCAAGCTTAGATTTTCCTTTCAATCTTGTCAATTATACTCCTACTAATAACTTTCTTATTAATGGTATCTCTAATATAGGTTCTTAGGTATTTTCCAAAACTCTAGAGAACTTGAATTTAGAGAATATTTTGCAAATTTTATTATAAACCCATAAGGATTGACGAGCTAAACTATAACTCATATTTTTCTTCCATTAATTTAAAGCCCAGATGAGCAACTAAACTTAGTAACAATATTATTTATTTGTTAGGTAGCTAAATTGGTAGCTTTAAAGAAAATCATTGAGATTATTTGTATACTATAAATGACTAACTATAAGAGCCTTTCTACAAATCTTAACCCCTTGGATTATATTCTAATTTTCAACACTTGCCATCATTGTTGATATCACATTAAGATAAATGATAAAAAGTTATTAGCACAAAAGGTCTCCTTATTTAAGATCACACTTAGGAATTAAACCTAATTTACAAGAACTCCCACATTAGTCAAAATCATAACTTATGCTATCATATCCTTTTTAAGAATCAATTTTTAGATCTGTCTAATGCTTCTTTCTTCTTTTTAGTTTTTTCATATAATTAATAAATTTATGGGCATAAAAATATTATTTATTAACCTCACTTTTAAGTATGCATTTTCATTAAGGAAAATGATATCATCCATAAACTTGTAGAGCCTTAAAATGGTAGTCTTTGTAATAAATTTATAAACAATGTTATTGAGACTATTAGACCTAAAATCAATAAAAGTTTCTTGCCAGATAACTTTAGGCATCAGATAAAAGTTTATTTGATTAATACTTTTTAAAAGATACCCATTTTCTACAAATAATTTGATTAAACCTTGAATATACTCACCCATGAAGCTCCAAAATTATGCAAAGAATCTTACCAAAAATCAATTTGGACTAGACTTTTATCTGGGTTCATTTTAAAAATCACTTCTTTGATTTCCTCTATTATGAAAGGGACTAGGAAAATACTATGATGATGCTGAGTTAACTTAAGTAAACTTAATTACTAGAGTTCGTTACAATTAATTTTACAAAATGGAAAAAATAGATTTTAGAAATATTGAACTACTATCTCTTTTAGTTGATTTTGGTTTTAGCACTAGGTACATGTGAGAAAGGTAAAGCAAATTGATGTGTAAAATTTTATCTATATTATTTACTCCTATTTTATGCTTCTTAGTATGTTACATATGATTGATTTTATGAAATTGGCCTTGTTATATGTTTAGGTATTTATTTTCCAATGTTTTTAAATTATTCAGATTTTTACACTATTTTAGATTTTTAGTTGTAACTTGGGTTCTAAATATTAGATTTAGGTGATCTTTACATTGCTGTAAAACTTAAAGAAAGTTCTATAACTTTCATATTTTGGCTAATCCTAATTTAGGTATCTAAAAAGTCAAAATTAATCATAAAGTTAATATTTTTTTATCCAAGGTAAATTAGTCTTGATTTTTTATCCATATTTAGAGTTCTAGAAGTCTAATCAAAGTGAAATTAGTGTCTACAATTTCCTAATATCCAACCCTATAAAATTCATGTTTATAGTTTCATGAAACTATATAGTTTTGGATGTCTTATGATGGCTAGAAGTCAAACCCAAAAGATTTTACTGCAGTAATTCTTATACTATATTATTTTGTGAATTAAGTTCTTAACTTCAAAAATTACTAAGGCCTTATTCTTTATAACCCTAAAAGGCACATTATCTTTGCCCAATAGTTTTAAAAGCATAGGAAATCAAATTTAGGTTTTGTACCTTTAAAAGTAAGAAAACAATTCTATACAACTCTAAATAAATTTTTCCTCTTCTCCAAGTTTCCTTTTTTTTCAGCCAAGGGAGGCTTTTTTTTATTGATCCAAGAAATTTGAGACTCATCTATATTTGAATTATAAGATACTAAGCTATAATATTAGCTTTTTATAATTAATTTTTCTCTTTCATCTAATGTTTGGAATTGCATGTTTTGGATAGTAATTTTTGTATAATTTATGTTCAGTCTTATGATTTCTGATATCTATCTATTTTTATGTTGAACTATGGTTGGTAATCATTATTCTTCATATGGGAACAAGAGGTTGAATGATTAAATTAAAAGGTTTTTATTTAATTCTTTAATTTAACTGAATTCTATTTTTAAATTAATTGAAATATAGCTTTATGGATAATAGTGATTACTTAATTTTACTAATCTAATTTGAATAAATCCCCGATAACTATCTAGTGTAGAATTTGTGAATTATTACAAGAGTTCTAAATAATTCTAGGTTAAAAAATTAATTTAAATTGTCAAGTTTGTTTTAATTTGTGAATAATCCACTAAAAAGCTTTTAATTCCTTAGATCAATTATGTTTCTATATTGATTTTCTTTCTATGTTACCTCTGCATTCTATTTTGATTAGTGCATTTTGTTTAATTTGAAACTAAAACCTCCTATTTAGTTCTATTTACATTTGTGCATATTATTTTCATCTTGTTTGCATTTTGTTTAAAATCATTATTAGTAAATTATTATGATAGAATATGTCAGGTGGATCACTAATGTTTAACCTGGTTATTACCTTTATATCATATTTTTTTATTAACAGCAAAATCTAATTTTGATGTGTTATTACGCACGTTAAGGATCCTAGAGTTGTGAATTATCTAGTTTTTTTTAGCAAGGGTCTGAGGTGAGAAATATGAATATTAGTTAGAGGTAAATAGTCTTTTTGCAAGTTGAAAATGCTAAGGATCCTAGTGTTTTAAAATGGTGGAATGAAAGCTAATTAATTACCCAAATCAACTAATTGTCAAACAATAAAAATAACTAATTGACCAAGTTAATTAACCAAAATTAGTTAAATAAACTAAAAGCTGATAAAAAATGCCATTTGTCAAACACCTTTTAAGAACACATGATATAATTGTTATATACAAGAATTACTCAATAGGAGTGTTATGAATCCTATTTGAAATAGGTTTTAATATAGTTGCATGTCACATTAGTTTGCAAGTGGAGTGTAGATCTTGGAGTAGAATACATGTAATGTCATTGGAGGATCATTTTAATATTGTGTTTGATACGATAGAATAGAAATTAAAATAGAAATAAAATAGAATGACTATTCTATAATTATATTTGATATGATAAGGAATGGGATAAGCATTCCATTTCATTTCTATATTTGGTACAACAAAATAATGTAAGAATAGAATAAAATGGAAAGTGTAATCAATAACAATAATATCCTTGTTAAAAATAATTATATTATTAAATAATTTAATATTATTAAAATATATGATATAATCAATAACAAAAATTATTACAATTTAAATTTTATCATCAAAATTATAATTAACAAAAAATATAGATAATAAAAGTAAAAAATTCTAATTTACTAAATTTTTATACTAAATGTTTTCTAAAGAATACAAAATATCCTATTTTAAATTTTATTATTAAAAATATAATTATCAAATAATTTTTTAGAGAAATATTTAAAAATTAATTTTATTATATATTAACAAAAGTTAATATTGGAATATATAAATATATGAATGATATGTGTATAAAAAATGATTCCATCATTTGATGGAATAACCATTTCCATAGAGTACACTTTTCGTTCCAATTCTATTTCACTTCATTCTATCCAACCAAATATTTTAATAGTTTGTATGGAGGGAGTGAAAGAGAGGGGAGGGAGAAAAACATGAAGGTTACATGTCATCCTTTCCTTTGTTTGAAAGTTTTATTTAAGAAGGGGAAGAAAATAAGAGTTTATGGTTAATCCTTCAAAACTTTCAACTCTTCAATATTTTGTATTTCTTTAATGGTATGTTCCAGAGTTAGGAGGGAAAAAAAAGGAAAGACAATAGAGGTGAATGGAGGAAGAGGAAAGGAAAGGGAGAAAAATAAAGGATTAAGTCATAACTTCTTTTCTTTTTGTTTGGATGTCCAAAATTACATAAAGAGGGATAATTTCATTTATTAAGGAGCTTTTCATGATTAAAAAATATTTTGAAAAAAGTGTTTATCCAAATTTTTTTCTATAAAATATTTTTCTCTTTAAAAAATTCTTTGAAAAAATGATATGGTAGGTCAATGTACAATAATGTTATAAATATCACAAAAAAGATTTAAGAAAAAATTACTATAAGTTAACCTAACATGATTTTTATTTGACAATATAAAAAATGAACAAACTCACATTTATCCTAAAGCAAATATATATGGATCAAAATAAAGATAAATGCATATGGATAAATAAATATTGATCACAATTGTTAGGTTTAATTATTATCTAAAATAAAAAATATAATTTTATATTTTTATTAGAAAAAATTTTACAATTATAATATGCATTTTTATAAATTAAAAACCTTTCAAAAAGTGTAAGTAATATTTTTATTTTAATAAAAATAATAATAAAGAAATACTAAAAATATAAATATAAATTAAAGAACAAAATACGGTCACGATAGTAAATTAAGTAAATAACCTTCTAAATTATCTTAATTTAAAGAAATATAAAATATTGAAAAGTGAAAAGCTTTGGAAGGTTAGCTATAAACTCTTATTTCCTTCTCCCTCCTTAAGCAAAATTCCTAAATAAGGAAAATGATACTTCCCTTTCCTTCATCGAAGCAAACCATAAACTAAAGGATTTTTTGTGGTTATCTACTTAATTTACTATTTGAACCTTATTTTATTCTTTAATTTATATTTTTGTTTAAATTTTTAAAATTTTTATTATTTTCTAAGCAAAAAATATATAATCTTCACTTTTTGAAAGGTACCTAACATGTAAAAGATACATATTATAATTCTAAAATTTATTCTTATTTAATATGTAAATTTGACAATTGTGACTCATATTTATTCACAAATATACATTTATTCTTATTTTGACTTATCTATATTACTTTTAAGGTGAATGTGAGTTGAACTATTATTAACATTATTAAATATACATTATATTAAGTCAATTTGTGATAATTTTTTCATAAATGTTTTGAACAAGAATTATAATATTATTGCATGTTCACTTATCTTATTTAATATTGATAATATGTAAATCTGATAATTGTGACTTATATTTATTTACAAATATACATTTATTCTTATTTTTATTCATCCATATTAGTTTTAAGGCAAATGTGAGTTGAATTATTGTTAACATTATCAAATATATGTTATATTAAGTCAACTTGTGATAATTTATTTATAAACCTTTTAAGCAAAAATTATAATATTATTATACGTTTACTTATCATATCATTTTTCAAAGAGAATTTTTTTTGAAAAAAGAAGTTTTTTAAAGAAAAAATTTGGAAAGAGATTTTTAAAAAAAAATTTAATTACAAACAATTCATTAATAAATTATCTTTTATAAAAAAAGGATAAAATAGTAAAAATATATATCAATTAATTATAAATTTTTATTTTGATGTTCCATTATATTCTCTTATATAACTTTAGACATATAAATAAGGGGCAAGAAAGTGATGACTTAACTCTCCATCTTCCTCTTTTCCTTTCGCTATATTCTTTCCTATTGTCTTCTCTTTTCTTTCCCTACTAACTCCTAAACATATTGTTAGAGTTCAAAGTCATATTGGAGATAATAATTCAAATTCACACGAATGTAGCCCATAAAAAAAATAACAATCCAAATAAATTAGATCTCAAATTTTATCTAAATAATTATACTTATTGTCAAAATAATCCTACTATGTTTAGTCCAAATTACAATGCCAAATTACATTAGATTAATTAATAACACATATTTTAGCAATTAACATTTTTTTCATGCCTATTGATTACAACATATTCAAAAAGAGATAGTAAGGATCATAACAAATTCAAAAGGAAGTAATAAATTCATCAAATATAAATAAAATGCATTGTGTCGATTAAATCAACTTATCAAGTGTATGCATCAAAGGCCTATTACAAGCCAATAATATTTACTTATAATACAATATCTCTTTTGTAAAATGCACTAAACACATGTTTAATTGGATGATCATTGATCAATTAGGATGAATTAGGGAAGTTGAACTCAACTGATAAAATTAAACAATGTAACTTAAGTTTAAATCAACACTAATCATTTGATGTACATAAAACAAGATAAATCGACCATTATAGTGGTTAACACAAATTCAATCAGTTTGTCTACAAAATGTTCATAAGAGAAAGATGCAAACTATAAGCTCATAAAAATTTTCATCAATGTAATTCATTACAAGCAATTGTTTTGCACAATAAAAGAAACAAAATTAAATTCTAAATAACAAAATTAAAAAAAAGTTTCAACAACCACGATAGCAATAATTTTTCCAAGGAACAATATACACTCATCAATCATGATTGAGAAAGAATGAAAATGATTCCCTATGTCTATGTACAATGTAAATTCCCAATAACCATAACCTGATGAATGATAATTGCTTCTATTTTTGATTGAATATCATCTTCTTCGCCATCATTATGGTTTTACAAGGGATTTCCACTTATCATCCTTTGTCTTCATCAGAAGAATAGCAATCACCTTATTATCCTCCAAACTCCAAAGAACTGAAATCACCTTCTCATCTTTCAAACTCTATAAGCAATCCTTAAGTTTCACAAATTCGAAATCTCATCATAAAAAATTGGACTTTCTCCCTTAATGTCAACCTTTAAGAAATTTTTCTTTATCTTGCATTTGATAAGATAAAAGAACAATGAAAATCACAAAGGAGAAATGATTTTCTCTTTATCTCACATTTGCTAAGACAAAAGACAATGAAAATCACAAGAAGGAAGAAAGATACAAAGAAATTGGGATTCTTCTAAGACTTGGGAGTGGATTTTGTGATCTACGATGAAAAATGTTTTGCTTTACCACCATTAAAGTGCTCCTTTAAAGACACTTGAATGTGTTAGAATGGCTTGAGCAATTGTTACAGTCATGATATTTATTTATATACAAAAAAATGTAATCAATTAAAGATATTACAATCAAATTTGAGATACTAATTCTAATCCTAATCAAGTTAGAATGGAAATAATAAATTTAAAATTTTTTAGAATAACTTCCTAATATGTACATATTCTAACACTCATCCTTAAGCTAAAGCATGTATATCATATGCACCTAACTTGCTACATATAATCAACTTTTGATCTTCAAAGAGACTTAGTGAAAACATTAGCTAACTAATCATTATAATTCACAAAAATAGTGGTAATTTCTTCTAAAGTTATCTTTTCTTGGATGAAGTAGCACTCAAGTTCAATGTGCTTAGTTCTTTCATGAAAGACTAGATTTGAGGTAATGTGCAGTGTGGCCTAATTATCACAAATAAGTTCTATAGGACTGGATTTATATAATGTGAGTTCTTTTAGTAACTATTTCAACCATATGAGCTCAGATGGCTATGTCGTAGCCATATATTCTACCTCTACATTAGATTTAGCAACCATATTTTGCTTTTTACTTTTTTATGAAATGAAAATTTTCTCCAAAGAGAACACAATACCAGAAAGTGAATTGTTTATCACTTGCTGACCTAGCCTAATATGGATCAAAACAACTAATAATTTGGGTGTGGCCTTGGTTTTCATATAATAACCCTTTTGTTGAACTTCCTTTAATGTATTTAAGAATTTACATCATAACATCTTAATGAACTTCATAAGGTGAGTTAAAGAATTAATTTACTACACTTATAACAAATGAAATATCAAGTCAGTTAATTAAGAAACAACTTAACTTTCTACTAAACCTTCAATATCTTTCTAGATCGACAAAAGGCTCCCCTGATCTATCAAAAGTTTTACGTTTAGATCCATAGGTATGTCAACTAGTTTGTACTTATCATACTTATATCACGTGATGTATTAAGAGCATATTTTCTCTGACATATAGAGATATCAAATTGAGATTATGCTACCTTAATGCTAAAAAATTATTGAAGTTTCCTAAGATCCTTAGCTAAAAAGTGATGAAACAAATGTCATTTAAATAGGTCAATACATTTCCTATAATTACTATATCATTAACAAAAATAATTAGGTATATTTGATTAAAAATAGAAGAATGATAAAAGATAAAGAGATTAGCTTCACTCTGCTATATGCCAAAATTCCAAACAACTTTATTGAACCTTCTAAACCAAGCCTATGGAGATTGTTTAAGGCCATAGAGAGATTTTTCACAATTTACGCACTAAACGAGTCTCCCCCTAAATAATAAATCCTAATGATTGTTGTATGTAAACTTTTCCCTCAACATCATCATACAATAATGCATTTTTAATGTCTAATTAATATAAAGGCCAATGGTGAATGGTAGCTAGAGAAAAAGGTGAACTAAAGTAATTTTTACAACTGGTAAGAATGTATTACCATAATACAAATCAAAATTATGAGTATAACCCTTTGCTATTAATTGAACCTTTAACTTATATATTTTTCATCAAGGCCAACCTTAATAGTAAATACCCAACAACAACCAATTAAAGATTTACCAACAAGCAAAGGTACTAAATTCCATATACCATTAGTATGTAATGCAATCATCTTATCTAACTTTGCTTGATGCTACCTTACATGAGAGAAAGCTTCTTGCATGGTTTTAGGGAGTGCAAACAGAGGACAAGGCAGAAATAAAAGCATAATGAAATATAGATAAATGATAATAATTTAAAAAATTATAAATGGGATATGAATTTCGAGTAAAATGGTTATCTTTTTGAAGTGCAATAGGAAGGTTATTAGGATTTTCTGATGAATTAGATTCTAAAAATGAGACTGGAATAGGAGATGAATCTATAAGGTCTTCTTCAGTAATTTAGAATGGTGCTAAGTCTTCTGAGATGAAGAAGATACAAGTGCAAGATCATAAAAAGGAATGGGTAAAACCTCAATTACTAGGGTAGACTCTATGGAAGAAGAGAAAAAAGAAGAAGACTCAAAGAATGTAACATTAGCAGAAGTAAAAAAATTATATAAAGTTGGTGAATAATAATTATATCCTTTTTGCAATCTTGAATATAAAAAAAAACACATCTTATGAATTTAGAAGATAATTTATCCCTTCCTCGAGAGAGATCTTGAACAAAACAAATACATCTAAATAGATGAAAAGGAAATTTATACATAGTTCTTTTAGAAAAATTATAAAGTAAGAAATCTAATTATTTAAAGCAAAATAAGGCATGCAATTAATTAAATAACATACAATGCATATAACATCTACTAAAAAATGAAAGGGAAGATTTATATGCAATAAAAGAGTTCGTGCAATTCCAATTAAATGACAATTCTTTCTTTAAGCAATGCCATTTTATTGAGGTGTGTGTAGAAAGGTGGATTAATGAAGAATACCTTCAAAGGACATAAAAAAAGAGAAAGATGTAAAAAATATTCTCAAGCATTGTCACACTGATATATACGAATTTTTAAACCAAATTGATTATGTATTTTAGAATAAAAGGATTTAAAAATTGAAAATATTTTTCATTAAATATAACTAAGTGCATTGATAGTAATTATCAATAAATATAATATCAAAAACCTAAAGTTGAAATAACATAACTTGGACTTTAAATATCAAAATGAATAATCAAAACAAAGACTCAGCTCTATTTTGAATTCTACTAGAAAATGAATTGTTTATATGCTTACCAGGTTAACAAAACTCCCATTCTCCAAAGTAACTCAAGAACCATTTTGCAAAGTTTTTCAAATACTTAGATATCCTAAACGATAGTGAAGTAACTCAAAAGATTCAGTAGCAACATAAATTACTTGGAAAAGCGTGTTTGATATAGTAAAGTCCTAGTGACTTATGCCTAATACCAATCGTAATTCTTGTACTCTAATCTTGTATAACAAAAAATTAGCAACAAAAGTCACAATACAATTAAGAATACATATACATTGACTAATTGAAATTAAATTAAGAAGATAACCAAGTACATAAAGAATTGATTATAGTGGTAAAGAAAGAAAAAGTTTTACTTAACTAATACTTTGGGCAATAATTTTAAATCTATTAGCTAAAGTAATTATAGGAAGGGATTTATTGGTGCAATTAAATTAGGTAACTAAGGATCAATTACTAGTTATATGATCAAATGCCTCTAAATCCATTAACTAAGGGCTAGGATGCCAATGTTGAATAACATTAGCATGTTGTATGATTACTGGACCAAAAGGAAGAAATAATACCAAATGAGAAACTTATGATTGATGCTTCAAAATTTTTTTTAAATAACAGCTAACTTGCCTATTTAGATCAAAAAACAAAGTTTCATTGCTCAAATTGATGAACTAAAACCAAAGGTAGAGTCAATGAGAAAAGGTATCCAACGTGCGATGATGCGTGATACTTATGCACATTTGATGAAGTGGTACATATGATGCATGCTCTAATGGTCCTTGCCAAAAAATAGCACATGAAAAAGTCTATACAAGCAGTTTCATGAAAATACTTGTAATAATCTGAGAATTATGCTAAACAGTTGTAAAATGCTGGAGAATATGTACCTTAGGTGCCTAAGTTTCTAAGTTCTTTTTAAAGGTAATTTTGGTTTCTAATTTGTAAGTTTTTTTAGCTAGTTTGGTTATGTTTTGTTAAAGAAACAACAAGTGGTAACTTGGTTTTGTTTGGTTAAAAAATCAATACACAGCAAGGAAGAGGAGAAAGGGTGATTTAGTTTTGCTATATTTTGCAATAACATGGGGCTGTGATTCGTAGTAGTAAAAAAAGGAAAAGGAAACTAGACAGAGAGAATTCTAATACCAATTTGAATATGTCGGAATGGCTTGAGCAATTGCTATAGCCATGATATCTATTTATATATAAAAGATATAATCATTTCAAAGGCATTATAATCAAATTTAAGATACTAATTTTAATCTTAATCAATTTAGAAAGAAAATAATAAATCTAAAATCTTTTAGAATAACTTCATACAAATATTTTTCCTTTCACACTTTTTCTCCTCCATACTGGTATAGATAACTAATAGCACCATGTATAATAATGCAAAATGCAAACATCGACATTGATAATTGTGGCCAAAAGTGAAAAGTGAGACTTGTAACATATGAAACAAAATAGTTAACAAAATACCTTGCCCATATTGTGATAATAATAGGAATAAATATGCATACACTCCTTTAATCTCACTTTCTGCTTACTTTTCCCTCCCTTGCATGCTTATGGGGCTTAGAATTTTGAGTCCCACAAACATGTAAGAAGGGATTGAATTTAACAAAGTGAAAGTATCATTGCTCTAATAATGGTCCTATATGTAATAATGATAGCAAAGAGGAGGTTCATATAACACCATCTTTGCCCTTTCCTTATATTAAGAATTAACACGATAGCCTCTTTAATTTTTACAATAATCAAAAGAACATATCAACATATGGGTATAAATGTATACAAGGAAAGAAAAAGTGAGCATAGAAAAAAAATCATTGCCTTTGCCTATAAACTAGATAAAAAAGACCATTTACCATAGTCCATTTAATGGTAAGTAAGAAATATATGCTACTAAGAGAATATGTCAATTGCTATTACGAATTAGCTTGAATTAATGGAAACTTTAATTTGTCTATTGATTTAAGTGAATCTAAGCATTAAGATCCTAACTATCAATAAAAGTTAATTCTTTGTGCCTTTAGTTATTTTTTGTTTAGGAGAAGTAAAGCAACAGCAAAAGGACAAAAATAAAGGACTATTTTCCTAATAATCCAAAATAGGATGCTAAACATCCTTCTTATACCAAGTTCTTAATAAACAATACATAAATAGGGCATAATAACGGAAACTACAACTTAGAAAAAAGAAAGGAACATGACCATTAGAAAAACCACTTGAGATGTAAATTGCCACATTGACACATTATTTCATAGTTTGAAACATCAAATTTTTTCAATGCACTATATGACATTCACAATGTCCCATCACAAATATAAAACCACAGCAAAGTCAAACTTATACAAACTTTAGGACCACTACATATAGATATTAGAACTAAGCATTACATCTTAAAATATCATTTAAGCTACATACCATCCTATTCAATAGTTAATCAAATGCTATAAGTTGTCATCACTCTATAATGATAGGTTTGTTTTCATTAGCTTTAGGTTCTTCTAGTTTCTTGAAACATATAAATTTAAATAATGCAAAGAACATCTTAGACAAAAAAACTAACTCATTAAGAAATCCTAAGAAAAAATAGACGACAATATAATTTAATGTGCCATATGATGATGGTTTAAAACCACATTAGATAACAATTTCACATTTAATTAAAGCTTAAAGCACCTTAATCAATATGTAATTTTAATTGAGAAGTTCTATAGTGCAAAATATAATGATAGAAAAATGGTAAGCAACTTCATAGTAACAAACATGAAACATAGTTTATGAAATGTTAGAAATCATTTTTTCATCAATAGTAGTTTGTCATGGCCTCTATATTCTAACCATTCAAGTGATACTGCCATAAGGTTTACATACTCAATTACTCGTAGATCATGAGGCTATTTCACTTAGATATGTTCATAGCGGCCTAACAAGGAAAAACAATAAAGTATATCTCCTTGTTACATAAGTAATCAAGTACCCTATTACGAAGTTATAAGTAAAATTAGTAGAATAGGGCCAAATGAGTACAAGCTATCATAGAACTAGTGTTTTTTAATTCTTTTTCAACAATGGTAGTTTCATTATTTAAAAATTTAACTCATTTTTAGAAAATTCACCAAACATGAAGAATCATTGCTATTGAAAAAATACCACAGAAAATAATAATCCACCACTAGACAAACTTAAGTTGAATTCAAGTTGCAAAAACTATGTATAAAAAATATTGTATTCATACAAACCATGGTAATATGTAAGAAATCAATATGCATTTTATTTGTGGGTACACTAATTTATTTGAAGACATCAAATTATTATGGAATGCATACCAAACTAGTTCTAAATCCACAAAAACATAAAATTCCTAATATAGTAAATTTACTACCATAATCATTGTCTTGCATGATAAAATACTTAATATCATGCACATTGATTATCCTTATATTCTTAAACACAAAGATAAACAAGACTAGTTACATACATAGAAAAGCAAGTGCCATCAAATTCATTATTAGACTTACAATAACAACTAAGTCTTAACCCAACAATATAGATTTCATTATTAGATGTTTTTGGCATTATGTAAGACTTTTCATATTTCTTAGGAGTAGAAATGAAACACAAGCATCTAGGAACACAAATGGGTGCAACCATATTTCAAGAGGCCTTAAAAAAATAAGATTTCTTTCTTAGAGTGACAGAGGCCTTTTTTTCATATGTTATCTATCAATCTGTTACTTATTACCACCCAATGTCAACCCCTTTCTTAATTAAAGGATACATTCACTTCAAAACA
The DNA here is from genome assembly GCA_020226215.1 of Sindora glabra. Classification (NCBI taxonomy): domain Eukaryota; kingdom Viridiplantae; phylum Streptophyta; class Magnoliopsida; order Fabales; family Fabaceae; genus Sindora; species Sindora glabra. The sequence goes on along the minus strand of CM035228.1, from coordinate 43,022,655 downwards.
TGCATTTAGCTTTGAACAAATTAAAGTTAGTAGGCAACTAGGCATCACCATAAAAATGGAATGCTCTATAGAATAAAATAAAGAAAAGAACTCAACATTTAAATGCCATCCATTTTTTTCTTTCAGTTGCATAAGCTACAAGGTTAATAGAAAACCATTATTTTTAACTAATGATATATACTGAGGATGTTTATAAATCATATCACTTGCTAACAAAAAGAAGGGAACCATTCAAGACATATCTGCCATAACAATATATTTTTATTTTTTAATCGAAAAGAGATATCATTCAGACTAACACTTCTACTTGTAAAGGTAAAGAAATTTAGAACATAAGAGAGACATTTACGGCAAGATTTCATATAAAATTCCAACCCCATTTTTTTGTTGTCAAAATAAAATAAAAACACGAATCGGCAACTCATTGAGACAACAAGAACATAAACCTCTTATCAAAAGCACATCCCTTCTAGTTAAGGAAAGATCAGAAGAGTGGAGAGTTCATATCATATATCATCATTGTTCTTTAGATAATTTTACAGCAACAAGTCCTTCCTACTTCTTCTTTCATTGTTGAGTCTCTACGACCTTCATATGTAAAGCCCAATAGTAATAAGATTTTGTATACCCTAAATTCAATTGTGAAGTGGCTTGTTTTATGGCAATTTAAAGTTGATAGTTTCATAATAGGCCAAGGTTTGTCAAGATAAAATGGGCCTAAATTGGCTTAATTTTATTAGTGGTTTCCAAAGTTGTGGCCCAATATAACCAAGCACATGCCTCTCTTTATATTATTTAAGTTGGGATAAGCATGAATGGTACTAGGTTGTTTCTTAAGTTATGGCACAAATGGATGGTAACATATTGAGTTTAAGTAGATCTAATTAGATACAAACCTATTAAAAAGCCACTACTTTAAATTCATTAGAGGCTCAAATCTATCAAAAATTTGATAAGATCCGATTAAAAATTCAAATTAAATGGGTGAAATGCATGAAACCCCCTCCAACTCTCTTTTATGTGTATATAACCCCTTAAACTATCAAGATATGCATATAACCCATTTAAAATAACTATTAGGTGCACATAACCCATTCTTTTAATGATGTTATCCAAATCCAAATGATGTAACTTATTAACTAAAAAAAAAACCTAACTCTAATTGCCATTAAACCTGATTGCTTGTAATATTTATTCTTTAAACCAATTATTCCTTGACTAATTCTACCAAAGTTTTAATTTTCAAGCTGCTTGCATTTGATTAAAGATGGATTGATAGTCACTAACATTGAAGCTTTAAAGTTTGAAAGCTTTACTTAATTCATTTTAAATTAAAGCATCTATAAGAATTGCTCAAATTTGTTTCCCCCATTTTTCAATCATTTGCAACAAAATGCTTTTTCAATAAATCATAGGAAAGAAGATGGATGGGTTATTGAATAACTATTGAACCAAGTTAATAATTATTTAGGTCTCCAAAAAATGGTGAAACTTATAAACACCTGAAACAATTTTTTACCAAAGGAAAAAGTATTACATTTGCTTATAAAATATATGGTGCATAAAAGTGGCAAGGTTAAAAAAAGAAAAAACTTAAGGATGCCTCCAACACTTATAGAATTATAATAATGACATTTACATTAAAGTCGGAATAGAGTCACTAATATGCTTCAATAAGGAACTAAATTAAAAAGATGCTTTAAAATGATCATTATGCTTTCTATTATTTTATCCTTAATTCAGTAACAACCTAATGCCCTTGAGTGATAAATAGAAAAATGTTGAAGATGAATTAATTGAGAAAGGAAAAGAAATGTCCACAAGCACTTCAAGAACAATTTCACTACTGTTGTGTTTTTATTTTCCTTTAGAACTATCAAACTAAAGTTTTTTCCTATTAGTAATTGCAACAAATATTTAGAAAAAATTATTCTAAATCCAAATCATCTTCAAATAAAAGTGTTGCAATATCTTTTTTTTCATAAAAACTTCTTGATTTTGCATTTGCCTATGATATAAATTCAAATGTGGATTTTCGTTTGAATATAAATGGTACTATTTAAAAAGTGGGTTATGTGCACTCAATAGTTAATTTAAGTGGGTTATATGCACATCAAAGATAATTGGTAGGGATTTTATGCATTTTACGTAAAATGAATCCATTTAGATCCATCAATAAAAGTATAATTTTATAAATTTTTCTAATAAAAATAAAAATTATCTTTTTCTTAATAATAATAATTATATTGACACTTATGAATTATGTCCATTTTTTTATTCACTTCTATTCTTATTTTGATACATCCATACATTCCATATGAGCTTTAGGATAAATGTAGGTTATGTTATTATTGACCTTATCAAATAAAAATAGTCAACTCATGGCTAAAGGACTACTTTTTTATATGTTTATGTAAAAATATCACAACATAGTTATATATAAAAGAAAAAAGTGTTTTTATTTTTCCAAAAAGGAATACATTCATACATAAATATTTAAGGAAATAATCTTCAAATCATTAGAGATAATAGTAAAGAAGGGATTGCTATTTAAAAGTTTATCATTATTGCATTTCATATCCATATAACTATTTCAAGGAATAGATGTCTATATCTTTTTAAAATGAAAGATGTCAAGTGTAATTAAATTAAATTTCAAGGAAAGTTAATGTAATGAATATAAATTAATTTCATATGTTTATGAAAATAAATAAATTTAAATTGTTGCATTTTCTTTTTCAAATATGGCATATATTGATTTTTTATCAATATTAATATATGAAATGTGAGGAGAATTTGAAATTTACAAATAAGATATTAATAAATATCAAAAATGAAAAGTTAGCCAATGATTAATTATTTTTTTATTTCTAGTAAAGGTGAATGTGATTAAATCATTTTTGGATGTATACATGTAAATATTAAAGATCAAATCTTAGATGTAGTGGAAAGTATAAAATTTTTAAAAATATCACATCTCACTTAAACAAAAGACTCTTGGCAATGATTAATTATGTTTTAAAAATAAAGTTTCACAAATCAAAATCATAAGTATAACAAATTAAGAAATTTACAATTATGTTTCAAATATAGATTTCATTATTCTATTGGTTTAAAATAATTATTAAAAAAAAGTAAAGATGGATAGTTTTACTTGATTTCAATTTCAAATATATTAACTCTACAAATTCAGCATGAACTAGTAAAGATAACCATCCAGACCCTATCAATTTCTAGCCTCAAAATTATGCAATTGCTTTATTTTCCTTATGCTTTTTCACATTGGAAAAAAAGCTAATTGCATATTAAAAATAAGGTGAAATCTTTTATGCATTAAATTTATGTATACATTGAGTATACAGATTCAATATCTAACGACTTTTATTGAATTTTACATTTTTGGGAAAAATACAAACTCTATATAAACTTTTACTCTATGACAAACTTGGTACATAAACTTTAAAATCCTATATATTACACTTTAAACTTTCTTAAAAAATGAAAAAGTTAAGTTAGGTTTAAAACAAATGGAGATTTGTAGCCCTTTCCCTCTATGAAATATTCATTTATAATTTGCACTTAAACTCTACAAATTGTTTCTAGAGCTCCAAAGAACCAAGCTTAAACCTATGAAAGGAGTGGCCTCCCAATCTTGTAGCACTTCAAGCATTAGATCTAGTACCAGGGTATGGATATGTATTTGTGGTGCACCTATAATGAAGAGGACAACATGGACACACAAGGCAGATGGTATCACAAATATGCTAACAATGTAATTTTCTTCTCCTAATCTTTTTTGTAGCAAACTCTATTAATGTTGTAAAATTATTTGTGAAATCTAAAGGGATAATGAAAATTTTTGTGAAACCTAAAACATATTTATCTATTAATTAATGGTGAAAAATTATTCTAATAGTTTGATAATAAAATCCATTTTTTTGGCTTCATCATGGTTCCGGCTTCTTTAAACACATTTGGCATGGTTTTTTTTTTACTATGAGATTAATTATGTAAAAATAATTTTTAAATTGAAATTTTTAATAAGGATGCAAATACTGAAATTAGATTGATCCTCCTACTATTTCTTTTGCTAAACTTAATCTTTCTGATGAGATTGAGAAAGTAATAGCTTGGAAGTGTGCATTGCTCGAAGAAGATTGAAATTGAATCAGATGTAAGACCAACAAAAGAAGGTTGATGTTAAGTTAAGAAAAATAAATATAATGGTAAATATGGAACAATTATTAAAGGTATCTTAAAAAAAAGGAGAGAAATACCTTAAGTTATTATTAAGGATATGGTTTATAGTTGGATGTATGCTCATTATGATGTTGAAAATAGCCTAATTATGGAACTTTTGAAAAGTTTGAAATTTAGTTATATTTTCTCATTTTATGTTTGCTTTGTGAAGTCAATGGCTAAGACACCAATTGTAACTATTATCCTTTAGGAATAAGAATATATGATTGGATTCAATGGCTTTTATTTTGGTGTGTATATAGTAAGATACTAACTATAGATTTTATTCATTAGAAATGACTCACTTGTACTAACTTTTAATGAATGAAATATATTAGTAACATAATTAGAAAGTGTTTTTCAGTTACAATTGCTTATTTTAACTTATATGTTATTTTGATGCTATTATATTATCATGTTGTCATTTTCTTAGTATTCACATATTGCTTAACCTTTATTTTACTACTAGCTTTTATAAAATTCAGATCACATAAGGAAATGTAATTGAAGAAAGTCAAAGATACATATCACACCTCACATAAATTTAGGATAAAACACCATTAAATTATCATTAACTTTGCAAAATTCAAACTACACTACAAATAACACCTATAACAACCCTTACACCATGTGAATTCATAGTAAAAATTCCATGGTTTAATAGTAACATGTCAACTTCATACCAAAATACTAACTAAATAAAGAAATTTAGATAAAAAAAATCTTCCTAAGTAACATAGATTTACATTAAAACACTTTTTAAATATGTGAAGAACACAAGCTCTTAATGATCTTCCCACGTACCTTCAATTGCAAATGCCTTGATATTTACCACCTTTGCATTTCAATTGTTATTTATTAGCGTTAAGCTTCTCAATGGTAGACTAATATTATTTTAATGGTTATTGCTTCTTTGGTGACTTCTGATACGTAAAATATTTACATACTTATTTTCCCTTGTATGATGCATTTTTGGATGTTATCTTGTTAAATTAAATAAATTTAGTTGCATTTGGTGAATGGATCTTGAATTTGAGATGAAAACAAATATTTTAGATAATGCTGTAATCCGATACTGTTTCAGGTTTTAGGCCATATCTGGAGTTCTGGATGTTCGATTGGGTTGTTCTTTATATGGATGGAAAGCTAAGAAGAAGCCCTAAAACTTTCATGTTTTAAGAAAAGCCCAGTTCGGGACCTAAGGATCTCAAATTCTGCTTGGAAGATGAAACAGTGATTCTGACGGAATCTGACATATGGCTACTAATCTAATCACAACTTGAGCTAGATACGTCCAAATTAGGAGTTCTTTATATGCAAATTGAAGAAAAGATCCAGCCCTACAACTCCTATGTTGACATAAAGATGTAAATCAGCCATTTCGGTGGTCAAAAGTTGCCAACAAAGTGAAACAAATTGTGCTGCGAAAATCAAAAATGTTGGCTGCGTGTGATTGGTAGCAACTTGTCAAATTGGATGGCTTGTAGCTGGTTCATTCACCTATAAATAGGTAGAAGTAGAGAGCATTCAGCCATTCCAAGCATTGAATCATTCATTCATGCATCTTAGATAGTAGTTTAGTTTATGCAATTTTTAGTTCTTGTATGCCTCCTACATGGAAGGCTAGGTTCTCCTCCTACATGGATGGTTCTACCTCCTAATGGATGGATAGTATTTTCATTTTCATGCATTTGTAATTGTATCCTTATGTTCTCCTCCTACATGGATGGTTCTACCTCCTAATGGATGGATAATATTTTTATTTTCATGCATTTGTAATTATAATCTTGTGTTCATGAATGTGATGATGTTTTTATTCTATGTTTGTGTTTAATTTCATTATGTTCTAATTTCATCTTCCTAGGGTGATGGCGTAACTTGATAATAACGGATTGAATTCTAGTCTATTGAAACTAATTTCATTTTTATTTCCTAGATTGAGTTTTAATTATTGCTCTTAATGCTTTCGATTGATTGGCCACCTTTTGAATGAACTCAATATGCATGTTGAGACCGGAAGGAGATACATGTGTGTGGAACCTATAATTGAAACCGTAAATTGCATATGAAATAGGAATATATTCATATGGTTTATGTAGTCTTAATGAGTTCCATAAATCCTAATGCATGATTAGTTGTTGCAATTCACATAGGAATATAGTGAATTGACAATTAATTATAGAATTACTTGACCTTGGAAGAGGCTAGTAATTAATTTAGGGAAACTCGACTATCAATTAAGGAAGTTAAAATTGGATTAGTGTAGATAGATGATTCAATCCGAAATTGTTAAGTGAAGTCTGATCCCTAGGTCTTTTAATCATCTTCATCCTTACTCGAATTGCATTCATATTTATTTTAAGCATTCTTTGCATCAATCCTTATTTACTCGCTTCAATTCCAACTAATCGATTTACCAAATAGTGTTGAGATTATGAATTTTGGTACTTAGTGAAACAATCCTCGTGGGAACGATACTTTCTTATCACTTTATTACTTGTTTACGACAGTGTACACTTGCACTAATTGTTAAACCATTTCACACGTAACAAGTTTTTGGCGCCGTTGCCGGGGATTGTTATCATTAATATCAATACCAAGTAATCTTAATCCTAATTTGGTTTTTATTTTACATTTTCTTCTTTCTTTGGTGTTTCTTTTCTCTTTTCAGGTTTGTTCTAGTGTATGACCAGATCAAAAGTTGCTGAGCCACTGCTATTTGATTTTGAGATCGAGAGAACTTGTCGAAGGAATCGAAAGATACAGAAGCAATCAACTGTAGATCAAGGTGAAGCAATGGCAGATTTGAGAGAAGAACAAGACACCAAAGCACTCCGTGACTATGCCACACCAACAGTCATGGATACCATTTCTGGAATCAGGAGACCACCTGTACCAGCCAACAACTTTGAAATCAAGCCAACCATAATTCAAATGATGCAAGCAAATCAGTTTGGAGGTTCTCCAATAGAAGATCCGAATGCACATATAGCCAGCTTTCTGGAAATCTGTGATACATTCAAGCATAATGGCGTTTCTGATGATGCCATAAGGTTGCGACTCTTCCCTTTCTCACTTAGGGATAAGGCTAAAAGCTGGTTACACTCTTTACCAGTGGGGAGCATCACTACATGGAACATATTGGCACAAAAATTCCTAGCAAAATTCTTTCCTCCAGCTAAAACTGCAAAAATGAGGAATGAAATTGCTTCATTCACCCAACATGACATGGAAAGCCTTTATGAAGCATGGGAAAGATACAAGGAGCTGCTAAGAAGATGTCCTCATCATGGGCTACCAGATTGGCTACAGTTGCAGACTTTCTATAATGGATTGTCTAATGCTACCAGAACACTTGTAGATGCTGCAGCTGGTGGATCATTAATGGGAAAAAGCATCGAAGCTGCTATGGAGCTGTTGGAAGAAATGGCAGCAAATGCTTACCAATGGCCTTCTGAACGCAACACTTCAAAGAAAGCACTTGGAGTCCATGAGCTAGACATTTTAACCACTTTGTCTTCTCAAGTCACCTCTTTATCCAAGCAAGTGAGTTCATTAACAGCTCAAGCAAATGCAATCAGAACTCCTGCAGATGCTTGTGATTTATGTGGAGGCCCTCACATGAGCACACAATGCCAAGAAGGAAATCCATTCATTCCTTCTCAACCTGAACAAGCCAACTATTTGGGGAATCAAAATCGTCAAAATGATCCTTTCTCAAACACATACAATCCAGGATGGAGAAACCACCCTAATCTAGGGTGGAGGAGTAATCAGAATGTGTTCAAACCTCAAGGGAATTATCAACAGCAAATTCAGCAATCACCACCACAACCAAAGGCAAATTTAGAAGAAGCATTGGCTCAACTAACCATGAATACTTCCCAATTCATGGCCAGAACAGAAGCTACACTCAAGAATCATGAAACAATCATGCAAACTCAAGCAACCTCAATCAAAAATCTGGAGGTGCAAATGGGCCAAATTGCAAGTATGCTGAATTCCAGACAACCAGGCACTTTACCCAGTAACACTGAAAGAAATCCTAGAGAGCAAGTAATGGCTGTTTCATTAAGGAGTGGGAAGCAGTTAAATGAGCCAGAACCAAGGAAGAAAAATGAAGAAGCTCAGAAAGAAGATGAGGTAATTCCAGGAAGAATGACTTTTCCAGATAATCCTCCACCATATGTTCCCCTAGTTCCATTTCCTCAAAGATTGGTGAAAGCTAAGCTAGAAGAATTTCTGGAGGTGTTTAAGAAGTTGCATATCAACATCCCTTTTGCTGAAGCTTTAGCCCAAATGCCCAGTTATGCGAAATTTATGAAGGAGATTTTATCAAAGAAATGCAAACTGGAAGATTTTGAAACTGTAGCCTTAACTGAAGAGTGTAGTGCAATTCTCCAAAAGAAACTACCGCCAAAGCTTAAAGATCCTGGGAGTTTCTGCATACCCTGTACCATTGGAGAGTGTGAATTTGAAAAAGCCTTATGTGACCTTGTTGCAAGTGTGAATTTGATGCCATTATCCATCTACAAGAAGCTGGGATTGGGAGAAGTGAAACCAACTACCGTGTCACTGCAACTAGCAGATCGTTCAATAAAGTATTCACGTGGAGTCCTTGAAGACGTGCTAGTAAAAGTTGATAAATTCATCTTCCCAGTGGATTTCATAGTGCTTGACATGGAAGAAGACCAAGAAATTCCTATTATTCTTGGGAGACCATTTCTTGCAACTGGACGAGCTCTAATTGATGTGCAGAAGGGAAAGCTAACTTTACAGGTTCAAAATGATCAAGTATCTTTCAATATTTTTAAAGCTTTTCCATATGAAGATAATATCTGTTATAGAGTAGACACATTGACCAATTGCATGAAAAATGTAATGCATAAAACCTGCATAGAAGAGCCATTAGTGGTAGGAATGGTTGATGCATCAAAGTCTACTGATTCTAAAATCCTGAAGCAGATTAATTGCCTTGAGGTAAACCACGGGCAAAGATTGAAAGAATACAATGACAGTGCATTCAAGACCATCAAAACTGTCATCACGCTCGAGAAGCCAGCTGGTAAGTATAAAAGAAAAAGAAAAAGAAAAAGAAAAAGAAAAAGAAAAGAGAATAAAGCAATAGGTTAGGACTTTGTCTAGCTAAAGACGTTAAAGAAGGGCGGCTGCTTGGGAGGCAACCCAAGATTTCTTTCTCTTCTCATTTCTTTTCTTATTTAAGCACACATTGCACAGCATTTTTCACTCACAATTTCAGCTTTCATCATTTTCATCATGGAGGAATGCCTTGTAAAGCTTAAGAGCAGATTCCCTACTCTTCCCAAAGATGTGCTCAGGAAAATCTACAACTGTCGACTTGAAAGAATGAGGGCATTTAAGCGTTTGGGTCTTCCCGAGGACATACGCTGGATTATTGAAGCTAAGGTACGTTTAGCAGGTGAGTTTAATGAATCATTTGTTAGACGTCTGCCAGGTATGGGAAGAAGTTCTTACTCTAAAAAAAGAAGAGCTAAAAGAATGAGAGTCTGTCATAAGTGTGCAAGGTGGAACTGTAATAGGCTCTGTAGGAGTAAAGGAATGATTTCAGTAAATCGAGAGGACAAAATCCGATTCATAAAGGATGGACTGAGTAAAGAGTCACTGGATAATATTATTCAGACTCTTGAGACGCATCCTAGCGGAGATGTTCATGTTGTCCTTCTTGATTTAATGAACTTATTCCATACAGAAAAGGAGCGCTACAGTCTTGGGGATCTGACTGTAAAAGACCCTGTTTGCCAGTTTATAAGAAAATTGGATGGGAAGCAAATCCTCGGCTCATAGAAGCCGTTTAAGCCGTTACTGAACGAAAAATCAGAGGAAGATGTGAGCCACAATCACAACTACTGTACATATGTTTGTCTGCTTTACGTTTCCTTTATCTTTTTATCTTTACAACTGCTTTTTAACTTTTCGTACATTTATCTTCTTTTTAAGTTTACCTTTTCAGCATCTTTTTGACTTTCTTTACATTCCGTATTTTACTTTGTTCAGGCCATTATTACACTTGTCAGTTTTATACAGTATTTTTCTGATATTATCTGATTTGCGTGATCTCTTTGTTTCTGCTTTTGTATTATAAGAATGCATTTCAGCAATCACACTTTGCAAAATGTCTGAGAGCGAGAGTAAAGAGGAGGAAGAGGTCGAAAAACCATCAAAATGTGGACTTAAATCTATCTGTGTTTTTGGTGAATCTTTTGCTGGAAAGAATGTAGAATTTCTGCTAGCAGCAACTGAACTTGGTCATGCATTAGCTGCTAGAAAGATTGCCTGTGTGTATGGAGGAGGGCTTCATAGCTTAAAAGGAAGTGCAGCAATTTCTGCCAACACTGGAGGAAGCAAAATACTGAGTATCCTTGTGAATGGTTTAGATGATAAGAAAAACGCCATCGGTAAAACAATAAAGGTTTCAAACTTGCCTCAACGTATGGGATGCATGCTTTACACAGCTCAAGCCTTTATTGCTTTACCTGGTGGTTTAGAAGCATTAGATGGAATTTCTAGCATTGCATATTGGATTAACTTGAACTTTCATCAGAAGCCAGTAGGTTTATTAAATGTTAATGGTTTTTATGATATTTTGCTGTCTTTTTTAGATCAAGCTGTGGAACAGGGATTCATACCCCAAGCGACTCGTCGTGCCATAATGTCTGCCTCAACTGCTGATCAGCTGATTGACCAATTGCAAAGCTATACACCTAAACCAGATCCATCAGTGAAAAAGAAAGATTGGCAATCTCCAACCAGCAGTCAGAAGCATGAGCCCGACACCACTCTCCGGTTGTAACTTTCTTTACTCTTGGTTTTACTCCCAAAATTTCTTTTATGTGTGCGTTGTTTATGCATTTCCTTTTAATAAGTCCTTTTTGCTACTCTGCTGAAGACATTGGGGACAATGTCTACATTAAGTGTGGGGGGGAAAATTATTATAAAAAAAAAATTATTTTTATTTTCGGTTACTTTGTAGGATATTTTGGTAGTAGAACCATGAGATTTATTATAAAAGAAAAGGGATGGCCGAGTAAAGAGCTTTTCACTCTTGATACGCATCAAAAAAAAAAAAAACAAAAAACAAAACAAAACAAAACAAAAAAAAAAAATTTATTAAAAAAATATATATATATATATTTTCCTGCTTATTAGGTTCTTTTCAATAATTTTAAAAGATTTCATAGCATGATTGAACAACTTTCTTACTTCCTAGGATTGATAGATTTTGCAATGGATTTTGAGTTGGATTGAGTTGGAAACCTCTAACCGTGAGATTTTGAGCCTATTTGTTGAATCAATATTATATTTCTTGCGTGTGATATTCACCTGTTAAGTTGTCACTCTAGAACTTGCATGAAATCTGGTTGAGATTACAATTTACATGCATACTCAGATATGATAAAGGCATTTTTTTTTTCCTCAGTTTGAACTAAATAGCCAACCCTGCAGTTTTACCATTGATAAACCCCTTTGAGCCTGATTAACCGTTTCTTTGCTTTAACCTATTAATATGTCATTTAATGAAATATCAATTGTCTTTACTTAACCCTAGGGATTAGTAGAGCATTTGAATTTTTGAAAAATGGGTTTTTGACAAAGTGTGGGGGAATATGTATTATTAACTTCAAAGTTGCAAGGGTTTTTATTCAAAAAAAAAAAGAGAAAAACTAAATAAAAATAAAAATAAAAAAAAAAGAAAAAGAGAGAAATTGATGAGAATCGTGGGCTGCTATGTTAAGATAAAATTATTTAGAGATTACCCATGTTTTAATTGCTCTATTAATTTCTCTCCTTACTTCAGCCTTTCATATCCCTGTTTTATCTTTCCTTTACCTTGGCCTCATTACAACCCTTAATAAGACCTTTTGATTTGAAGTGTGCATGTAAATCAGGTAGTGGAGATTGAAAATTTATGCAAGCCTATGGTAGTGCAATCTTTAATAGGATGAATTTGAGTGAAACACTTGCCAATAAACATTTGAGAGAGGAAGAGTTCCAGTGATTATATCAATCTGATTCAATCCTTTTCAAATGAAGTTGCAATTTCTTTTTGATTTTATATGTCAAGATTTGTTAATTCATGAATGCTATGATATCTTTGTACTTTAATTATCTTTCTTATGTTTTTCTAACTATCTCATGGGTAGATTAGTACTAACATTAGCATTAGTATTAGTTTTCTTTTATTTTGTGTTTGTCCGAGGACGTCCAAAAGCTAAGTGTGGGGGAATTTGATACGTAAAATATTTACATACTTATTTTCCCTTGTATGATGCATTTTTGGATGTTATCTTGTTAAATTAAATAAATTTAGTTGCATTTGGTGAATGGATCTTGAATTTGAGATGAAAACAAATATTTTAGATAATGCTGTAATCCGATACTGTTTCAGGTTTTAGGCCATATCTGGAGTTATGGATGTCCGATTGGGTTGTTCTTTATATGGATGGAAAGCTAAGAAGAAGCCCTAAAACTTTCATGTTTTAAGAAAAGCCCAGTTCGGGACCTAAGGATCTCAAATTCTGCTTGGAAGATGAAACAGTGATTCTGACGGAATCTGACATATGGCTACTAATCTAATCACAACTTGAGCTAGATACGTCCAAATTAGGAGTTCTTTATATGCAAATTGAAGAAAAGATCCAGCCCTACAACTCCTATGTTGACATAAAGATGTAAATCAGCCATTTCGGTGGTCAAAAGTTGCCAACAAAGTGAAACAAATTGTGCTGCGAAAATCAAAAATGTTGGCTGCGTGTGATTGGTAGCAACTTGTCAAATTGGATGGCTTGTAACTGGTTCATTCACCTATAAATAGGTAGAAGTAGAGAGCATTCAGCCATTCCAAGCATTGAATCATTCATTCATGCATCTTAGATAGTAGTTTAGTTTATGCAATTTTTAGTTCTTGTATGCCTCCTACATGGAAGGCTAGGTTCTCCTCCTACATGGATGGTTCTACCTCCTAATGGATGGATAGTATTTTCATTTTCATGCATTTGTAATTGTATCCTTATGTTCTCCTCCTACATGGATGGTTCTACCTCCTAATGGATGGATAATATTTTTATTTTCATGCATTTGTAATTATAATCTTGTGTTCATGAATGTGATGATGTTTTTATTCTATGTTTGTGTTTAATTTCATTATGTTCTAATTTCATCTTCCTAGGGTGATGGCGTAACTTGATAATAACGGATTGAATTCTAGTCTATTGAAACTAATTTCATTTTTATTTCCTAGATTGAGTTTTAATTATTGCTCTTAATGCTTTCGATTGATTGGCCACCTTTTGAATGAACTCAATATGCATGTTGAGACCGGAAGGAGATACATGTGTGTGGAACCTATAATTGAAACCGTAAATTGCATATGAAATAGGAATATATTCATATGGTTTATGTAGTCTTAATGAGTTCCATAAATCCTAATGCATGATTAGTTGTTGCAATTCACATAGGAATATAGTGAATTGATAATTAATTATAGAATTACTTGACCTTGGAAGAGGCTAGTAATTAATTTAGGGAAACTCGACTATCAATTAAGGAAGTTAAAATTGGATTAGTGTAGATAGATGATTCAATCCGAAATTGTTAAGTGAAGTCTGATCCCTAGGTCTTTTAATCATCTTCATCCTTACTCGAATTGCATTCATATTTATTTTAAGCATTCTTTGCATCAATCCTTATTTACTCGCTTCAATTCCAACTAATCGATTTACCAAATAGTGTTGAGATTATGAATTTTGGTACTTAGTGAAACAATCCTCGTGGGAACGATACTTTCTTATCACTTTATTACTTGTTTACGACAGTGTACACTTGCACTAATTGTTAAACCATTTCACACGTAACAACTTCTATTACTACTATTTTGAGGGATGATTTTGTTGCTCTAATGATTTACTAGAACTACCTCCCTATACAAAAAGTAGCAATCAACAAAAAGAAAAAACATGTCTTAATGATTATATACCAACATAGGTAAATCAATACCATAATTTTAACTTTTTAGCTTCTTTTTGCATTACTTGACTATTTTGGTCAATTGAATGTTTGCAACTCCTTGCGTTGTGCATTACCATGAGACATCTATTACATAAAATGAAAGAACCCTTCTTTAACACTTTAGTGCTTAATTTAGGCTCATCCAATTGCTTCTTCTTTTATTTCTTTAGTTAGCCACTAGCTTTCTTATAGTATAAAGGTAGCATAGTGGAATGATCCACACTTTTACAATTATCTTAGCCTAGTTTTGGAGATAGTACATAAGCATAGGTTTTTTCTATATAAGTTAGTCCTGAACCAGTCATGCACATATGACTCTGGATTAATGCTTCTCCAGCCTTAAGAATGTAAGGATTTAATGATTCATTCAAGTGATAATTAGAGCACCACACTTCACATCTAGATTGAAGTGTGACTTACACCAACACCTTAATTCCAACTCATTCAAATAGTTGTAAGCATCATCATCTAATTTTTTAATTTTTTTCCATCCAACTATTGAACTCTCTTGGTGTTCTTGCATAGGCAACCTTCCATGCAATGTCCTTAAGTTCCTTTCCCTTATATTTTAAGCTAACATTGTTATAAAAATGCTTGGCATAATATTTGTAATCTACATTTGGCAACCTTTGCTTGAAGACATCTAGCAAACCTTAAAAGTGTGAGAACAAAAATAAATATGAGAAATATGTTTGCAACATTTATTTTAGGTTGCTATGTATTTCTTACTACAAGTTACAAGGGAAATATCATGTAGAAGTGATAGTAGAGATAAAATTATTAGTATCTCTATTCAAAGGAGGTAGCATGTGGTTTTCTATTTTAGGTTTTGTTTCTTTGCATTAAGCAATTCAAAGGTGAGATTGGTTCTATTTTCTCTCAAGCAATTTAAAGGAAGAAAGTTTACTTTAATAAACGCCTTTATAAGAGTTATTGCTCACATTTAAGAATAATTTGTAAACTAAGATAGAACATATTTAATGTTCAAATTGGTTTTTAAAAGTGTGGTGGCAAATATTTGTTACTTTACAAATTCATTTTTATAGAAACTTGACATATTAAGACTTGGCATAGGCTTTTATCCTATGAGAGTAAAATGAAAGAAAGACATAGAGATGGGTTTAACAATTAGAGAAATAGAATGAAGGTCGATTTAAAGTTCTATAATAGCAAACAAAGATGTTAAAAGGGGAAAATATCAATGTCTTAAGTTAATAATGCTACTTTTGTTTATCACTTATAAATATCCACTTCACATCTTTAGATTAATCAAGATCCTTAACAAGTAAGAACACAAGCTAGTTCTAACTTTTTTTTTCTTCTCTATCTTAACCACCACCCATGCTATGTTATCATCCTTACCTTTTCCTATTACACTAGGAATTTGTCCACCAGATAATTTTTTCAAGAAGCATCCATCTGATCTAATTATCTTCCTATAACTTGCAAGAAATCCCTTCTTAAGAGCATTAAATCTCATATATAACCTCTTGAAATGAGATAACTTGGCTTTTCTTTGTGAAGTTAAAAGCAACTTGCATAAGCTTTTAGGATTATGCTTCCTTATGGTTGCAAAACAGTCCTATAGTTTGTTATACTGGCCTATAAAATCACCTTGATTAATCTTTATTGCCTTTCCTTTTGCTTTGTAAAGTTTCATATTCCCGATATCAAATTTACACTCCTTTCTTATTGTCTTTGTCATCAAACTTAACTTCCAATTAAGGTTATCAGAAAGCATGTTAAAGTATCTCTTTAAAAGGTATATGGATGTCACTAGCTGGTTCCCAAATTTAAAGTAATATGTATGCATTCTTTGAAAGGTTTTGATTTAGATTGTGGTTTTTCCTTTCATTAAAGCAACGTAAATCCTCCATTTATGCCTCTCCCTTCTACATTTGGCCACCATTCTCTTATTTTTATTCCTTACCCATTTAAAATGTTTTCTTCTTCTAACATTCCACTCATTCACAACATCCTTAAATACTTTTGCATTTTTAAATTCCATCCCAATAATAAAATTAGGATTCTCCATGTCTGTTTCTTTATTAAATTTAGGCCATGTTTCTCCTTCATTATCCTTGATGTGCACGTCGCAATGCACCAAAATTAGATTTAAAACTAGTTGCAAAAATAATACTGTAATATAGTGGCACAACCAAGTCATACCCCCAGCGATCCCTTAATTTTATCCTTCCAAAATGTATTTCCAATAATATATGCACAATTCTTGAATTATTGATGCAATGAAAACAAAGAAAACTAATGCAATTAGATTGATAACGTAATGAAATAGAATACTGTGCAGAAATAAAAATAAGAACAGAATGCAGAATTTAGGGGTTTTGAATTTAAAATAGCAAAAGATCAATAATATAATGAAACAGTAACAATGAAATTGAGAATAACAATGATCAAAGATAGCCAATCCAAGGAATTCGAGGTTTCTTCAGAAGATTAATCATAGATCACTATAAATTGGATTTTATAATTAATTATTCAGCCTTGAATTATTCTGAATCCTTAAAATAATTCATGAATCCTAAGCTAGATAATAATCTAGGATTTGATTGATTAAGATTAGCTAAGTTAGACAATCATCATAACTCCTAAGCTAGATCAAAACTAATTTGAAGATAGAATTCAGCCAAATTAAATAAATTAATTTAGAATCCTAAATTATCTATTTATCCCTTATTCTCTCACAAAAATTTTTTATCAATCAACCAAAATTTACTACCAATTCAGAATTAAAACATAACTTACAGAATTAAACAAAGATTATATCAAATTAACATTTAAATCAAGTAGATCATCCAAATTAGAAGAGATAAATGAGGAAAAAAGAAAATCAATTGTAGTTACCACCATATAAATCAAGACCTCATAATCCCAGAGAAGAAAAACCTCAAACTTCCTTGAATTAACTTAGAGAATTTATCCTTCCATTAGAGAGGAAAATCTCAAGAAAAATAGAAAATTGCTATCTATTTTTAACCTCCTCACATTCTGATTCTTCCCTTTATTTATTTATAACCCTAGAAGCATAATTAGGACTGGACGTAAACTACAAACTTATAGCCTAATATCTTAGGAACCTACCCACAAAATTTCAGTCCAATCAGACATTCCTAGCTCAAGTTATAATCAAAATAGTAAAACAACATAAAAAATCCAACATTAAGCCCCAAATTCAATTAATTCTAAATTAATGCAATTAGTCTCAAATTAATGTAAAATTTATCCAATTAAGTATCATTACCTCCTAAAGGCCCTAAATATAAGGAAAAATATTAATAAAATATTGTTCACATCAAATTTCCCTACACTTATCCCTTGCTCGTCCTTGGGCAAAACAAAACTTTATTCAAAACTAAAACACCAAAAACTTTACTTTCTAAAAACTTCAAATTCACAAATCCATAAGCAAGAATCAACCAAAGGCAGCAAAAAACATAACACATCATGAAGAAAAATCTTGACAAACTTGAAACTCATCAACATAGCAACTTCATTCAAAAGGAGTATATTGAATTGGCAGATTTCTCACAAACTTCACTCTCCATCTCTCAAGTGTTTGGGCTAAAGTGATTCACTCAAGTTCATTCCATGAAATTTCCTACCATATGCTTGTTAATCATCTAATCTCCACTACTTAAATCACATGCACACACAAATCAAAAGGACTTTTATTCAAGGTTGTAATGGGGCTAGGGAGAGGATAGGAAAAACAAGGATATGGAAGGTTAAAAACCTAAAAAATCAATAGAGCACTTGAATTAAAAACACATGGACAAATTATAAACAATTACAACTTAAATTTAAATTCAAATACTCATCAACTTCTTCTTTTTTTTACTTTTCTATTCCCTTTCCTTTTCCTTTTTTTTGTCAATTTCTTTCTTTCTTTTTTATTCTCTTTCTTCTTCTTCTTTTCTTATTTTTCTTTTCTTTTATATTTTTTTCAACTTTGATTGAATTTTTTTTCAACCAACTTTTAATGATAACTTTTCACAATACATAAACTCATACACCCCCATACTTATTCAAGAGTCCATTTCATAAAAATTTAAATGTTCTACTAATCCTTAAGGTTAGATAAAGACATTTATTTTTTTTCCTTTTGCATTTGAAAAATATGCTCATGGGTTAATCAATAAAGAAAAGGCAATAAAAACTCAAAGGGGCTTAACAAAGGTAAAAACATCAAGGTTAGCTTTATGGTTGTAACTCAAAAAGAAAGAAAGAATGCCTTAATCATGTTTGTGCATACACATGCAAAATCTAATCTCGAAAAGATTCAAAGCAAGTTCTAGAAAAATAAATCATGGAAGAACATCACACAAGAAGGAAAGATAATATCTTAGCATAAAATTTCAACAAAGGCTCAAATCTCACAAGGTAAGTCACACTACCAAATTCAATCTACCAATTCAAAATCCATCATTACATCAATTAATTCCAAGATGCTAAATTATTTATTCAATCATGATATGAATTCTAACTAACTTCAATTGAATCCTACTCAAGAAAGTGCAAAATCTCCATTAATGGAAAGTAACTAAAAAGGACTTAAAGTGACTTAAAACCAAGTGAAAAACATATTTTTTTTATTTTTGAAAAATAGTAGAATTAAAAATAGAAAAAGCAAACACATCATTATTTTTTTGAAAAAAATAGTATAATTAAAATAAAAATAGAAAAAAAATAGAAACAGCAACATAAACACTAAAAATAGTAACAAAATAGTAACAGCATAGCAAAAATAGTAGAAAACAGCAATAGTAAAATAGAAACAACAGAAAACAACAGAAATAGCAGAATAAAAAATAAAAACAGCAAAAGCAAAAATAAAAATAAAAATACAAACAAAAACAGTAACATAAACAAAAATAGAAATAGCAACAGTAACAACAACATAGCAAAAGTAGAAAGTTCCTTCCCCCCACTTAAATTTTACATTGTCCTCAATGTAAATACATCAATATCATCAAGAATAATCATCAATAAAGATAAAGGACATGAAAAATAAAAGAGAAGGGTAAGAGAAACAAATCCAAAGTAACTTTGGTTGCCATCATTCTTCATAGATTGGGATTGCTAGCTTCAATTCTTCCACCACCCTTTGATCTTGAACTCCTTCATGAAAGAACTTAAGTCCATGGCCATTCACCTTGAATAATCTCTTAGATGTCATGTCTCTAAGTTCAACTGCACTATGAGGAAAAAAATTAGTAACAATAAATGGTCCATCCCAACGGGAACAAAGTTTGCCCTTGAACAATTTAAGCCTTGAATTAAATAATAAAACTTTTTGACCAATTTCAAAATTTTCCTAAGAACGGACTTGTCATGGAATACATTTATTTTCTCTTTGTAAAGCCTAGAATTCTCATAAGCTTCAAGTCTAAGCTCATCCAGTTCTTGCAATTGTAATTTTATTTCCTCTCCAAATGCCTTTAAATCCATGTTGCATCTTTTTATGGCCTAAAATGCTCTATGCTCCAACTCAACTAAAAGGTGACAATCTATCCCAAAAGAATCCGATAAAAGGACATCCTAATAGGAGTTTTGTATGCGATCCTATATGGCCAAAGTGCATCATCCAATCTAAGACTCCAATCTTTTCTATTTGGCTTCATAATTTTCTCCAAAATTAACTTCACTTCTCTATTGAAAATTTCTGCTTGACCATTTGTTTGGGGATGGTATGGTGTGGAAATTCTATGACAAACCCCATATTTCTTCAACAATGCCTCAAGTGTTTTATTGCAAAAGTGAGTCCCTTAGTCACTAATCAAAGCACGTGGAATGCCAAACCTGCTGAAAATGTGAGATCTAACAAAATCCACAACAACTTTAGAATCATCAGTTTTGGTGGCTTTAGCTTCCACCCACTTAAAAACATAATCAACAGCAAGAAAAATGTAAACAAAGCCAAAAAAGGAAGGAAAAAGACCCATAAAATTAATACCCTATATATAAAAAAACTTCATAAAAAAGAATGGGAGATTGAGGCATCTCATGTCTGCGAGTTAAATTCCCCATCTTTTGACATTGTTTACAATTTTTACAAAACATGTAAGTATCATGGAATAAAGTAAGCTAATAGAAACCACAATCTAACACCTTTCTTGTTGTTCTCTTAGGTCTAAAGTGACCTCTACAAGCATAAGCATGACAAAATGCAAGTATGGAATGAAACTTAGAATCATGTACACATCTCCTAGTTATTTTATCAGCACAAAATCTCCACAAATAAGGATCATCCCACACATAATACTTGGCTTCACTCTTGAACTTATCAATTTAATTTTCATTGTAATATGCAGGAAACTCATTACTAACTAAATAATTCACTAAATTAACATATCAAGGATCCTTACCTAGCAACTGAAAAAGATGCTCATCTGGAAAGGTGTCATGGATGGGAAGAGTGTCTACATCTCTTGAAAGTCTGCTCAAATGGTCAGCCACTAAACTTTTAACACCACTTCTATCTCTAATCTCAATATTAAACTCTTACAGAAGCAACATCCATCTAATCAAGCGGGGTTTTGCCTCCAATTTCTTCAAAAGGAACTTCAAAGCTGCATGATCAGAAAACACAATCACCTTAGAACTAAGCAAATATGATCTAAACTTATCTAAAGCAAAAACAATAGCTAAAAGTTCTTTTTCGGTTGTGGTGTAATTTTCTTGGGCAGCATCCAAAGTCCTTGAAGTATAGTAAATCACATGAGGTTGTTTTCCCACTCTTTGTGCAAGAACAGTTCCAATTACATAGTTAGAAACATCGCACATTAACTCAAAAGGTGAATCCCAAGACAGTGGCTGAATGATGGGAGTAGTTGTAAGAGCTTGCTTCAACTTATTAAAAGCTTCCTTACAATGTTGATCAAAATTGAATTCTGTTTCTTTTTAGAGCAACTTGTACAATGAAAGAGCTATCTTGCTAAAATCTTTAATAAATCTTCTATAGAAACCTATATGACTAAGAAAAGAACGCACTTCCCACACATAAACGGGGTAAGCTAAAGTAGAAATCACATCAATCTTAGCAGGATCTACTTCAATGCCTTTGTTACTCACTATATGTCCTAAAACTATGCCATGCTTTATCATGAAATGATATTTTTCAAAATTCAACACAAGGTTTGTCTCAATGTATTTGTCTAATAGCCTAGAAAGATTATGCAAGCATGCATCAAAGGAAGAACCATAAATAGAAAAATCATCCATGAAGACTTCAATGTAATCCTCTAAAAATTTGGAAAAAATGCTCACCATACACCTTTGGAATGTACCAGGTGCATTGCATAAGCCAAAGGACATCCTCCTATAAGCAAAAGTGCCAAAAAGACATGTGAATGTTATCTTCTCTTGATCTTCTAGTGCAATGTGAATTTGGAAATAACCAGTGTAGCTATCCAAGAAACAATAATGTGATTTTCCAACCAATCTCTCAAGCATTTGATCAATCAAAGGTAGTGGAAAGTGATCTTTTCTGGTTGCTTGATTGAGATTCCTATAATCAATGTACACTCTCCAATTATTCTGTACTCTAGTAGGTAGCAACTCATTGTTTTAATTTTTCGCTACTGTCAAGCCACTTTTCTAGGGGACAACTTGGATTGGACTCACCCACTTGCTGTCTGAAATTAAATATATAATCCTAGCCTCCAAAAGCTTAGTAATCTCCTTCTTTACCATGTCCAAAATCAGGGGGTTAAGTTTTCTTTATGGTTGTCTTACTGGTTTAGCTTCTTCTTCAAGCAGAATCCTATGCATGCAGGTGGAAGGATGAATATCAGGAATGCTTACAAGTGTCTACCCAATTGCTTGTTCGTGAGCTCTTAAAATTTGTAACAACCTCTCTTCTTGTTCAGGTTGTAAATTTCTTGCTACAATTACTAGTAGCTTTTGTTGCTCTTCTAAAAATGCATACTTCAAATGTTCTGGAAGAGGTTTGAGCTCAAGTGTTGGTGGTTGGATGATAGAAGGAATTAATTTCGTGGTGCTTATTCTAACAAGGTGAAATTCTGCTTCTAGTTCTAGCTCGGCTGGTTTTTCTGGTTCTTCTGCTGGTTTTTCTTCTGCTGCATCTTTTAGTTCTTCTACTTCTTGTGCTGGTTTTTCTTCACTTAAAAATTCAAAAATTTCTCTACATATAGCACACTGGTTCTCACTATCACAGTAGGTACATTCGTAGTTATCAAGGCATTCCACAACCCCAGAAATGTGGGGAAAGTCAGCAAGCAAGTTTTCAAATGCTTTTTCAACAAGTTCATCAAGCACATCTATTTGAAACACTAAATGTTCTTCAGCAGGAAATTTCATGGCTTCAAAGATGTTAAATGTCACAATTGTATCTCTAACTTTCATGGAAAGGATGCCAACATTTACATCAATCTTTGTCTTTGCTATTTTAAGGAATAGTCTTCCTAAAATCAGAGGTGCAGGGTTGCTTGTAGACTCATCCTCCATTGGTAGAATATAGAAGTCTACTAGGAAGATTAATTCTTTCACTTGAACTAACACATCCTCAACAACTCCAGCAAGTTATGATGTGCTTCTATTGGCTAATTGGATAATCACTCCTGTCTGTTTCAAAGGGCCAAGCTATGGAAAGGAGAATATAGAGGCTCCCAGGTCAATCAGAGCATGCTTAAATCTATTGTTGCTTATTACACAGGGTATGTCAAATGTGCCAAGATCCTTGCACTTCTAGGGCAAACTTGGCTAAAGAATAGCTAAAATATTCTAGCTTAAACTCACTCTTTCAATTGCCACAAAACTTTCTCTTTCATGTGCACAACTCTTTGAGGAATTTAGCATACTTGGGAATTTGTTTGATGGCTTCTAGTAGTGGGATGTTGACTTCCACCCTCCTAAAAGTTTCTAAGATCTTTTTGTTTCTGTCATTTTCTTCTCTTTTCTTGGATTATGTAATTCTGTAGGGAAAAGGAAGTGGTCTTGTGTACTCTACTAGTTTTTGTATTATCTTTGGTTTATCTGAATTCTTACTTAATTGAAAGAAAATTTCTACAGAATCTTCAATAGCTACTGGTTGTTGAGTCTTTTATTGGTTTGCTGATTCTGGATTACTTAGGAGGTGAATTTCCTTGCCACTTCTCAGCATAATGGCAGACACATTGCCTCTGGGATTAGGAATTATCTGGGAAAGCAATTTATCAGAACCTTGTGTCTTTAACTTGTTTATGGTGGAAGCAAGCTGTCCGATTTAAGTTTGAAGGTCCTGCATTGTAGCATCAGCCCTCTATTGGAATTGCAGACTGCTAGTAGCCATTTGTTTGACCTAGTCTTCAAGGGATGGCTGAAAGGAGGAGGATGTTAGTGCTTGCTGGTTATGGAAGTTCTGCTACTGCTGGATTGGCTTGAAAAGCTACTAGAAAGGG
The DNA here is from genome assembly GCA_020226215.1 of Sindora glabra. Taxonomy (NCBI): domain Eukaryota; kingdom Viridiplantae; phylum Streptophyta; class Magnoliopsida; order Fabales; family Fabaceae; genus Sindora; species Sindora glabra. Next base: position 42,998,950 of record CM035228.1, on the reverse strand, counting down.
GCTTTATTTTGATATGGTGCTGGTCTGGTTTGCTATGTTAGTGCATTGCCATGTCTAAAATTGGGATAGTCCCTACAACTAGGATTATAAAAGTTTAAGAAAGGATTATATATTGGTTACTGTTGTTGATATTGGTTTGGCTACTAATATTGTGGTTTCCTAGGAAAGACTACTACAGCAACAAAAGCTCGACATTGGCTATCATCCTCTTGTAAAGTTGGACAAGCATCAATGGAATGACTTGAACAAGAATAAATGCCACACAATCTAGCAGGTGGGGGGCTTCTATTTGCTACTATTGATGTTGTCCTATGGTTAGCTGCCTTACCAATGGGGTTAGCTCATTAATCCTGTACTCTATTCTCTACTGATCTATATATGGAGGAAGGTTGATCTCATGCACACTTCTGGTTGCAGCAGCCATGTTTCTTATTCCAAACTGCTGAGAATTTACTGCCATGTTTGTTATTAAATCTCGTGCAACCATTGGAGTCTTGTCTAGTAGTGCACCTCTACTTGCTGTATCAATCATGCTCCTGTCCATTGGAAGCAAGCCTTCATAAAAGTACTGGATTAATAGTTGCTCACTGATTTGATGGTGAGGACATCTTGCACATAACTTCTTGAATCTTTCCTAATACTTATGCAATGTCTCTCCATTCATTTGTCTGATGCCACATATCTCCTTCCTGATTGTAACTACTCTAGATGCAGGGAAGAATTTCTCCAAGAATTGATGCTTCATGTCATTCCAGTAGGTCACAGATCCAGGTTGCAGGTAGTAAAGCCAGTCTTTAGTAGCATCAGCAAGGGAGAATGGGAAGGCTCTCAACTTGATGTGATCCTCAGAAATGCCTTGTGGCTTTATAGTTGAACACACTACATGGAACTCCTTGAGATGTTTATATGGATCCTCACCTGTAAAATCATGAAATCTTGGAAGCAAATGTATTATACTAAACTTTAACTCAAAATCAGCATCTAAGGCAAGATATTGGATGCCTAAAGGTTAATATGTGACATCAGAGGTAGCTAATTCCTTTAATGTCCTATTGTTTGCCATGTTTTCTAAATGAGAAGGGGGGTTAGAAGTATCTATATTTTTTATCCCATGAAGTGAATGAAATGTCCTATTAAACTCAGAATCAAAATCAAACAATTCAGTAGGATTTCTTCTTGTCATGCACAATTACTAAATAGTAAAAATAATGAAAATAGAAATAGCACTAAATAGAAGAACTAAAACACCAAACACTAAATGCATGCACATATGCAAGAATTGACCATAGGAACTTCAATTAACCTATTTAAACATTTTTAAAATTTTTCAAACCACCTCTATTTGACTAATTTGACCATGAGGAACCCAAAAATACAATAAAAATTTTTAAAAAATTTAAAAAAATAAAAAATAGTGGAATTTAACCAAAAAATGAGGACCTCATCAAGCTACTACTTATGACTATTGTTCCTAGGGGTGGGTTTTACCTTGACACCAAGTTTGAAGTGATTCTAACACTAAAATTTTTCTTCGAAAAAAATTTAAAAGGATTTGGATGATTAACCAAAAGGGCTTAAATGATGCAACTAAGGCCTGGCGTCGAACCTATGGTGTATGGAGGGATGGGAAAAAAGGGCCTTTTGTAAAAAAAATGAATGAATCTAGGGGTTATAATTCAAATGGTAATGAAAAATGGAAGTTAAAATGACCAAATGGTAATGAAATACTGCCAAATTTGGTATGTGACTCCTATTCTACTATATCTAGTATCATGCAAAATTTTAGTTCAATCTAAAATCAAACGATGCAAAATCATGCAAGATGAAACTAGGGAGGCAGTGAAATAAAGGGTGTGCAGCTCAGATGATGATGTGTACTACTTAAAATGTAGTAAAATGCAATGACATGTTAAAGTAAATGCATGACATGTTTGAATATGATGTATATGTCATGTTAGAGTGAAATGAAAGTTTAGATTGCAGAGCTACGAGAGTTATGAACCACAATACAAAATCAAGCAAAAATAACTTCAATCCGTACAACTCATGTGATACACAATGAAATGCCATGAAATTGGTTATGACATGTAAATCTAAAGGCAAGATGAAGTTTAATATCTTGAATAAGGATGGAATGCAATGATAGAATGATCAAAATAATAGGAATGCAAAAGAAACTAGAGAAAGCACAAAAATAACTAAATGAATAGTGCAACTGGGAAACCAGAAAATTGAAAGCAGTTTAACAATTCAACCAAGACTGATTCCTAAGCTTAAAATCAAGTAGTATATGGTGTAAATGAGTGAGGTGAAGTGCTTAAATGTAATTAAAATCAATTTGAAAGGGAAAAACACAAAGTATGCTATAGATAAGAAGAATGTAGAATTTGATGCAAAAAGAATGACTGCAATACGCTTATGATGCAGCAATGCAATATTATGGAAATAAAGATGCAAAATTAGTGATTTAATAGATGCAATGGAGAAGTTAACTAGTAGATGCAATAATGCAGAGAATTATGCAATGGATGAGGGCAGAAGCAAAATTTAGGCAACTAATATATGGTGTGATATATAAACATGCATAAATCAAAGAACACAAAAACAGATGCAATTATTGGAATAATTGAATAATTGTGTGATATATTGCTAAAAATATATGTGAAAAGATAGAATGAAGAGGATCCCTGGCAACGACGCTAAAATTTTGATGTGCACGCCGCAACGTACCAAAATTAGATTTAAAATTGGTTGCAAAAATAATAATGCAATATAGTGGCACAACCAGATCGTACCCCTAGCAATCCCTTGATTTCATCCTCCCTAAATGTATTTCCAATAATATATGCATAATTATTGAATTATTGATGCAATGAAAACAAAGAAAACTAATGCAATCAGATTAATAACATAATGAAATAGAATACTGTGCAAAAATAAAAATAAGAACAGAATGCAGAATTTGGGGGTTTTGAATTTAAAATAGAAAAAGATCAATAATGCAATGAAATAGTAACAACAAAATTAAGAATAACAATGATCAAATATAGCCAATCCAAGGAATTCGAGGTTTCTTCAGAAGATTAATCATATATCACTATAAATTGGATTTTATAATTGATTATTCAGCCTTGAATTATTCAGAATCCCTAAAATAATTCATGAATCCTAAGCTAGATAATAATCTAGGATTTGATTAATTAAGAGTAGCTAAGTTAGACAATCATCATAACTCCTAAGCTAGATCAAAACCAATTTGAAGATAGAATTCAGCCAAATTAAATGAATTAATTTAGAATCCTAAATCATCCATTCATCCCTTATTCTCTCAAAAAAAAATTGATCAATTAACCAAAATTTACTATGAATTCAGAATTAAAACATAACTTACAAAATTGAACAATGATTATATCAAATTAACATTCAAATCAAGTAAATCATGCAAATCAGAAAAGATAGATGAGGAAAAAAAAATCAATTGCAGTTACCACCATACAAATCAAGACCTCATAATCCCAGAGAAGAAAAACTTTAAACTTCCTTAAATCAACTCAGAGGATTTAGCCTTCCATTAGAGAGGAAAATCTCAAGAAAAATAAAAAATTGCTGTCTATTTCTAACCTTTTCGCATTCTAATTCTTCAATCTATTTATTTACAACCCTAGAAGCATAATTAGGACTAGACCTAAACTACAAACTTATAGCCTAATATCTTAGGAATCTACCCACAAAGTTTCAGCCCAATCGGACATTCCTAACTCAAGTTATAATCAAAATACTAAAATAGCATAAAAAATCCAACATTAAGCCTGAAATTCAATTAAGCCCAAATTAATGCAGTTAGTCTCAAATTAATATAAAATTGATCTAAGTATCATTACCTCCTAAAGGCCCTAAATATAAAAAAAATATTAATAAAATATTATTCACATAAGTCCTCTTCTCCAATGTTAACACATTGTTCATACTTAGCTTCTTTATCAATTAAAAAATCTAGAGTTTACTTAGCTTGTTTGAAACTATTTTCAATTCCATCTTTCTACTCACATGTTCTTTTTCTCATTCTTATAGTATGTTTCAACCTCATGCCTAGTAATATCATAATAGTAGAGGCAATAGGTGATCTTATAACATTATCACACCTTTACTCATTCATAATAGTAAATATAAATGCTCCATTCACTTTATTATCCCCTATATTATCTTTAAGATTTAAGAATATGTTACCTTCATCTGACCTCTCAAGTCCCTCAACTATAGCTTATTTTCCACTCTATTAGACTTACTTACACTATCATCGTTTCCACACTTAGGCCCTAGAGTAGTTAATTCCTTAGGTTAGCATTGTTATGATCCTCTAAGTAATCATAATCAATTACATTATCCCCATTATTATTCTCATTCTTATTGTTATCATTATCTTCTCCATTATTTCCCTTATTATTATTATTAAATCCAATTGCTTTAGCTAAATCAAAGGTAATGGTCTAATTTTAATTTTCAAATAGATTACTAATATATCTATCCCTTCATAGTGTTAGGAATTTGGATTATTACATGCAGCGAAATTTCAAAATTTTGATCCGAATTCTACCTAGGATTCATGCAAAAAGTATAAATCAATGATTAGGGTTTTACCTATTAGGCACTTGTGTTTCTACTGATCAAAACTTAAGAGCGGATGAATCAAACGTCGGCCGAAAGGTACAACATCTCTACGGTATCCACACAGAGTGAACAACGATCTCTCGCCCTCCACGAATCTGCTAGGATGCATTTCTCTCTCTAGGAATTAGGATTTTGACGTTTTTTGAGTGATTTAGGATTTTAGGAAATCTATGAGCGTATCTCTAATATGCTGCCCTCAAGCCCCCTTTTATAGAACTTAGGCAAGTTACAATCCTAGTCCTACTAGGATAATGCTTCCAAAATCCTAATCACACTTAACAACTCATTTTATCCTTATCCTAAAGATAATAAGGAGATATATGAATTATCTATTAATTATCTAACATTAGATAATATTATCTCATAATATAGATATCTTAATATTAGATAATTGCATATAACTATCAAATATCAAAATAATATTATCTCATAATATATTTATCTAATATCTGATAACGTAATTATTTGATATTACTTTTAATATCAAATAATATCACATAATATATATATATATATTATGTGAATTTATTATTCTTAATAATATATATATGCACGAAAATAAGTCTAATTAATTGGATATTAATATAATTAAAGTCCAATTAATTATTGTCTTATTCCTACTCCTTTTGTGTGACCCTATAGGTTTTTACTACGTTGATAATGACTCATTATTGAGCCATAAACAGTAAGTGGTATCTAGCAATACATCACTGTCACTCAAGTAGTAAGAATTTCTATTATTCAACATCCACCTAATACATGATCAATGTTTTGCATCATAACCCTTTTATAATAATATCCAAATTGAACTAGAGGCATGGAATGTGTCATCCTCGTCAATGTTCAATTTATATTTCTTGATACTGAATAGACTTAAAATAAATTATTAATATCACATATTAATTCAATTGAGCATGGCAATGCATTTCTAAGTCTCACTCAATCAAGGGGACCAAAGATATTTCTCTTTTATACAATAGTAACAAAATTTCATCTACATCACTCACTTCCCTCTGCATGATTTATGACACACCCAATCAATGCCCTACTTGTCATCTTGATTAAAAATGACATAGGACAATATTAAAGTGAGTAATTCCTCATGTAAGGAACCGTAGTGACTTCAGGTTAAAGGTTTATGTGTATTTGTGATCATATGAAAATAACTTATGACACGTCTATCCATGCAATATTCTAATAGTGGGTCAGTCCAGTACATTGTTCACTAGCAATGTACTCATGTATTGACTTAATATCACATATTCATGATTCGTAATCATCAGTCACTATACATGCTAGTCTCGATGTATTATTACTATCCTTTTCGTAATAATACTTAACTAGGGACATTTTAAGAATAGCAAAGCTATTCCAAGGATAATTATTATATTAAGTTATAAATTACGCATAATAATAATAAAATTATAAAAATAAAATATAATAATTAAATTACCTAAAATAAAATATAATACATTGTGTATAACTTCAAATTCTAGGACACACACCAACACATAGGCCACTGTCATTTCTATTATCTCCTTGTCATTCACAATCAATATTAAATCATTCCACTTTAATTCCCTATTAAGCAATTTGTAATAAACTGAAAAGTTGAATGGATACCTTAATTCTGCCATTATATCCAAAAGCTCTTAACAATTCAACAAGTTAGGGTTTACATCAGCTATAATGTCCACAATCCCACCTTCATATCTATAAGCTTCCTTATATTTAGAAAACTATTGTGGTTTAGCTTCATTTAAAAATAATTTTTGATGTTTTTATAATTATGAAGAGAAGGAAAACATTAATTGGAAAGGTCTTAAAATTGAGTTACATAGGTCCTAAAAAATATATTGATTCATTTACTCTAATTCTAGAGTTTTAAATAACCATTTCAATTGAATAACCTTTTTCTTCCAAGGAAAAAACATCTTCTCAAGAAACAATTACAAATCATAATTGAATTAAATGTAATTTTCACATAATTACTTTACTAATTATGGATAGCATTTTCTATCTAACTATATATAAACCAAAACAAAAATTAAACTTACACAAGAAATGTAAAATACATATGCATAAAGGTTAGAAAGAGAAAAATCTAGGCATATTTGTCTTCTTTTCACTATGAATTAATGTTAAGCATCTATGTAAATGTCATTATATAACTTAAGTATACCCTGCTCATAGTTAGAAACACAAGGCCTTATAGACACTAAGATCATGTTTTCATAATAAATGCACATAAAAGCTTATACTTTCTAACAATACTAATATTTTCTACAATTATATCTATTCTATTAGCACAAAACTAGTTAGTTACATTTTAAGTATACTCTACTCATTGCAAAACCCTCTTGCATTTTTATCTAATACTAAAAATCCTTAACATATTAAAGCTACAAACCTAAAAATCTAACAAATATCCCAATGCAAAATCCTAAAATTACAAATGCAATAGATAAAATTTAGAAGTGTCTTGTATCAATTGCAAACCTAAAATATATCACTCTATAAAAATGAAAAATTTAAAGAATAAAGAAGATTGAAGATTATACACATTCAATTTAATCAAATTAGAAAGCTTAGCTAAAATTTTTTAAGAAAATTTAATCCTTAATCTATCATGTCTTTAATCTTTGTAAAGCATTTGATCATCATATTTGATGCTTTGTTCTTCTTCTCTAAGAAATGAGAAGTGGCTTGGTGTATAAGAAAAATATTAGGCTATAAATCTCCATTTGTTTTAACCTTAACTTAATGTTTTTGCCTTTTTGGAAAGTTTGAGGGTAATATATAGGATTTTAAAGTTTATGTATCAATTTTGTCGCAAAGTGAAAGTTAATGATAGTAAATTGTATTTTTCTCTACATTTTTTAAGGATAAAAAACATTCAATTTGATAACTCATAATTCATTAACAAGGTCAATTCATGTATACATTGAATTTTACTTAATGCATAATAGAATTGACTTAAAAATAAACATTTTATCACGGAATTATAGAAATGATTCATTGGCAATAGGTCACTATTGAAAGTGTCACTACTAGCAAAGAACTTTCAGTTTCATACATTAGGACGTGAGTTTTTCCATGCCTTGGATAAAAACCTAAGGCATGAATACTTATACTAGATGATAAATAGTGTGTGAACATATAGTAGATTATTTACTTGAAGAGACTACCACTTTAGAGGGGTATTTTGTTTGTAAGAATTGGAATTTATAAAATAATCTTAACATTTTTTTATAGGTTGAATTAGCGATAGCCCAAAAATTAAATAAAATTTATCAAGCCACTCTAGGTGAAATTTGTTAGGCCAAAAAGATAGAAGTTGCCATTGAAGTTGTCAAAAGAGTGTTTGAAATCCTAAGTTTGTAACTGGCAAAGAGATAGAATTGATTAATTGTTATTATATTTAATTGGATGATCCCCTTACAATTAAAACATCAACAATATTTATTACATCTTAAAATTTTATTTTTTGATTAAGTATTTTTTTTGCCATCTCACTTTCTTTTGTTTCATTCCGGCTACATCAATTAGCATTATCTATAAAGGATTAAATAAATTTGTTCAAAAAAAATCAAAATGTTGAAGGAATGTGTGAAGGAAGAGATCCTAGCTTAAATCTTTAACTTATAGTGATAATAATAATATATTATATTTTATTAATGCTTCTTAATGATAATAATGTTTAAATCATAAACAATAGAAGTGAACAAGATAAAAAGAAGAAAAAGATGTAATGAAACAAATGAAAAAAAAAACAAAAGATATGACTATATTGTTAAATAATATAAAAGTTAAAAATAGAATATGTATTCAAGTAATTTAATTAAATTAAATCTTAAATTTGATAAAAAATAATTTTATATTAAAATAACATATAATATTGTATCCATATTACTTAATTATACTTGATATCTAAGCTATAAATAATAAAAGTAAACATTAAAAAAATTTAAAAAAATAAATAAAAAAATAAAATAATGCATGAGTTGTAAATAAAATATTGACAAAATTTTAATTAATATATTTTTAATTTAAAATGTAGTACTTAAAAATCAATAAAAAATATTAACAATTAACAATTTTTAAATAAATAAACAAATTTTGTTTTAATTTTTAAATATTTTTATTAAATAATATAATATGTAATTAATTATTTTGATTAATGCTTATATTAAATTTTTAAATAATTTAAAATATTTTATATTATATTAAAATTAAATATATCGTATTATGTATATGCTAATTATAACTAAATATATACATGGAAAAAATGTGCAATTAAGCAAATAAAAAAAAGAGTAAATCATATAAAATTTAAAAATATAATTTTTATTTAATTAATTTTATTAAATTAAAATTATTAAAAATACATAAATTATTTGGTAGAAAAAAAAGTGACATGTACTAGATTAATAGAAGAATAACACATAGAGCAGGGCTTGGGCTATTGGAAAGAATATCGATATTAACTATTATCAATTGCTACTATTGCCTATGAACTAATTCTTCTTATCATGAATTCCCACCATATTTATAAAGTCATACCCTTTTGTAAGAGACAACAATAATGACTTCTATTTTATTAAAATAGAGAAATAAAAATAAAGATACAAATACAAAAAAAAATAAAACAATTCATAATGTAAGAGAACAAGAAAACATGAATTATGACAACAAATATCAATAATATCAAAATTTCTAAGCCTAATTAATAAGTATTCTTAAATTAAATTAAGCTTAAACCAAATTATTAAAGGCTTAATCCAACATCTAAGCCTTTTCTAATATATAAATCCTTAGGGCTAAAGACATGAATTATATAAGCGTAACGAACCTTTTAATGCTCATTCTATAATATATACGAATATTTAGAGGTTGAAAATATAAATAAAATATACATAAGTCACCAACTTTCCTCTTTCACCTAGGAATCTAATCTAATAGCCTATAGTATATCACTTACTTAAGGTTCTGATACTTGTCCTTTCAGCTAAGGCATGGTAGTCATGGCTATATTGGGATTCTATTCTTCTTAGCACATTAACGCCTTAAATTTTTGCTTTTTTTAAGCCATGGATATAATACGTGTTAGTAGTCTCCAAGATAAGGGAGAGATTAGCCATAAAAGGGATATAAAATTTTAAAGTGAAATTATTTTAATAAATATATTATTAATAAAAAAGTATAGTAATAAAATATTAAAATAGTAAAAGATATTATATTTATTTAATATTAAATGTGGAGAGTGCAATGAAAATAATATTTTTTATTTTAAAAAGGTTATTTTCTCTTACTACCATATCATTAAGTATTATAAGTTTTTAATCAAAGTATACAAGTATTCAATTGACGTATTGCTCTTTTACTCTATATTAATAATTAAGATTTTTCAATGAAAAAAATCATCAAACAAAACAAATAGAACCTTTGTGCTACTTTTATATTTCTTATCCTTGTTAGTTTTAATATAAAGGATCTTCTCAAATTTTCTGGCTAACAAGCATAAACTATATCATCTTTAGGTAAAAGTGAAAATAGGCCAAGCTTTTTATCAGAAGCTTATAGCTTGGCTTGGTTTTAGGTTAGCCCGACCTATTTAGTTAAATGAGTCAAGCCAAGGCCTATAAATAAGCCAAGCTAAAAAATTTTAAGCCTAATATATTAGCGTGATAGGTTAATCGATTTATATTTATTATAATTATAAATATATATCATTATTTTATTAAGCCTATTTTGTTACAACTTACTTTCTTGTTGCTAGAATACTCATTAAAAAAAACTTAACCACAAGTCCACAACTAATGTCTAACCCTAATTTCCTAATATTTGCTTTTATGCTTTGCGGCTATGAAAAATAATCAAACTAACTTACTGCAAGCAAAGTTACTTTGTAATTGCTACTTAAATTCATTTTCTTTTTCCTATTGTTGCTTATCAAACCCTAGACAATGTTAGTCCAATCTACTTAGGTTTCAATTGCATGGTCTTCATTCATTAGATTTGAGTAACATTGTAGAGGTAAACTAAATCATTTGTTGTCCATCCTTCATTTTTATGTTTCATTTTTTTCTTGCATGCTTATTCTACTTCCTACTATGTATATATATCATATGAAACTTGCTATTCGTCACTCAAATTGATGTTAGGTTCTCCTTGAATTTAGTCAAACAAGTTGCATTTCTTAATAAATCGTTAATGGCTTCAATTTGTTTCTATTAATGAGTTTTTAAGTTTCATAAGTTTCTATCTTTGTTATAGTTATGAAGTTTTTAAGTAGTTGTTTCAGTTTTAAGCATACTCTAAATTGGTTCTTCTTTTAAATTTTTGCAAAAATGGATTGGGCATAGTTGATAACATAATGTAGGGTGTGTTTTGCAATCCAATTCTTTAAATTTGTGGTTTTCTTCCTATTTTAACCTTTACTTGTATTTCTTCATAATAATTAAACCTAATTAACTAGAATATCACAAGATATAGGTACTATGTCATCTTCCAATACATATATATAGTGTACATTGACTTTAAGTTAGGAAACAAATCATTGGAACACTTTAGTAGTGCATAGAAATGATAGTTTAAATGCTTTCTAGTTTCTTGTAGTTGGCATAAGTTTAAAATAATAAGTAAAATTGTTTGCCATTAATAAACATATTACTTAACAAAGTTCTTATGTAATCTTAAAAGCCATTTCCATCTTGAATTATTTCCATCTTAAGTGCCCAATTCACCTTGACCTTCAAATAATGGTTTACATTTAAAAGAAGCCATTGCTTTTTAAGTTATTCCACTTTCGAAGCTGCAATTGCTAACTCAAATAAATTATTATAAGGTTGGGACATGATTCTAGTTTTGGTTAGCTCAAGATTTTTTATTTAGCATTGAAAGAATTGAATCATTTGAAAATTTGTGAAAGGGCAGAGTCTGAATTTAAAGGAACATCAGAAAAGGAGTTGCATTCTTCGTAAGTCAATATATTTTATAACTTATGTTATCCTAGTCAATCTATTAGATTACAAAAATAATATAATAAATCTAACAAAGTTTTATGATATGTAACGTTGTTACTGATTAGAAGCAAAGTACTACAAAAACTAATTTACAAGTCACCAAAATTCCATCTATAACTTCAACATCACATTTCAATGAAGTAACTTTGTTAGGTTCACCCCTAACTATTGGGGAAACTAAGGTATCATCTTATCATGTAAAATTTAAGTTGAATTTTATTTCATTTACAAGTTGTAATTGATGGTTTAACTTAAGCTTTATAAATTAGTGCATGTGTATGAACTATGATTAGAAATTAGTTATACATGTTCGTATGCTCATTTTTTTCTATAATTTTATTTTTAAATGCAATCATGCAGTCATAAAATATTTTTATAATTTTATTTTTATCATATAGAATCATAACTATGACCACAATCACTATTAAAATTAGAGATTTAATTAGTTAATTATAACAGCTAGAAGGCAAGATATTGTTAATTTAACCATCTTAATTAGATTATGGTGACAACAAATGTTTAAATGGAGTTTCTCATTTGAACTAATTTAATATGAAAATCATATTCTAATTAGTATTTACTTCTCATGTTTTATTATAAGAATAGAATTATTGAGACATTCATGTAAACCAAAACCCTCTTATGGTTGTGCATGTTTTCTATATTTAGCTTTCTTAACAAGTTTTTTTCACTTTTGTTGAAGTGGTGCTTTTGTAGTGAATAAATTTTAAAGGAAAAGAGATAATATGGCTATATGTAATGAACATCATGAGGGTAGCACTCATACACCAATAGGTTCAAATGAGTTTCAAGATAAAACTAGCGATGGCTTAGGTCTTATCTCTAAACATGAAGAGAGAAGAGATAGGGATAGTTGAATTACAAAGAAAATGTGAAAACATTAATTGTTTAGAATGATTTTAAAGAAATTGAACTCCCTAAGGGTGGAAGGAAAGCAGTGTCCATTTATTATAAGGATAGGCTAGTTATTGGTAGGAAAAGGTTTAGCCTTAACCACTTTAAAAGACATTCATAAGATTGCTTGCAAAAGAAGTTGCATATAGACCAACAAAAGAAGCAAACCACCATTTCATTTCATCCTTCAAATAATTCAACTATCAACCCATTCATTACCCCTAATGTGAAATATTCTAATAAATAAATAAGAGAAATTCCTACTTCCTCTATAATGGTACATAAGCATTTTTTTAGCATTGTTGAAAGTAAAGTTTTAATGTAAGCTTTTGAATATGTAAATCTAGAATTCAAAAAAATTTCTTGTAAAATAGCAAGAAGCCATTGTTTGGAATTATATAAAGCAAAGAAGAAAAATTTAAAGGCTTTGTTAAAGAGTATAGGCAAGATCAACATTACAACAAATATATTGAAATCATGACATCAAGCCATTGAAAACATGGTTTTCACTAGTCTTTTTATTGATCTAAGGCAAAATCTTCAAAAGAGAGTCTTAAGTTTTATGAAAATTCTTAGTTTAAAGCAAGGAGTTAATATGGCAAATGTAATTTTTAAATGTTTAAAAGCACAAGGGATCGAAAAGAAAGTGTTGTTGATATCTGTTGATAATACTTCTTATAATGACTCTTGCATAAGGAATCTCAAGAACTTGTTTTTTAGTAATAAGTTAGTCCTTAATGGAGATTTGTTCCATATTTGTTGTTGTGCACACAAATTGAACTTACTAATGCAAAATGTAACAAGATGGCTTTACCAAGATCAATGATATCATTCACAATGTCCATAAGAGTGTTAGATATATTAATCATTATGATGCAAGGTTGAAAGCTTTTTATAAAGTTATTGAATAAAAGGGCTTGAAGAAGCTGATTATTGATTTTCTAACAAGATGGAATCAACATTCATTATGTTATCTACTATAATGAAATTCAAGACTGCATTTTTAGCTTATCAAGAAAGGGAGCCACATTATATACAACATCATTTGAAAATTGGAAAAAGATTAAAAAGGTTTATCGAATTTTAGCAATTTTCAATCTAGCACTCATGTCATCTTAAGTAGTGAACATCCTACTACTACTTTGTATCTTGATAATGTTGATAAAGTGAAACAAATGCTTAATATTATTATTAATGATTATGATTTGTTCATAAGAGAAATGGCCAAGCCTATGAAAGAAAATTTTGACAAAGGGAGAATACAATTTATCAATGGTCATCACTAGTGTTTTAGATTCAAGAAGCAAACTCCATGTTATTAATATAAGCTTTCCATTGATATATAAATTAGAGTTTAAGGCTAAAATGAATGTGGAGAAAGTCCAAAGGGCATTATGAAATTTATATAATGAGTAGTTGGAAAGACAATTCATCCTCTTGTGGTGAAACAAGTATTGGTGGAAATAATTCTTCATCTACTCCTACATCTCAATATCAACTTATAATTGGATTTGAGGAAATCATAAAAATTGTGCACCGAAAAGAAGCAATTCTTCTAGTGAAATCAAAGCTAGAATCTTATCTTGAGAAATATGTTTGCATTCTTGATGACAATTTTAAGTCTTACTTTAGTGCTTTCGAGTGGTGGAGGAATAATAGCTTGAAATATAAAATTTTATCAAAAATAGTAGTTGATATTCTAGCTATTCCTATTTTACCTATAGCCTTAGAGTCCACATTCAATGTTCAAGGAATAGTTATTAATGAGTATCCTACTAATTTGAATGAAAAATCTATTGAAATTCTTATTTGTGGCAGGGATTGGCTAAGCAATAAATATGATTTGAAAAGAAAGTAAAAAGTATAAACTTAGATTTTTTTTTATTTCTTCTTTGATTAGTTGTATTTTAATTACTACATATTTATTAATATATTCTCATTGTAGGAGGAGATTGAACAAGAAGAAATAATCTTGAAGATATAATGGACAAATTGTTGATGAAGTATAAATGCTAAGAAGTAGGTAAATTTATTTCCTGAAATATTTTGTTAATATGTTCTTATTATTTCTTGAAAGATTTGGTTAATTAATTGATTCATTTTGTAAATTTTATTCTAGCAATTAACAATTGGAAGAATTGGATGTTGGTGAAAGGAAATAATGTGATAACTAACCTACCTACTGTTTTTCATATTTTATTATTGTTGGAACTTATTGCTAGTGGAACTAATTCAAATTCATTGTTAACTATATTATTATTAGTGAACTAGTTTATATTCAATGCTTATGATGAACTAGTTTGTAATTGGTGATGTTAGTGAAGAAAACAATGGTATTTGAACTTAATGTGATTTGAATTTCGATTTCTTAATTTGAGTTATGAAAGATATTGTTAAAAAATAGTGATCTATGATTGTGTACTATCAGGTTTGTGAATATGTAGGCTAAAATAAGACTCCAGCCTATGTAAGGCCTTTTAATCCTTAGTCTATTAATATATTTAAAAGTCAATTTATTAATGTAAATTTATGAATAAGTAAGTTTAAATAAGCCTTTGGCCTATGTGAGGCCTTTTAAGCCTTGGCCTATTTATAGATAAAGGCTATTAATAGGTCAAGTCAAACTTTTTAAAATAGCTGGATTGAGTTTATGTTAAAAATTTATATAGACTAATAAATCAAGTTCAAGCCATTATTCTACTAAATAGGCCTAGCATATTTCCACCTCTATATTTAAGCTCAACTAAGAGCAATAAAATTCATGAATATTCATGAACCCATCTAATTCATTTACTTTTAAGTTAATCCAAATTTACCTATTATTTTTAGTGAGCTAAATAAATTGGTAGAATATTTATTCATTAACAAAAGGGTTATTCATGGCCTATCCATAAACATCTATTATCCATCCTTTTTATATTTTTATTCCATAAATAAAATATATATTTAAGAAAATAAAAATTAAAAATCGACCCATGTTTTATACTGCAACATAAATATATCACTAATTTTTTATTTTTATTAATCTTTTGTTGTAATATAAAGCTAAGGGTTTATGTGTATTTAATTGTGAAATAATATTAATTAGTTTATTTTAAAAAAATAAAATAAGTTTTAAAACATCAAATCAAATATAAAATATTATTTGTAAAGATATTCCTCCCAAATAGGGTGGAAGTAGTCTACCTGATCCTATTGGTCTCATCTATATTTAACATATTCATAAAATAAAATAGGGATAGGTTTATCTTTTAATTCATTTTACAAAATAGGTTAAGTTATATAAATTAAAGCTTAATTTATTAGTTTATGATACCTATATAGTTTATAGGTCTAAATTAGCTAAGAGGTTAAGTTAAACATTAAAAAATTTATAGACAAATTAAGCCTACATATGTTATAATAGTCTTATAAGTTGGGCAAATCAAATAATTGTTATTTGTGTCTAACTTATTTTAGGTAAAATTTAACTTAACCTAACTTATATTCACTTGCTTTAAAAAAATAAAAAAAATTACTCATATTAATAAGTGATAAAAATACATAAAAAATTAAATTATAAGTTAAAATATTAATTTAAAAATTTTAGTAACGAAAACTATTTTCTAATATTAATAGTAAAAAGACAACAATAATATAGATTATAGTGGTAAAAAAGTAATAATGATAAAAATAATATAAAATGATAATATTTAAATAGGTAAATGAATAAATTAAGTCTAACCCTTTATATATAGAGGTGCTTAATAACTAAATTGGAACGGACTAGCTTACAATTTGTCTAAGCCCAATTATTAAGATTTGTTTTAGTTGGCTCAATTCAATCTACAAGCTTGCCAAACCTACCCATAAGTTAATTTTTTATTTTAATTTATATTTTATTTTTATTATTAATTACATTTTTATATTTATAAATTTAATTTTAGATTTTATATTTATCTTTATATTTATTAATTTTATTATTTATTTTTATTATACCTAATTATTTTGAATATTTATATTTAAGTTTTTAACAATAAAATTATATTTTATATTAAATTATGATAAAAATAATTAATAAATTATTTTATTTTTTAAATTTAAATATATTTATTTAAATTATTAAATATAAAATTAAAAAAAATAATTTAATCTATTTAAAATTTACAAATCAACTCATTTCATTTTAATTTACAATCTACACAAATCAAACTCATTTAAGCTCTCTTTTTTTAATGGGCTTGATCCGATCAATAAAAAATTCCATTTGGCAGGTGGGTCTATCAAATACTCTTATTTATATAAAGTCCTGAATCAATCGATGATCCATGTAAAATTTAGTATTATTTAAGTCATAAATGGATCAATAATAATTCATCCATTAATAATTCAATCTAAATCCTTCAGACATATCCATATGCCCTCCTAGGCTCAACTTGACATTTTTTAAAGCTAACACTCTCTTATTTCATTGATTTGTATTATAAACAAGATCAATTCAACCCAAGTTGTGCGTATAAATTAGCTCTTTGCATAGTTATTTCTGATTTAAATCTAATGTTGCTTTTCCATCAAATGCAATCAAGTTTGATCCGATTAGTACTACCTTTAAGAATGATCCCTATTTTGTCTTTTGAAAAAGAGATAAAGGGTATTTGGTAAAAAAAAAAAATTTGAAAAGCTTTTAATTAATTTAATAATATTTAACTGTTTAACCGAGTCAATCAACTAATTTAATTATTTGACAAACAGCTTATTCAATTAATTGATTGACTCTCAATTAGCTAATTTGAAAAAGTTAGTACATTCAACATTTTCAATTAACTTATTGATAACAGACTTGTAAAAATACAAAATCATCTTTAAATAATATATGTATTTTTATTTATATCGTTATTAAAAAAGATTAAATAAATTTATTAAATAATAATTATTAATTTCTATAAAGTATTTATAAAATATAATAAATTATTTTTAAAAAAATATTTAAATAATATACATATTTTTATTTATATCCTTACTAAAAAAGATCAAATAAATTTATTAAATAATAATTATTAATTTCTATAAAGTATTTACAAAATATAATAATTTTTTTAAAATAATTTTTTAAGTCATACTTGTTTAAAATATAATAAATACATTTTTTTAAAAATAATTTATTATATTTTTTAAACATAAATCATATAATAAATATAAAATATTGTTAAATTAAAAAATAATTAAATAAATCATAAAATATACACGTGCCCTTATATGTTATTTTATATATAAACAACTAATAAAAAATAATTAATTTTACTAAATATTTTCACTTAAATAACTAATTTTATCAGCTGATTAAATCAATTAATACAATCAACTATTAGTTAACAACTAATTGAATCAATTATATCATAATAAAAAATTTATATTTATTCTCCAAAGTTCTACCTTATTGGGGTGCGCATTATGCCTTTCCTCCTATCACTGTTGATTCTTCCAAGTTTAATCCTTACTTCTCGTGTTTGTACGAATTATAACGACCTCTTCATTATATAATAAAAAATAGAAGAACATATCTAACACATGGGTATAAACTTAGAAAAGGAAAGGAAAAGAGAACGCAAAAGAAGAACCATTGCCTTTGCATATAATCCAAATAGAAAGGACCACTAACCAAAGACCACTTCATGATAAGAAAGAAACATGCAACAAGGGAATTTGTAAATTGCTTCTGTGGGTTGGCTTTGAATTAGTGAATACTTTATTTTGTCTGCTAGTGCAGGTTAATCTATTTATTCCGATCCTAACTGCCAACAGAAGTTAATTTTTTATGCCTCTTGTAATGGTTTGTTTGAGAGAAGTAATCGGACATCAAAGGGACGGAAACGGAGGACTGTTTTCCAAGTAATCCAACATAGGATGACACACATCTCTCTTGTACCAACTTCCAAACAAACAATACATAAACAATGAACAATGAGCAACACTGTTAACTGCAACATTGAAAAAGGAAAGGAACATGACCATTAGCAAAAAACCATTTGAGATGTAAACCAACAAGCTGACACATCATCACAAAGTCTGAAACATCAATTTTTCATTGCACTAAGTGAAATTGACAATGTCCCATCACAAATATAAAACCACACCAAAGTCAAACCAATACAAGCTTCAGGACCACCACATAACAGCCATTAGAACTAAGCATTACATCTCAAAACATTATTACAACAACCTACCATCCTATTCAATACTGAATCCGAATGCTGTAAGTTGTCATCACTCTGTCATGACAGGTTTGTTTTCACTGGCTTTGGGTTTTTGCTCTTTTGGCTTCTGCTCTTCCATTTTCCTGAGACAAATAATGATAGTTTAAATAATATAAAGAACGTATCATTAAAAAGACTAACCCATTAAGAAATCGCATGAAACCCATTAAGAAATCATATGAAAAACAAATGACGATATGATCTGACGCACCATAAGATGATGGTTTAAAGCCACATTCAATAACAGTTTTATATTTAAGGCCTAAAGTCCCTCAATCCAGATGCAATTTTGATTGAGAAGTTCTACAACACAAAATATAATGATAGAAAAATGGCAAGCAGCTTTGTAGTAGCAGACATGAAGCATAGTATATGAACTGTTAGAAAACTATTTTTTCACCGGCAGTAGTTAGTCATGTCCTCTAGATTCTATCCATTCTACGTGATACTGCCATCTGAATTACACATCCAACTGCCCTTTGATCATCAGCCCATTTCGTTTGGATATGTTTCTAGTGGTCTAACAAGCTACGTGAGTTATCAAGTACACTATTAACAAGTTGCGAGCAAAATCAGGAGAACAGGCCCAAGCAAGCACAGAACTAGAACTATGGTTTTATAATTCTTTTTCTACAACTGTAGTTTCATTATTTAAAAAGTTAACCCTTACTCAGATACTGCAACAGACATGAAGAAGAATAATTGGCATTAATAGAAGACCAGAGAAAATAATAATCCACCACTGAACAAACTCAATTTGAATTCAAGTTACAGACACCATGTACCAGAAATGCAATCATGCAAACCATGACATTGTGTAAGAAATCAGGACGAATTTTAATGTTGGGTACATTAACTTATCATTCGATTCATTAAATTATTAAGGAATGCATAGCAAACTAGTTCTAAATCCACAAAAACACAAAGCTCCTAATGAAGTAGAATGCTACAATCATAATCACCGTCTTTGCATGATAAAATACTTACTATCATGCATGCTGATCATCCCTATCTTCTTGAACACAATGATAGATTAGACTCATAGTTATTTATGGCGCATGGCGCACAATAGCAATGAGGGCCCTTGGCGCTATAGTGCACAGCGCACTATATTGCGCATGGAAATTTTATTTTTGGCGCATAACAATAAAACATTAAATTGAAACATAAAACATAATATAATATTAAAATTAAACCAAATAACATGTAATCATATTATCATAAAGTAATAAGATCCACATGAAAATCAAATTCATAAAGGAAGAAGCAACACAACATTTAAATGAAGTTCTTAAACCACAACAATAGATTCCACAAAAGAATTAGAGGGGGTAAAAAGCAAAAGCAAAGTTCAGAGACAACAGCAGAGTTCAAAAAAGAATTAGATGGCAAAAAAAAAGCAGAATTTAGAACAGCCAAAATGCTAAATATGACACATATATGCAAACAACAGCACCAATTAGAAAACACATGACATGACACATAAATCAAAATAAAAGCAGAATTTAGAACAATATTTGTTTAGAACTTGAGAAGCACTGAGCCAGAAAACTAAATATATGCAGACAGCACAAAAGCAAAGCAGAACAACAGCAATAAGTTTAACTAAAGAATTGAAGGTCAAAGGCAGAAAAAGAGAACCATTTCACAAATGAAGAAGCAAAGAGCTGGGGAAAAATATAAAAAAAATAAAATAAACCCAAAGGGATGACCAGTTGGAACTTTGCAGAAGGCAGAAGAAAACAGCCAAAAAAAAAGAAAAAGGAAAAATAGAGTCATTCATCGAAGAGATGTCCAATTGCCAGAAAGCCACCAAGTTGCTGGATTCACACCAAATCGCCGGTGAAGAAGCTCCAGCCAGCAGACAGATCTTGGAGATCGTTGTTCGCAGGGAAGGGGGCTGAAAATAGGGCTTGCGATTTTGTTTGGGAGGGTCAAATCTGATTTGGCTTTTAATTTTATGCCAAAATGAGATTGCCCAATTGCCATGCGCCTGGAAATAGTGCAAATGGCGTGCGCCAAAACTGCGCCAAATCATCTGGGCAACGCAATGCTTGTTGCGTTGCGCTGAAGCTTGTTGCACATCACAATGCGCAATAGCACGCTTTTGATAACTATGATTAGACTAGTTACATACGCAAGAAAGGAAGTACCATCAATTTCTTTATTAAACATATAACAACAACTACGTCTTACCTCAGTTATATTTATTTCATTATTAGAATTTTTTTACATTATACAAGACTTTCCACAGTTCTCAGGAGTAGAAATGAAACATAAAGGTCAAAGAACGCATTTGTGTGTAGCCATTTTCCATGAGGCCCTAAAAAAGCGGCATTTCTTTCTCAAACTAAGAGAGAGACCCTTCTTTATCATATATTATCTATCAGTCTGTCACTTATTACCATCCAAACTCCAAAGTCAGCCCCGTTCACAATCAAAGGTCCACATTAAAGCATGCGTCAAGCACTGAACTAATTAGGTTGAGTAGGCAATTAGGCACCACAATAAAAAAGAAATGCTCTATCCAATAGCATGAAGACAAGAACTCAACGTCCAAATGCCTTGCATTCTTTTCTTTCAGTTGCATACGCTACAGTTTATATAGAAAACCATTGTTTTTATCAAACAGTAAATACCGATGATATTCACAAACCATATCACTTCCTAACAAACCTAAATGAACCATTCAAGACATGTCCTCTGCCAGAACAGTACAATTTTAATTCTTTTAAAGAAAAGAAATATCGTTTACGCCAACACTTCTACACGTAAAGAAATTTAGAACATAAGAAGACACTTACAGAAAGATTTCATAGAAAATGAACATCTTCAACCCTAATTTTTTCCGTTTTTAAAACAAAACAAAAACACAAACCAGCGAGATCATTGTGACAACAAGAACACAAACCTCTTATCGGAGGCGCCTCCCTTCTGGCTGAGGAAAGATCGGAATAGTGGAGAGTTCACGTCGTAGATCATCGTTGTTCTTCGGATGAAATTTTCAGCAACAGGCCCTTCCTAGTTCTTCGTTAGTCGCCAAGTCTCTGCAACCTTCGTTTGGCAAAAGCCTAACGATGCTGTGGATTTTTAAACCCTAAGCTATGCTGCAAAGTCGTTTGTCCTACGGCAATTCAGAGTCGGTAGTTTCGAAATGGGCTGAATTTTGTCATGATAAGATGGGCCCAAATTTGGATCTGAGGTTTTTTCTGGTTTTGCCCAGGGATTAAATGGCTTTTTTCCTTGGTTTATCAAGTTGTGGCCCAGTATAACAAAGCATATATTCTTCCTTATCCTCGGATTATTTTACAGAAGATTATGGCTAAGTTATAGACTGCGCCCAAAAAATATATATATATATGGGCAAAACTTCGGCACCTCATTTATTTTTCTAGAGCTTGGTCATCTTATTTAATCCTTTTATTAGATTATGTCATGTATCATGAAAAATTGATTCCACAAGTTGCTAAACTCTTTATTGAAATTAATTATTTTAATAACTGTCAATATTTTATTCATTTTAATTTTATCACCTAAATCCATTTAATTATATTGAAGAAAATTATATTTTGTCTACCTGTGATTTCATTAATTTTTATTTAATCAATTTATATTTTTAAACATTACAATTTGTTCACTCATACTTTTTACTACTAATACTTCGTTCATCTAAATATTTTTATATTCAATTTTATAATAGATGAATTAAGTAAAATCGAGCAAAATTATAGTGAATAAAGTATGATTTATTAAATATATGTATATTGATATCAATAATTTTCAATAGAAATTCAAATATATTAGTCTTGTCAGGTATAAATAATAACATATAACTTGTAAATCTCCACTAGAGAAACACAATTAATATTTTTTAGTTCCAATTAAAAACGTTAAAAATTAATTTACATAAATATGAAAAAATTATAATTTATTGCACTATAATTTCTTCCAAGTTCACTTGACTTATTTATTATGAAATTTTCTACCAAAGATTGGACCAAAAATAATAACTAGGTAAAGATTAAATATTAAAAAATATAGGTGAGCAAATTGTAATATTTAAAAATGCAGATGGATAAAGTAAAAATCAGTGGAATCACAAGTGAGTAAAATATAATTTTTCATTATATTTTAATTTTACAATCATATTAAATTTATTTCTTTACTTATTCAATTAATTTTAATTGTATTAGCAAAATCAATTTAATTTGTTCTAAAAAAGACTATTTATGTTCAAGATGAATTATAGCTATTATAACTTTTGTCATTGTAAGGGAATATATATATGTATCAAAATTCAAAAGCTTGGTAAAGTAGCATGTAATTCTATTATAATGTCACAATTTGTCCAATTTATATTCAATCAATAATCAATAAGAATAAGAATTTATGTAAAGAACAAAGTAGAATACATGTTTTATCTATATTAAGTACAAAATATTATATTATGTTATACCATATCATATCATGTTGTATTATGTATATTATGGCAAAAAGAAATGTTGTATTTTATCTATATTATCTCAATATTTTCAAAATTTTTGCTTATTCAATCTGTAAAGTTAGTTAACTAAAAGAAAAGTCCAACCGTTATTTAAGTTGAACCTTATTATTGTGCTTTTTAACAGTATTATAAATTTTCTTTTCAAATGTTTGCGTTGTTGATGCCAAATACGGTATTAGACCACTTCACTTTTTCAGCATGATCTACACTTTTTTTATTAATAAGTTGATTAAAGATATTTATTTTCCTGAGTATTTGTTATAGGTTACAAAAAAAAAAAAGAGGTCCAAAAATTAAACTATTAAATATTTAACAACAAAATATCTAAATTACTGTAGCATAAGGTCTTCACATTTTTTTCATAGATGAGTTTATTAAGCTATTTTTTAGTTATACCCAAAAAATTATTATAAGCATTTAATCAAAATAATTAATAAATTTAGTATGATATTAACTAATTTGATTAAATATAAATTATACCAATTTTAACAACTTAACATTTAATTAAAACAATTAATGAGCTTTGATTATTTGGTATGTAATTAAATAGTTAGATTAAAAATGATATACAATAAATAAATGATTAATATGACACAACTTTAATAACTCATATGAGTAATGCTTCTTTCAAATTCAAATAAAATTTTTCACAAATTTAACATTAATCCTTTAAAGCAAAGAAACCTATATATATCAAGTTATTAAGAAATTAAATCAAATCGTTCATTTGATAAATAATTAATATAATGATTTACTTTTATTTAAATATCTAGATGTGAATATTAAAAACAAAAATTACTTTATATTGAAGCCTTAGCCAAAAGATATATATTATTTAGAGATTTAATTAAAATTTTAATCCTATAAAATTGGTCGATTTTAATATTTTTAAATATAACAACTTTATTTTAATGTTTCTAACATCCAGATTGAACCTAAATTAATAATTTCATTAAGTTGGAGGTGAAAGATCTTAAATGACATATAAAACTCAAGTTGATAATTGCTAATAAAAAAACAATAGGACTTACACCACCTAAAAATATATATGTATAAATCATGTGACCTATCCAAAATATAAAAACTAACTTGATTGTCATCATTATGTAA
Source organism: Sindora glabra (assembly GCA_020226215.1). Lineage (NCBI taxonomy): Eukaryota > Viridiplantae > Streptophyta > Magnoliopsida > Fabales > Fabaceae > Sindora > Sindora glabra. The sequence continues at coordinate 42,974,495 of CM035228.1, read as the reverse complement.
TTAATTAACTTATCTTTAAATAATTACCAACCTAGGGCCCTATTGAATTTTTATGTGTTATTAACTAAAAATTTTCAATTTTTAATTTGGTGGATGTTACTTATATAGATCTATCTAATATGATTTCTATATTTAAGACATCAATTTAAAGTACCATATTTAATGGAGTAAAAAATGTATAAAATCAAAATCAAAATAATAACTAAAACTATTTTATAGGATAAAGCACTTTATTCATCCTAAAAATTTAAAAGACATCAAATTAATTGTAAAAGTTAACTAGTTAATTAGCAATTTCTATAAGTTTACATCATTTGCCTACTATGAACTCTAATTTTCATTTTTATTTAACTTCTTTTTAAATCATGTGAGTATATTATCTTTGATACATAAAAAGTTTATGAAGCATTCTATGAAATTGATATTATTAAATTTATAAATAAGAAGATAAAATCAAATTGCTTTAACACAAAATGATTATTAAAATAATCAAAAATTTTCTTTGTTTAAAAGAAAAAGATGTTTTTTTTTTCATAGAAACCAAAAGCTTAATGAAGGTAATTCATCTATAGAAATAAATAGGAGATGAAGGTCTTCTAACAATGAAGAACCAAGACAGGTCAGAAGCTACATAAATCACCTAGTTCAAATAGTTCCTAAAGCTTATGAGAGAATTTTCTTTAATGATAAGGTGGAAATTAAAATAGTGGAAAGGTCTTATCATAAGAATTTAATAAAGAGCGAAGTCGTTTTCAGCTTCCCAAATGGGCTGAAGAGTAAGTTTTATAAGACTTGAAACTTTACTCTTATTAGGAAGTTTTTTAATAAGAAAATAAATTTTTAATATCTAAAGTATAAAACCACAGCAATGTGATAGCCAAAAGGTAAACTATTTATATTAGTGGTGGTTTATGTTTTTCATTTTTAGATTTGAATTATAATCTGACTATGTTAAAGTTTTTAGTGAAGGTCCTTGGTTGACTCTAGACCATTTCCTTGCATTAAGAAAATGGAAGTATTTCTTTAAACCATCCATAACAAGCCTTTCCTCCATTATGATATGGATCCACTTACCAAAACTGATTGTTAAGTTTTATAGTTCTTACATTTTGCCTTAATTAGCTAGCACAATTGGTCCAATCTTAAAAATAAATTCACTTGCTTTCCTAGGAGATGAGGATAAGCACATTAAGGTTTGTGTTCAAATTTACTTGAATTGACCTTTAATTAAAAATATTCATATTAGAAAGGTTAAACAATCAATCTTATATAAAGGTCTAAATAGGATTTTCTTTACACGTGAAAGAATTAACCATTAGAAAATGGCATGTTCATTTGGCAAAGAAGAACATAATCCATCATTTCTAAATGAAAGTGAAAAGAGGAATGGTGGAAAAAGGTCCTTCATGGAAAATATAATGATGACATAAACAAAGGTAAAGCTTAAGGAGATTAGAGTAGAAACAAATTTGTATATTCCTTGAATTTTACTTGAGAGACATAGAAACAAATTGAATAAAAGAGCAAGCCCTAAGAATATAAAGAAAGCACTTGGGCCTGTTAAGAAGAATCCTTCTTAGGAGAATATAAGTGTTGTTACTCGACTGAATCATGTTAACAACCCAATTACTAATAAGAAGAAATAAGCTCTTAATGTCACTTAGTATTAGGAGAATGAAAACTCACCCTTTCAACTTAACTTAGCTTTAAGCCAAAGTACATTGCTATTTGTCCAAAATGATGCCTCCTTTACTAATACAGTGTTTAAACAATGTCCCTAGTTAATGTTATTTGAATTATTAAAGCTTTACCCCTCTGTAACAGTAACTTCAAACCCTAATAATGTCATAAAACAATGCCTTGTCATTGAGCTCGAAAATAAAAAGGAAGAAATCTTGAAGTTCAAAATGGTATAGAGCTATTTTATGAACAATAACTTCTAAGAAGTTAATTAAGAATAATTAAGAGCTTTATGAGGGATATTGATTAACCTAATACAAGGGATGTAAAGCTTTGATTTGATATTAAAGAATGTATAGAAGAATCAGAAGCCTTATAAGTACCTTTCAAACATAGAAGGTCTCTTTTCCCTTGAAAAAGAAATGGAGGAAACCCCAGTCTCTTGAATGATAATATATATAGATGAGAATCTGTGTTAAGGTTGCCTTAATACCTAGTTGAATTTATTGAAAAAGCAAGAAGAGCCCTTTATTTGGTTCCCCTTGAAACCATTTCATATGGCATCAAGAAGGGTGTGGCAACAAATAATGTAATTGTAAAAATATAGGGAGAATAGAAGGATGTAAGATGATATTCAAATAAGAGCTAAAATTTTGGTGGTTTTAAATGAAATCTTAATGCTAGCGAATCAACATTTGTAAAATTAGGTATTTTATAGGAGAATGACCATAGAATCAATTTGTCCTCTGCCTAAACAAACCTCAAATCTTCACACCTCTCTTAAATTTGTAATAATCCTATTATGGAAAAGGATAATTTTAGGATTGGATCTTGGAATGTACTCAATACCTAAAATTTAAGTGCCTTATGAGGGAATTTGTGGTGAAAGAAAGAGTGAAAATATTAATTTTAATTGAGACAAGGTTAGATAATGATAAAGCCATAAAGATTATATCATCTTTACCTTTTGCTAATATGGGGATAAGGAAGACCATTAGAAACAGTTTGGTTGCTTCAAAATGAAGATAAAATGAATGTTAATATGGTGTACAAAATCAAATAAGAAATCTATATCATTATTATATTATCTCTTAACTCCCCTAATAGGTTATTAAGTGGTATTTATGCTTGTCATAGGCTATTTTATAGAAAAATCTTATGGAATAACATTAAATCATATAATATTTTTATTTCTAATGTTATTAGAAACTGTAAAGAACATTAATACTTTAGGCGTCAATTGTATGTGAAAACTAATTTGTGAAGGTCATTTATAGCCAATTAAAATTTATATTTACAATAATATTAGAAACTACAAAGATTATTTATATTTCATTGGTTTACTTCTTTAAAATGCATTATTACTTACAATATTAGTATTTATAACAATCGACATTAAAGTTAATGTTACTTTGTCTATAAATTTCGCTTGTACTTTTTTATGTTAAATTTGAACACAACTCACTCATTCTTTAAAAATGCTTTGGGTTTATTGGAAGCACCCTATCTATTGTAACACTGATTTTTGTATCAACAATCATTAAAATTGATGTTACTTTGCCTATAAATTTCCTTTGCACTTTTTTTTAAGTTGAATTTGAATATAACTTACTTATTCTTTGGAAATGCTTCAAGTCTATTGGAAGCACTCTATCTATGACTCTAACATCTCTTGCTTTTAAATATAGAAAGTCATAGATAGGGTGCTTCTAATAAATTCAGTAAACTTCTAAATATGGGTGAGTTGTCCCTATATTCCACCCTTTTATTGCAATATATGGATAGTTAATGTTTGTAGAATTTAATTAAGTACTTCAAGAAAGATTTTAATCTCGTTAACGAATAAAAATTGGCAATCTAGGATTCTAATATTTTTAGTATAAGGAATGAATGGCTATGTTGTAAACTATATCAATAATGTATTGTAATTTTTGTATAGAACATTATTTTATGGAAAATATAGAGTATACAATGATTTGTAATTTTTATTAAATAATTAATTATAATATTCTTGTACGATATTTTCTAATTAATGTTTATAATGTTGTTAGAAAAAAGATTTGAGATTATTACCTATTGTAAGAAATATATTAGGATGTAGAAAATTGATAATTGTTTAAGAAAATTAATATCCATTATTAGAAAAATGTCAAGATGTAAAAGTTCAATTAAAAATAAAAAAAATAAACCACATCAACTATTTACTAAAAACCAACATAGGTTTTGAAAATTAGAGGGAAAGAAGAAAAGTTGGATAACAAATAAAAAAATAGTATAGTATTGACCATATGACTTATAATAAATGGTAAGCATTTACTAAAAATAGTATTTATGAGGTAGAAAAAGTGACATATAAAACCTTTATAAGTTGGTTTTATTTTAACAACTAACATTTATTTTGAACTTCTTGCTTATATATTTCTTTTTCACTCCATCTTTTGTTCAAGGGGCATAAAAGGACAACATACCCATTCTTATTACACATTTAAAAAAGCTTCAAATATTATAGTCATAAATATCCAATTAAACCAAAATTATCTTTTTTTCCTCAAATAGATGGTCATGAGCAGAATATATTCATTGTTTAATGCAATTATTTTAATCATAAGATTTGAAGCATTTCTACTTATGTAACATGGGTAATATATTTTGTATTCATATTCCACCAAATGCTTTAGGGAACAAATAGCTAATGTTTATAGAATTTGGTGTAACACTTTAACACATGAGAAGTTTGCAACAAGGATTTTAATTTAGGTTTACATGATGATTATGTTATATACTATAGTAATTTTAGTTTATAGTTTTTATTAAATATTAGGATGCTGAAAATTGATAATATTGTTTAAAAATATGGTAGCCATTGTTAGATGAATGTTAATATTAATTTATAAGTTATATTTTAAAAAAAGGTAAAACTACATTAGTTATTTATTTAAAGCTAATGTGATTTGTATAATATAGATACTACATTGATTTTCTTTACAATCAATGTCTAAAGAGGTATTTCTAGGAATTAGGAGATGAAAAGTTAAATCAAAAAATTGGTATACATTTAACATGTAATGATTAGTAAACATATATTCATATAGTGTATCGAAAAACTATCAAAACTTATGACATTTCAAGATACATAACAGTTAAGCTCTATGAAATAAAACACATGTAATAAGCTAATTTTTGTTAATAGTCAATGTCTATAATCTTGCATATTGCCTATAAATTTCATTCACAATCTCTATTTGAAACATTCCTTATGATGAAAAATTGATGAGAAATTATAATGAAAGAAGTAATATGTCCATTTTTACATTAAAAAGCTTGAGTTCATTCTAAAATTGGTCATATTACTTTTTCTCATTATAATTTATCATCAATTTGTAACCATTTTCACCTTCCAAAGTTATTTCTATCATTCATTATAAATTCATTAGTTCATAAAATAAGACCGATTCTTACAAAATTTATGCTAAAATTATAAAATTACTAATTGAAGGATAATATGAAAAGTTAGCCAAAAATTTTTAGTTTATGATGTTAGTTATTAATTTATAATTGAAGTATAAAATATTATAGTAGAACAATATTATTTTATTATAAATTTTAGGTTTTATCAATTAACTGTTATGAAAAGTTTGACAATAGTGTGGGTTGAAAATAAAAAGAGTGAAATTATAGTGCTATTTATAAATTTTATTGCAAAACTCTTGTACATTAAAATAATTCTCTCTCTATTAAGGTATATCTACCTACAACCTTAAGATAATTTTCTTCAATTTTATATTTATGCTTATCAATTGTTTTGTAGTGATGTAAATCTATTAGTTTATCAGTAAATATGTATAGTCGTGCATTTCTTGAAAATGTAAAATACAAAAGTAAGAGTGTATTTAGTTTTTGTATTTATTCTTATAATTTAGTTTCTAATTTCATATTCGATTGTATATTGCTACTTATCATTTTGATGTAATTTTTACAAATTTGTATAGGTAAAAAACTTAATTTCATTTATTTTTTTTATCATTTGGTAATATTATCTACTATTTATTTGTATGAAATATATAATATTATACATTATATTTAATGAATATTCATTAAATTTACGAATATTAAATTCAGGTATGCTTTTCTGAGGAGTATTGACATCATATATTGATCAATGGATATTGGATATAAATTTTCACTAATTTTGTCCTCTTATTATAGTCTTTAAAATTGTTGAAATTGAAAGTTTGTGTTATCATTAAAGACGTTAGGAGTTAGAAAGGATTAGACAAGGAGGAATTGTGAAAAGGGATTAGTGTTGAAAGGACCAAGCAAAAGATGATTCGCAAATAGATTATATTTAAGAGGGGAAGAATTACTATATCAATTATTTAAAAGAAATTATAGTTGAATATATATATATAATATTGGTTCTTTAATATACAATTAATGTTGTAATATACTTCTAAAAAGGGGGCTTCTAATGAAGAAACAATAATAATTCTTATACAAATAAAAATCAATATTATTGTATATTTTTTGATTTAATTATGAAATCAATGTGGAATCGTTTGATATACAACAATGCTCATATATGTGTTAGTTTATAATTGACATCAAATGTGTCAAACAACTAACATTAATTGGTAATTTTGTTGTAGTGCTTATATATGATAATAAAAGAAAATGTCAAAACAAAAGTTAGGGACTAGTTAAATCAAGCAAATATGGATGATGATTTTCTCACCTTTATGTTAATGATGTTGTCCTTTTTGCCAAGACTAATTTGAAGAACAACATAACAATTAAAAGTATGCTCTCTAATTTTGCCATTATGTCTAGTTTTAAGGTAAACCTAAGAAAATATAAAATTTATTTATGTTTTTATAAAAATACTAATAATCAAGTCTAGGATAGAATTAATAATGAATTAGGCACTAACCAAAATGATTCTTTAGGTTCATATATTGGGGATGAATATTAAAGGGAATTACAGATCAATTGATTTTCCCTTTTTTAATGGATAAATTAAGATTGATAATCTAAGGTTGGTAGTTTAGGCACCTGTCATCTGCTAATAAGGTTGTTTTCATACACTTAATTCTATTTGCCTTTATTGTTTATTATATGGCTTATAGTAAAAAAAAAAAAACTAAAAGGATTAACCAGAAATTGGACCTAGTGATTAAAAAATTTTTATCAAGAAAAGGAAGGGTAGTTTAAAAAGGAGGAAGATAACCTTAGTTAAATAAGATATAATCACTCTTCTAAAAATGGAAAGGGCTTCGAATTATATATTTTATCCATGATAGCTTGATTAAATTAAATCCTATTATGCTTAGTAAGCTTGCTTAGAATTTTATCCATGATAACTAAGTATTGTAGGTTCATATGCTTAGGGGAAAAAAAAGACCTTCTTATTGAGAAAAATGAAACCATTAAAAGAAATACAATTTACTCTCATAATTGGAAAGCTTTCAAGTGTACTACTAGTATAATCAAAGTTGGTTTGAAAGAGGTTGCTAGGAATGGCAAAAAATTAGCTTTCAGCATGATAATTATCTTAATCTCGAGATGTCAAGAAATTGCATTCACAATCCCTTATCCTAAAGGTATTTAAATTTAAGAGTTATAGATGTGATAAATCAAGGGGCTTGGAACCTAAGTGATATATCTATGTGCTTGCCTTAAAAAATAATAACTCTATTTTAGGTACCTTTTTTATTCTTACAAAGAAAGTGGATAGATTACTGTGTGATTTATTTAACTTTGGCCTTTGTACAGTTAAAAGTATATATGACTTTTGAAAAACATATCAATCCTCTTTCACAATAATAAATTTTAAATGGATTTGGAAAGCTTTAACTTTTCCAAAAATTCAAATTTTCATCTAGTTGTATGCTTTGAACAAAAATCCCACTAAAGACCTTTTAATTCGTAAAGGAATGAATGTCTTTCTTTTTTATGTTTCCTATAGTTTCATCATTGATTGAATCAAACACATCCTCTATGAATGCCTTTGGCCATGAACCATTAAGGCTTTTTAATATCCCTATAACTTGCAAAACATCCTTTCATATGAATTTTGTTAATTAGTTGAAACATAACTTGACATTATCTAAATGGTGTTGCAATCTAAATGTTTTATAGGCAACTATCTTTGCTTTTAGATTATGGAATTTATGGTTATATAGAAATAAAACAATGTTCTAGGATAATTAAGGAAGAGATGATTTAAAGAAGGCTACATTAGCTAAAGCTATAAAATATTATGTCATTGAAGGACTAAGCAAGGTACTATTAGTGTATATGCCTTAAAACCAATCATATTGATGATTGTAATTTTGAATCATGTTATTTTAATGGCAATTTCAATTATTATATTGATATATATCATCTGCGTAATATATTTAATTATGATAATAACCTTAGAATAATTATATTCTTAAATGTCCTTAGTCATATATCATTATGGATTAGGTTGCTTTGATATGTTAAGACTAGCATATGTAATGACTTATATAAGATATTAAGCTTACACATGAGTACAAGTTAGAGAACTTGGATACTGGACTAACCCATCCTAAGAACATTATATGGATTGTTATATGAGTGTCATGAGTGATTCTTAGTGATCATTATTATTATGGTCATTTGACCTGAGATCATCAAAGTTCCTTACATGTGAGTTTCATATTTTGATACTATTATGTCACTCATGCTTGAGTGAATACAAAGGTAGTTATTGGATATGTCACATATCATGTGAGGAGATTTGTGTGATTAAGATGGAATTTGTCCCTCCTATATAACAGGAGTAACATCTATGGGCCCCTTAATTAAATAAAGTTGAGAAAATGCATGGCCATGCTCAAATGAATTAACATGGAATGTCAATTACATTTGCTTCAGTCAGCTTACTTAGGGATTAAGAAACCTCGAGATTGGACTATACGAGAATGACACGGTCCATGTCTCATGCTCAATCTAGATATTTAGGATAAAAGGATATAGATGATGATCACATATAAAGGTTCAGTCGAATCACCGACTTTCTCATCACTTGGGTAACAATGATGTATTTGTTGGGAATTCGGATTATCACATGCAGCGGAATTTTAAAATTTTGATCCGAATTCTACCTAGGATCCATGCAAAAAGCATAAGTCAATGATTAGGGTTTTACCTATTGGGCACTCGTGTTTCTACTGATCAAAACTTGAGAGCGGATGAATCAAACGCCGGCCGGAAGGTACAGCGTCTCTATGGTATCCACACGGAGTGAACAACGACCTCTCACCCTCCACGCGTCTGCTAGGATGCGTTTTTCTCTCTAAGAATTAGGATTGGATGTTTTTTGAGTGATTTAGGATTTATATGGAAGCTTAAAACATGATTATTAAGTGCTGCCCTCAAGTCCCCTTTTATAGAACTTAGGCAAGCCATAATCCTAGTCCTACTAAGATAATGCTTCCAAAATCCTAATCACACTTAACAACTCATCTTATTCTTATCCTAGAGATAATGGAAAGAGATAAGACTTATCTATTAATTATCTAATATTAGATAATAATATTATCTCATAATATAAATATCTTAATTATTAGATAATTGCATATAGTTATCAAATATCAGAATAATATTATCTCATAATATATTTATCTAATATCTGATAAGATAATTATTTGATATTTCTTTAATATCAAATAATATCACATAATATATATATATATATAACATGAATTATTATTCTTAATAATATATATATGCACGAAAATAAGTCCAATTAATTGGATATTAATATAATTAAAGTCCAATTAATTATTGTCTTATTCCTACTCCTTTTGTGTGACCCTATAGGTTCTTACTATGTTGACAATGACTTATTATTGAGCCATAGACAGCGAGCGGTATCTAGCAATACATCACTGCCACTCAAGTAGTAAGAATGTCTGTGATTCGACATCCACCTAATACATGATCAACGTTTTGCATCATAACCCTTTTGTAATAATATCCAAATTGAACTGGAGGCATGGAATGTGTCATCCTCGTCAATGTTCAATTTATATTTCTTGATACTGAGTAGACTTAAAATAAATAATTAATATCACATATTAATTCAACTGAGCATGGCCATGCATTTCTAAGTCTCACTCAATCAAGGGGCCCAAGGATATTTCTCTTTTATACAAGAGTAACAAAATCCCATTTACATCACTCACTTCCCTCTGCATGATTTATGACACACCCAATTAATGTCCTACTTGTCATCCTGATTAAAGGTGACATATGACAATATTAAAGTGAGTAATTCCTCATGTAGGGAACCGTAGTGACTTCAGGTCAAAGGTTTATGTGTAGTTGTGATCATATGAGAATAACTTATGACACGTTTATCCATGCAATATTCTCATAGTGGGTCAGTCCAGTATATTGTTCACTTAGCAATGTACTCATGTATTGACTTGATATCATATATCCATGATTCATAATCATCAGTCACTATACATGCTAGTCTCGATGTATTATTACTATCCTTTTCGTAATAATACTTGACTAGGGGCATTTTAGGAATAGCAAAGTTATTCCAAGGATAATTATTATATTAAGTTATAAATTATGCATAATAATAATAAAAATAAATATAATAATTAAATTACCTAAAATAAAATATAATACATTGTGTATAACTCTAATCATCTTATATGATTGGTTCTAGGACACACACCAACAGTATTGCTAGACACCGCTCATTATTTATGATCATTAATATGATTAATGATTATCGCCAATGTAATGAGAGCCCGAAGGGTCACACATTTAGAGCCTAGTGGATTTGAAATTAATGGACTAAATTGTTTGAGCCTAATACTTGGGAATTCTATATTATAATTATAAGGCCCAATAATAAGCCTATAATTATACATAGACTAAAGCCCAAATTAGTTAGAGTTTTCTATGCTCCTATTTAAATAGGCTTGTTGGGTAATAATAAATTAGATTCATTATTCACGCATCCTATACAGCATAGAAAAATCTTAATACCTCTCCTTGACCATAATCCTTGTAGAGACGTAGCTAGCACTATGAGGCTAAGGAGACGAATTCCAACCAGTGATCGTAAGGACGTTCATTGGTGATATACTGGTTCATGTGGATACCTCGAAGTCTTTAACCGAAAAGAAGTCGAAGAGGTAATTAACGAACAAAATTTGGAATCATATAAAGGTATAACTTGAATCCTACATTCTAATTTAACATTTTGCATGGATCCGTTAACTGGAATCGGTTTATTCAGTTGTGCTCGTATGGCTCTTGATCCCAGCAGGTACATTCTCCATAACCTATTAGGGAAGTCAAATGGAAACTTTTGCCTATAGGCTAAATTAAATTCAAACAATGCTGCTAAAGGAATCCTAAGATCGACTACTAGCTTTATTGTTATTAAAGATAGTAATGGTGAAAGGGTTATTAGGTGTTGTAAAAGGTTTGGAGTATGCTCTACTTATGTGGATTAAGATATGGTTTATTGCAAGCCTATAATAGGGGTTTACTCCCAACTATGATTGAACTTGATGCTTTATCAATTATTTATGCGCTTACAAATATTGATCTTTCATGCCCTACTTCTATTCATAACTTGATTGAAAATTGCAAAAAATTATTAACTAGCTTGGGAACTCCTCCTATTAAACATATATTTAAGGAAGCTAATTTTGTACCAAATTATATTGCTAAATATGTTATAACTCTTTACAATGACTTAGTTGTTTTAGAGTCTCCCCTTACTAGAGCTATTTTGTATCCGCATAGTGATGTTATAGGCAAATCTATGCCTAAACTTATGGATTAGTTTAATAGTATATGTTTTGCTTTTAACTGAAAAAGAATATATGAAATTCTTAAATCTTTATATCTTCATTATATTGAAACCCCAAAATCTATAATGTCTCACTTTCAAAATATGGCATGAACTTCAAAATAGCTATTACTACTTTTAGATCATGAAATTGATTCATATGAAAGCTTCATTTGCATAGGACAATAAAGAAATTGAACTAAGGATTTAAATTTGATTTATTATTAGTATAAATCAGTTTTACATTTAACAAAACCTTAAAGAATTAGGTATTAGGAGATCTACAAAATGGAGAAAGGACTTGCAAAATAGAAAAAACACTCTGATGCTTAAATCAATATGGGTAAAAGAACATGAAAGCATAAAGAGATATTAACTTGTAGGGGCTAGTTAAAGGATATAGGTGTAGTGTTAAAAGATAAGTATGTAATTATTATTGTCACTTGTCCTTTCCTCTAATATTTTTTTCTCCAAACAAAGGGTTTCCGTTCTTAAGTTAATATGATAATAAGTGATATGGACCACAATTTTAGACCAAGTTTAAGTGCTCATTCTTAAGCTATTTTATTAACTGGTGGATGTTGTTTTGTTAGGACTACCCTATAAAGCATATGAACAAATTTTTTATTAGCTAATAATTTATGTTTGGAAAGGTTTACCTAGACTTTAGAAAATTTGTTTATCGCTATTATAACATTATTGGCCTTTTGAATTTGATTCAGGGTTAAGGAAGCTATTTAGGCTTTTAACTGCTGAGGATGTGTAACTCACTCGAGCTTTATGGCTAGAGGATTATGTTCTTGGCCTTCAAGTGCTAATGGCATTTAGCTCCCTTAGGCTTTATTGCTAGAGGATTACGTTCTGAACTTTCAAGGGTCAAGAGCATTTAACCTCATGATTGATCCCCATGCATAGTGCTAATAAGAAAACCTTAAAGGATTGAGCATTAGGAAACTTGCAAAACAAAGAAGGCAATCTAATGCCTAATTCAGTATAAGTAGGAAAATGTAAAAACATAAGGAGAAATTAACTTGTATTAAATTAAAAGGTGATAAAAGGAACCTCTTTTTGTAAGGTGTGGTTATGATGTTAAAGGATAAGTTTGTAATTATTGTTGTCAACATTATCACATACTCATATATTGACTTGTAAATAGAAAATTGCTAAAACTTCTTTGTTGCTATTAAAAATTTTTAATTATTATTAATTTTTTAATGACGTATCTTTTTTTTATTTACTGATAATATAAAATATTTTTATTAATATTTAATCAAATTTAAATTCTTAACCTAATCAATATCATTATCAATTACATTAATGTTTAATATATATTATAGATAAAAGAAGCCATTGATAACATTTTGGGCCACATTACAATCACTAGCGAAAAATTTTTCCTTTAAAATAATTTTGATAATATTTTATATCTAAATTATAATTATAATTTTAAAAAATAAAATTTAGTAATAAACTTTTATTTTACATTTTAAAAAAAATAATAAAAATATATAAAAAGGGAAGTCATAGATTATTTCAGCTTTGAAATAAGAAAATTAGGCATTAGAAATTTTGAAAATAACCTTAAAAAAGGAAGTGGTAGCTTGTCTTAAATTTATAATATAAACAATCAGATTTACATCCTTCCAGCTAACTTATAATTGAAGGGTAGCTTATGCTAAATGGAAACTGGTTTGTTAAGCTCTTTCATGCAATAAGGGAAGGTAACAAGGCAACAGATTTTTGTGGAAATATAGGTCATAGATAGATTGTAGGTTTTCACAATATTTAATGTCCTTTTTTGGGTTTGGCACAGACCATACTAACCATTTTTAAAGGGTGAGCTTTTTCGAACTTTTATGAACATATTGATATTGAATGTCTAATAATTCACTTTAAATTTTATATTTTTTAAATAAAAATATTCAGGGCGGACTTTCGTCCCCTACTTATCATCTGGGGTTTATTAACCCCGAAGACATGGCCTGCTGAAGGCTAGAAAAATTAAAGGAGTGGGAAAAAATATATGTCATTAATTATGTAAAAGATATGGACCACCTAAAGTACATGACCAATGGCTAGAATTTTCACGTCAGTCCAAAGGCTAGAAATAATTACAATATCACACCCTCCGTCATGGACTAAAGTTTTTTAACCTTTCCTCCATTTTTTTTTATCATTTTGACACAAAGGAAAAAAAAGGAAACAATTGACGGACTACACTAATAACAGTTTAAATAATCAGCTGAATTTTCCACAAAAAAAATATGCAGTCATTCTAACTATCAAGATGTTTTAAGCAATTAATACTCGGTAGTAATTGACGATAAACAATAATAGAAATTACTTTTAATTTTATTTCATTCAATTCTTATTATTTATTGTAATTAAATAATTAATAAAATTTATCTCAATTCTTATTATTTATCATAAGTAAATAATTAAGAAAATATTAATAAAAAATATAATTTTTTAAATTTTAGTTAATTTGTCATAATTGTATTTTAATCCTTTATTACCTAAATACTTAAGATAAATAAAAATAAAGTGGGGAATATGATCTAATAAATATGTTGAGATATTTTAAGAAAGATAATTTAGCTTTTATTAGTCAAGTAAACATAATAAACTAGAAAAAGGTATACTTGATACTTTATTAGAGTTGGGAAGGGAAATTTTTTTTAAAATATGATAAATAATAAAAAATGTAGAAGAAATAATATAATGTAATTAAATGATACAAGTGATTGAAAGAAAAAATGTAAAATAATTCCCATGCTCTTAAGATAATTAAATTTTACCACATGTAAGTTTAAAAATTTTAAACTCATTCCCCTAATATATTCAAAATTTGAAATTAACATCTATCATTAATGTAATAAATCTTCTTAGCAAATTATAAGCTTTTAACCTTTAAAATAAGAAATATAATATTATAATACTCCAACAAATTCTATCATTTTTTATAAATAATGTCTATATAAAATAATTAATTGAAATGAGATTAGATATACAAGTTTAATTAAATAAGTCAAAATGAGATGAAAAATTATATGTCAAAAAATATGAAATAAACTAAAATATTACAACACTATAATTCTAACTTAAAAAGTACATGAAAGAATTATGTAAGTTAATGAATTAATTAACTAAGTTAACAATAATAGTAACTATAAGTTTTATGTAATTTAAAAAGGTGATTTTCATATTTTGGACACAAAATAAATCAAAATCTAACTAGCCAAAATTTGAAGAAAATATTTTACATTCTTACTTAAATCAAATATAATTAAATTGTAAATGTTGATTAAACATCTTATAAGAATTCGATGCATAGTATAACATTACGTAACTAAATTAAATCTTCTTTAAATATGCATAACCAACCTATGAATCTTGTTATGACTTCGAATACTCTAAATAATTTGTTTTTATTTAAAAAATTAATTAATTACCTAGATTTCATTTAAATGCATGTTAGTAAATTTATCATTTATATACAAAGTCGATAAGATAAATAATTTTATAATTTTTAATTACCCACTTTCTTAGCTATAGTCAAATTATATCCTTTTGTCAAGTGACTAATTTAGAATTTACATATTTAATTAGTAATTTACAAGTAAATTTATTTTTTGTTCTCAAAATATAAAAAAATTTAATAGTATAAATTAAGACTAATCAAAATTACTACATGAAACTAAATTACATTAAATTTGAATTAAATGCTAACAATGATGAAATATTTCATAAAAGGTTAACATAATCAATGTTTAAAAAAAAACAAGAAAGTCAACTTAAAATCTCCTGAGAAATTCAAGCAGGACTTCAATACTTTACTAATTGCTCAAAGTTTATTAACCCTAATAAAAAAAGTTATGAAGGAACTTGCAGTTGTCAAGATCCAGAATACTATGTTAGAAAGTTTTAACTTCATCCTTTGAATGTTTGAATTCACCTCTCCAATTCTATTGTATTGCCTTTTCCTTTTTGAAGTGCTTCCAGTGAAATTTTTTTGAATTAAACTATTAGGTTTCTTTATAGAAAGCAAGTGCCACAATTCTAATGCTTGTAATCACAGTATGTATCCTCTTCATTGTCACGTAACCTCTATCACTGTTTCTTGCGAAAGTCTCTGGACTAATGTCCTTGCCAACTTCACTAGTCAGCACACCTTCTCCTTCCACTACTGCCACTAGCTATATGCGGCCTCCTTCATTGTTACCGATTCTCTCCACCATGGCCATCCATTACTTCCTCACTAGAATAGAAATTTTTCCCATTTTGGTGTCACATCTTGACGGAGGAGGGAGAAACTATTAGAAATCTCATTAAATCATTAAATTCTTTTAGTGCCTTATATAACAATAAAAAATTATGACGTGCCTTCCCATACATACATCTAACCATTTCTATTATGTTATAGGATGTAAAAAATTCTCCTTAATATGATGCTTACTCTTCAGACTACAAAGAAAGCTTTGTCAATGATATCTCTAACAATAAGGTAGCCTCTTTCATGATTAATTAATGGCCTAACTTCTTGTGAATTCATGGATCCTATCATTCTATTATCTTGTGCAATTCTAGCATTAATGAACATAGGTGATTTTTAAAATGGGATATGCATCTATTGAAAATTACTTCTTTTTCTATCATGGTTTTTATCATAATGGTAATGGCATTTTTTGTAAATTCATCTAGCACTAGTGCCCTTATTGGAAGAAAGAATAGTGTTCTCATTTTTTCTGACTTGCATCTATAGCAACATGCATTTATTTTAAAGTTTTAAATGTACCTATGAATTATCCTATAGGACATTGCAAAATCTCTATCTAAAAATGATGGTAATTTATCGTTATTGGTGAATATGGGATACATAGAGGGGTGGCCTTTAATTGCCTTGGAAAGATGTGATGGGTAATATTTGCATATCTTTATTTGATATATAGGCCATTGGCTTTTTATTTTGCTAGAATGTTAAACATGACTCCTTCTACCCCTATTCCTGATAGCAACGTTGCATTCACTGCCTTTATTTAAATTGTGGTAACATTTAGCTAGAGACAAGTAAATGCGAAGACATTAGACAAGGAAATTTAATGATATTTCTCTAATGCACCTATGATCCATTCATTAGTTAGTTGGAAATGATAAATGTCATGAGTGAATATTTTTTTTTTCATTTCCTTGGCCTAATGATCCTATTGAAGTAGTATGGGTCTAAACTTCTCACTTTCAAAACTAGTAGATTTCATATGTGCTGCTCAGGGGCAAAAAATACAAAAAGGGGTAAAATATGCAAATGCCCTTTTTATCCCCTAAAAATAAGGTATCATACTATGCGGATGATTAAAACACATGCATATCCTTTGTTTGAACTATTTTTGCTTGAAATTGTAATGACTCATTATCCATTTGGTCGATTTTTTTAGGTAAAATTAAAATTCTCCTTCCATTGCCACTGCTAGCTATCTACAACTTCTTTCTTTATCATTGATTCTCTTCACCATAGCCCTCCGTTACTCCTTCATCTTTATGTGGATTCGATATAATTAACTCTCCAACCAAACTTCGAGCAAAGTAATCAAGACATTAGATGATGGTGTTTGCTTGAGTCATAGATGCTTTTTCAAAAAGAATAAGAACCTAGCATGACTCGAACTCCATTGCGATTGTCAATGTCAATCGGCTACCTAGATTCTATCAACCTTATTTATTATACATTCACTCACATAAAATCCCTCCAATCCCATATAGCTCATGATATTTGGTGTTCTATCTTATTGTGAATTCATCAATTTTGTCATTGTGTTATCTTGTATAGCTCCAACGTTAATGAATATAAGTGGCTTTTAAAATGGCACATGCATCTAATGAAAAATATTTCTTTTTTTATCATGGTATATACCATTATGGTAATTGCTTCTAATGTAAATTCATTTGGCACTAGTACCCTTATTAGAAGAAAGAATAATGTTATCACTTTTTTCTAAATTGCATCTATGGCAAAGTGGCCTTGTTTTAAAGATTTGACCTTATACATGGATTATCTTGTTAAGCATCACAAAATCTCTACTTGAGAAAGATGGTAAATTGTTGTCCCTGGGGAATAGAGGATACACAGAAAGGCAAGCTTTAATTAACTAAGAAAGATGCGATGAGTACTAAAGCGTTTAGCTTGATTTGATATACATCTAATTAGCTTTTTATTTTGTTAGAATTTTAAGGCTAGGACTTCAGTTCCTTAGACTTAACTAGGAAATATAAACTTCAGACACGTGTTACATTAAAAATCTTTGTTTCTGGATTGATATCATACGCTTAGTGTAAGAAATTCTTCTCCCTTGTCAGATTAATTAAATGTTTTGACATTTGCTCTGCTATCGTGGCCGATGAACTCGGTTTCTATTTATTTATTATTTAAATAATAGTTAAGAAATTAATTATTTTTTATCAAATTTCAATATAATTATTTTTATGTTTTTATTTAAATAAAGATAGTTAAAAATTAATAGTTTATTTCAAATTAATTTTTAAACTACTAACAAAAATTTTATTTTAAACATTAAATTTAATTATTAGTTTAAATTTTTATCATAAAATATTATATTTTTGTATAATTTTAAAACTATCTTTTTTTATTACTTAAAAACTTTTATACACTACGCTTTTAAATAATGTAATATATATTAGTTATGAAAAATTCTATCATATATTATTAATATATATTGATGTAGTAGTAATTAATTATGAAAAAATCTATGGTTAATTACTAGTATATATCTTTGTGAAATCCATAATGCTGTATGATCAGTTACACATATTGTCATATGTTGTAATTAACTAGCGAAGTTTGTAAAGCATAGCAAATGAATTAGCTAACGTTTCCTTTTTCAATTTTTTTTAATCATTGGGTGAGATAATTACTATTAGAATATTAATAGATTCGTCCTTTTCTGATAAGAATTACATTCTAGCAACATGGTCAATAGACATGGGAATGTGGCACTTACACCAAAAAGGGCTTGGGACACTATTAAAAGGTTCTCAAATGATGTGGAGTATGAAACTAGGGATTCCATGGTTTACAGAATTTACTATCAGGAAAATAGGGTATGTTCATAGACTTCTTGTCCAAAATAAACATTCTTATCTATGATCCATGCGTCATATATTATTTAATATTAGAGTCAATTTAATACATTATTTATTATATTTTTTACTTAGAAATTAATTTACTTAGTTGTATATTATATTTTTAATTTATGCATTATTTAATATTAGAGTGATGTCACTTTTTTTTCCATTGCATCTTCTTTTCTATTTTTAATAATATCATATTATTTATAATTCATATGTTAATATCATTTAAAAGTATAGATACAAAATGATATGCTTTATTTTTTATAATTATATTTTGGATAATTTAGAATTTTAATTTACTTGAATCACTTAATTACTTATTATAATTTTGACTTTTAAGTACAAATCATACATTATTTCTTTTATTTTTATTTGTTACATGATATTTTTACTTTTTTATGTCTATTTCTAATATCTACAACTTAAATACTAATGCCATTAAATAATATATATGTACGTATATGTATATAAAATATAATTTACTTATTTTTTCTATAAATATTTTAGATATATTAAAATTTTAATTTGAAAATTATGAATCAAATTATATACCTACACATTTTAATTTTTAAAAAATATTAATAAATTAAAATAAATTTTTTTTATTTGAATTTTATTAATATCTTCTTTGTATCAATTTCTACGTACCATATTTTAAATTAAATACAATTTTTATTATTGATGTTTAAATATCGCTAAATTATATGATAATAATATAATTTTCTATTATCAAGATATTAATTTAAAACTTTAATTAAATTGAATAATTTAACTACATATTATAATTTTTAATGCTCATATTATATTTTAAAAATTAGTTATGCGCCACTTTAAATTTAAATATATAATTACAAAATAAATATATAATAAATTAACTTTATTAAATATATAACTTTTTTACATATTTATTATTTTTATATTTATAATAAAAAATAATATATGCCCGTGCGATGCACGGGCTCAAATACTAGTTAGATAATATATAAATTTGTCCTAGTAAGTAATGATGTCAAAATGTTGAAATAATAATCAGCGACATTAATCAATCAATATATCTAGGTTATTATTGCACAATTCATGGTGTTGTCGGAACAAGAAGCTGCATTAGAATTAAAAAGCTCCGACAAATCGCATGGAAAATTGAGTTTGTCAGCATAAAACCCAAAAATTAGTGATCGCACACTTGTACGAAGGAAATCCTGTGACTGAATGCACACAAATTATTTGTTATATAGAAATAAATACATTAAATTGACTGTGAAATTATTATTAATAGAGTGGTTTACGGAAGTGTGAAATTATTATCATTAATGACGCATGCAAGTCCGGTCCACATCCCCATTACATACATTAAATTGACTGTGAAATTATTATTAATAGAGGATGGGCACAACACTTCACGGTTGACGGAGCCAGTATTGTGCGTCTGGACTTATCCGTACAAATTAGCAGCACATGTTATGAGCCACTGTCCATTTTTTATTAGGTCTGCCATCAAACTTGATCCGTACACTGTTGCCTACCAGCCATGCGTGGCAGTGAAAATATAACTTTGTTGCGGACTTTTTGGACCTTTGACTGGGGTTAATAAATCTGATTGTCACGTGGCAGTGAATTTTTGGAACTTTCACGGGGGTTAATAAACGCCGGAGAATAGGTAGGGGACGGAAGCCTTGCCCAAACTGTCGATCCATGCACAGTAGAATTGACGTTGTTTGAGATAACATGGGACTTTCTCCGCTCAGAATTTGAGAGGTTTAGTTTGCCTTTCTATTCTGTTTTGCTTTTCCTCTTCTGGCTACCAAAAATAATATTTTAAAATTATATTTTTAAAATCTAATAATAAAATTTAAAAAAAATCTAAACTTAGTGTTTGCATTTTAATATATTTATTTTTTAAAATTAAATTAAAAATTCACGTACATAAAATCAATTTATATTTACTGAATTTCACACTATTTGATTTGGCAATTTTTTTTTTAATTTATGAAGAAATCATAATATTTTAAAATATGTATATTCCGACTTACTCTAAATTTAAATTAGATTTATAGATTGAAACGTGAATATATGTATTTAAATTTTAAATTTAATCATAACTATAATGATAGATATAATATACCATATATAAATTGTCACACGTACTATTCATAACTTTTAAATTATCTATTGTTTATAAATTGTTAAACATACGTTACAGAAAGAAATTATTTTATGTAATATATATAACCTAGATTATAGGCTAAAATTAAGATAATTTATGAATTCTGAATTATTTCGATTACTATTGCTATTATAGTACTCACTCGCATTGTAGTTAAATAAATTTTTATAGAATTATGGAACATACAATTTATTAAAATTTATGAAATTATATTATTTTGTTTATATTTATGTTTCTAAATTAAATTAATAATTCATGAATTTATATTTTTCATAAAATTAAATTATATTTTTGCTGTAATTAATATTATTTGATTTTGATAAACTGTCTTTTCAAATTTGTGAAAAATTTAAAATATTTAATTGTATATAATTGATCCGTTGTAAATCCAGATTAGATTTTCAAAATAAGTGACCGTACTCCCATTTGAATTCATCGGCTAATAATATTCCTTTTTCATGTTTTGTATTTCTCAAAGCTGATTGTTACTTAGTCCGACAATATGTGCGGTATGTTTTAACCATAATAATAATAATAATAATAATAATAATAATAATAATAATAATAATAATAATAATAATAATAATATGTGCAGCATGACTTTGGACAAAACATATCTATAGTTCATTCTTTTTAATTTTTAGATTACGTTCACAATTTTTAAAACTATTGATTTAGTAGTCCAATCACTATTTACTAGATGAATCAATTTTAATTTTAAGAATATAAAATATATATTTATATTAATAATATATTTAAAGTAATAAAATATAAATAATATAATAATAATTTATATTAAAGATAATTAAAAAAATATAAATTTAATTGATATAAAATTACAAAGATATTACATTTCAATTATTTTAAAATTATAAAAATTTTACCTTTTAAAAAAATAAAAAAAATTAATCTAATTCACTGTTTTAACTGATTCACAATGATTAATCAATTTCCACTAATTCACATATATTTTCAATCCAAAAATTTTAATCAAATTAATTCATTAGCTAATTCACTAATCTAACCTGATTCGATTTTTAAAACTATGATTACAACTAGCTGTATCATCCTAAAATTATTCTTTTATGCGATAAAATTAGATCTTTTTTGTCATAGTTATTATTATTTTAGAAATAGATAAATGTAAAATTTTTACATAAGATTTAGAATTCATTTTTATTTTTACTGTGTAATAGGACTAAAAAAAATTCTGTATATCCTTTTTCCAAAAGAACGAAAAAACGATTTAAAAAAAAAAGGAAAGAAAAGATCCAGTAAAATTTGATATATTTTGAAGGAGGTTTAGAAATGGTTTCAATACATATGCACATTCTTGGAGTCACAACCCAGTGAATTGCAGTGTAAGCAAGCCCAAAAGCATATGGTAAATGTGAAACGTCCACGTCAAAGTCCAAATATTTCGGCTGGCTTTTTGCATTCTTAATCTGCCGGCCCAACAAGCCTTGAAATTCTTTCAGCCTGTTGATCAAATTATAAGCAGTCGCATGTTGTACTAGTTTGACAATTCCGTATGGATATTTTGCATTTGAGGTTTTCCTTTCATTGCTAAATGGACAATTCTATCATACCTAAACTAAAAGTCTGGGCATAGATACCTTAATTTAGTGATAATATAATAGCCATTAGATTTAAAAGATAAAAAAATAAATGGTTGATATGAATTTATAGACTACTTGCTGAAAAAATAAATATTACTTATGTGATATTAATTTTTTTCCTCTTATACTTTATACTTTATACAAAAATAACTATATATACACCAATGTAATGGATAGGCCTAGTTTTATATTTTTTATGATTTTCTAAATTTTTTTATTGAACATGCAAATAAAAATGCATTAATTAAATTTTTAATAAAGAGTAAATACTTAATTTCTCATTTAACATAATAGAAAGCATGTAAATGATTTATATTTTGAAAAGAAATATTGAAATAATATTTTTTTACATTATCATACTTTTAGATATAATAGTATGATTATTAATTAATTTTTATTATAGTAATACTATTATTTTTAAATTTAATACTCAATTTATTTAGATATTTTTCGTATTAAATATGAATTTGTTATTTTATTGAAATTTGTGAAATAATTTTTTAATTTTTTATACATTTTTTTAGTGTTAAAATTTATATATCTAGTAATAATTTAAAATAGACTTTTATAATGGATTATTAATATTAGGCCAATATTATTGAATTGATAGTGATTTGTATAATAATTTATTGTGTTATTAAATATATTCAATAACTAATACATGTAATTTGCATATAAATTATTTATATTGAGATAAAATTGTAAATGATAGATCATGTATATAATATATTATAAAATTATAATAAAGTTATTTACTTATGAATGTATTTTTAATTTTAAATGTTAAAGATTTTTTATAAATTTTCTATTCTCAATGAAAATGAAAATGGAAAATAATTAAAGTAAATATGCAAATTTTTTATTTTGATGAAAAATATGCACTTCTAAATTTAATATACATAAGTGTATAATATTAAAAAAATAGTATTACTGATCTCGATATATTTAATTTTTTAATTTTTTAATATCTAGGTAATGAAAAAGAGTTTCAAAATTAATGATTTAAATATAATACTATAAGTAACATTATTATTTCTTAAGGAAGCATGTAAGATATTAAAATTGAAATTCAAAATTAAATTTTAAATTTTTATATGATGAATTTATGATGTTTTTGAAATTTTAAAACTTTGGATAATTTAATAACATTAAAAATTATTAAATTAAAACAATTTAATTACATCTGTTAATATATAAATAGTTATGATTAAATAATTTTAATTTAATAATTTAAAATTTTATTATATCATTTTAAGTATTCATGCATAAACTATTTATCAATGAAGTATATAACCATCACATTTTTACTCATAAATGTTTATAACTAAGTATTTGTATATAAATTATTTATCTGTGAATGTATATAATCAATATATTTTTATTCATATACGTAAATAAAAATATTTTTTAAACAATAAAATGCCAAAAATTATTTATCCATTTTTTAAAATTTATTCTTGAAAAAAATTAAAGTCATAATCTTTCATACTATTTTTAAAATCTAACATATAAAATTAGATTATATATATATAAGCACTAATTCTGAAAATATTATTTTAAAAATTAAATATAATATATATATTGTGCAAATCCTAACTTTTAATATATAATTCTTAAATTTAAATTGAAATACTTCAAATATTTTTAAATTTTAGATTTAAATAAAAAAATTTAAAAGTTGATTAAGTTAACATTTTATTAAGAGAAATAAATAATAAATTTTAAAGAAAATTTAAGTTATGTATTTTTCTTTACTTTTTTTGGGCCATAAAATATATTCAATAATCAATACATGTGATCTGCATATAAATTATTTATATTGAGGTAAAATTATAAACGATAAATCATGTATATAATATATTAAAAAAAATTATAATAAATTTTTTTATCTATTAATGTATTTTTAATTTTAAATGTTAAATTTTTTTTATAAATTTTCTATTTTCAATGAAAATAAAAATAGAAAATAATTAAATTAAATGTACAATTTTTTTTATTTTGATAAAAAATATACACTTCTTAATTTTATATACGGAGGTGTATAGTATTAAAAAAATAACATTATTGATCTTAATATATTTAATTTTTCAAGTTTATTCGTCATCGAAGGAATTTAAAATTACAACGAAACTTTTTAATTTTCATTTTTCTTTTTAAATTTATTTTGAAATTTTAATTTTTGTGTAGAAATTTTTCATATATATATATATATATATGAAAAATAAAGTCTAAATTTTTAAATCTATATATGAAAAGATATTTAGACCTAACTTATTTTTACAAACCCATAAGTTCATAAAAAAAATTTGAAGCAGAAATAAAATTAAAATAAATTTGAGCCTTAAATTATAAGGTTTATAAATAGATAAATTATCTAGAAACTTTTTTCATACATAAATATGTATAATTTATTTATTGGTTTGTCAATAAAAGTATCAATACTCAGACTTTTAATTTGAATATGGAAGAACTATCCTTGCCAAATTTGTAAGTACACTTTTTCTTTTTGTAATTTTTATGAAAAATTTGTAACGTTTGTAAGACATCTTATTTTTTTAAAAAAATTTCATGAAAAATTATAACTTTTATATGAATTCTTTTTATTATAAATATTATTTAATTTAATTTACTATTAATATAAATTAATTTTACACTATCATTCAAGTTGATGCATGTGATTTTATATTAAGGTTCTATTTATTTTGATAAAAAATATCTCTCATAGAAAGATAATTATAAACTATTGAAATAGAAAAAATAATTTAGATATGTAAAGTTAAATTTAAGGAATTTGATAGAACATAAATTCTTTCCTTCTTAAAAAGAAAATTTTCTCTATTATCATGATTCTAAATATCTTTTTTAATCATAAAGTATAGTTGTACAAAGCATTTCCTCATTTATATTAAAAGGAATAATATTTTCCTACAAAAGATATTTTTTGAAAAATAAATAGAGTCTAAATTGATAAATTATTTTAGGAATTAGAGTATTAATAAATTTTTTTTACAATAGAATTTAATTTAAGATTTTAATTCTAATCTATTGATAAGTAAAATCTAATCTTATTAATATGGTATAACATTTTCTTATTCATTATTAATGTAAAAAGTTATATAATTATAATAAATCAAATTTAAGTTCTTGTGACTATGAAAATATTATAATTTTATTAGTGGAGAGACTTTAGTATACTATTGATATGATAGTGTACTATACTCGTATATTATTAAGTTTATTTTTTCTTAAAATTAAATCTTGTATATCATATTATAATATATTAACAATCAAATTTGATATATTATTATATTAATAATATATTATAAATATTTTTTTATTAAAGTTACGTGTTGCAAAATTTTTAAAAAATTTACAACTATGGACTAAGTTTTAGGAATTGAAAATAGTTCACTTAGGGTCCCTTGAAATAGTAGAGACGTTCATGGGTTGGGTGACCCGTTCGACCCAATGAGCCCGACTCGCCCAAATAGAGAATTTAGGCTCTCTTTTTTTGGCCCAATAGCTTGTTGGATTTTTTTTTAAAGTTCAATTAATAATTAGATTGGGCTCGGGCTAAAATAAAAAAGCTCGATAAACCTAGTCTAACCTGATTATATTAATTTATTTTTTATAATATAATTATATATTAAAAAAATAATTATATCTAATTATTTTTATATAAAAAATATTAATTTGATATAATTAAATATTATATTATTTCTTTAAATATATAAATTTTATAAATAAAAATTATTATTTTTACTTAAAAAATAAAAAAATATATTTATTCAGATAATCAGGTCGGTCTGGCGGGTCATTCATTTAAATAATCGGGTTCAAGTCAGGCCATAAATTTTATATAGTTTGGCCTGGTTGGCCCAGCCCGAAACCCATCCAACTCAACCTATGTACAACTCTATGAAATAGTAATCACATAATTTAATGGCTGATTTTGTTCTTTTAAAGATATTTTCCATAAAAAATTTTACTTCTTTATGTATAAATAAAAACTTATTATATGCTTTTACATTTGGTGATTAAAAAAATGAAATATAAAAATAATGGAGGAGAATAACTTTTTCATTAAAAAAGAAGAAATTATCTTTTATAAATTTCTTGCATTAATATTAAATATATATATATACTATTTTTAAATTTTAATATTTTATAATTATATTTTCACCAAAATAAATAAAGCAGTAGTCACTTAAAAAATTTCGTTTGCTAGCATCTAGTCGTAAGGGTGCTTAACGGGCTATTGGTCCGCGGGCTTTGCGGGCTGGCCCGTAAATTTTATGAGGATTGAGTTTGATAAAATGAGCTCGTTTAAAATGTGGGTCTATGCAAGCTGAATCCAGCAGGCCACGGACCGTACAAGTTAGATCCGTATGTTCGCGAACTGGTCTGCGGGCTAGAAAATGTCTGCCTCTCCTGCTCTCCAATCAGTCTCCGAAAAAAAAAATGTCTGGTCCTAAGGCCCGTGCAACCTAATATTCATTCATTGACCCAATTGAATTGGCCATTGGCCCAGTGGCTTATTGCCCATTTGACCACAAAAGTGGATTTCACACTGCACAGTGCAAAAACTGCAGGCACACTAGCACAGTCGCACAGAAGGTCAGAAGCAAAAGTGCAGAACTGCTGCTGCAAAAGTGAATCAAGTGACGACTCATAACCCACCGACCCAGGTCCTATTGTCCCCATGAGGCCATAACAAATGCCAAAATTTGCAAATCCTTAGCTGAGCTTAGTGGTGTGGTGTAAAGCCGTGAGGGGTGAACACTGTGAATGTGAATCGGAATTGCTATGCTTATGGACTTTTGATTTCTGAAGAACAACAAAGAGAAGAGTTAGAGATACGAGAGTGAGAGCGTGAGACACAGAGTTACAGAGAATAAAGATAGAGATGAAAGTTAGAGAGAGGGAGAAGTCAGAGAACAAACGAATAGAAAGTAATAGAAACAGAAGAACAGAGCTGGGAAAGGAAGATCGAGAGAGAGACAGAGAGCAGCAGAGATTGAGGTAAGGATTATCTTTTGATTTCATTGTAATATTTAACAATCTGTTGATTGATGATTTTTTACTAAAATTTTATCTTGGATTTATCTGAGTACAAAATAAATTACTCGGGCATTCTTGAATCTTGCAAGTAGTCTATGTTTTAGGAAGGCTATTATTTACTGAATTAGGATGTTTTACACTTACTGTTTATATTTTTCATCTCTTTCTTGGTTATATTTGTTGCTTTTGCAATGGTATAGTGGACCTATTTTGGTGATGTTACTATGTTTGTGCTTTATTCAAAATTTCTTGCATACCAACTTATTCTCTTATTTATCATGTCTGAAATAATTAATTGAAGATACATGGAAAGTTCTTATAGTAGTATCTAATATTTTTATACTTCCTAGACTAAAAGTCACTATTTTAGTTTTACTTTCAGAGTTTAATATTTTGATTGCTATACCTGAAGCTGAGGTTGACAATATTTCTCATCTGAAACTTGTTAAACAGTTTGAATGAATTTTAGCTGCTAAACCAGGGGTAAGAGGATACCTTTGTTTTTGGTTAATTACAATATTTTCATATTAGCTTGATAGTTGTGCTTAGACATTTGTATTAATCATATTCAATTTATTTCTTTTTTGTCCCTTTTATTTCTTTTTACGAATTATGTTTAGGATTGGGAATGAGCATGATACTATTGATGTGGATGAGTTAGAGACTTCTAAAGAAAAGGTACATTCTAATTCTAAACAAAAAAGGCCTATAAGTACACATGAATTTGAAATTGAGGGTGGGTTCTTTGAAGAAGACATTGAAGGAATTAGTGAACCTCAATCTAAAAAATCTAGAAAGAAAAACTTCAATTGTGTGGAAAGTTTTTGAGAAGGATAGAGTGGATGAGAAAGGTAGATCTATGGTTAAATGTAAAGGATGTAATAAGAGGTATGTAGCAGGTGGTAACAAATATGGCACTTCAACCCTTAGTCGTCATATAAATAAATGTAAAGGGGTTAGAGCTTTAAGACAAGAAGATGTTGGAAGCATGATGATTGATTATGAAGGAAAATTGAAAAGTAAAAAAATTGATCAAAAAGTTTTCCGAGAATTAGTAGCCATGAAAATTATAAAGCATGACCTCCCTTTCTCATATGTGGAATATGATGAAGGTAGAAAAGTGTGGAGGTACTTGAATAATGATGTGAAGTTTATTTCCCGGCATACCATTGCATCTGATGTGTGGAAATTTTATTTGGAAAATAAAAACAAATTAAAAGAACAATTGGCACAAATTCATGGTAGAATATGCCTAACTTGTGATTTATGGACTGCATGTTCTAATGAAGGGTATATTTGCTTAACTGCTCATTATGTTAACTTGGAATGGAAGCTATCTAGTAAGATTCTTGCTTTTTGTGATATGAAACCTCTACATTCGGGGTTTGAATTGGTTGGAAAAGTAATAGACATCTTAAAAGAATGGGGGATACAAAACAAGATCTTCTCTTTGACATTAGACAATGCTTCTTCTAATGATAATATGCAATCTATTGTGAAAGAACAACTTCGCTTAGAGGATGCCTTACTTTGTGAAGGTGAGTTCTTTCACATTAGATGTTGTGCTCACATTTTAAATTTAATTGTTCAAGAAGGATTGAAAATGGCTTCTATTGCTAATATAAAATTAGAGAAAGCATTAAATATGTCAAAGCATTAGAAGCTAGGATGAAGGCATTTGAAAAGTGCTTAAAAGAGACTCACCTTGGCATAAGTGCATATTTAGTTTTAATGTACCCACTAGATGGAATTCTACCTATTTAATGCTTGAAAGTTCTTTAAAGTATATGCATGCATTTTCTAATACTTGCTTATGATGATTCAAATTACACATCTTGTCCATCAAGTGAAGAGTGGAGGAGGGGAGAGAAAATATGTAAATTTTTAAGGCCATTTTATGATATGAAAAAATTGATATCCGGTTCACATTATCCAATTGCTAATTTGTACTTTTCTCAAGTTTGGAAAATTGAGTTGTTTCTCTTAGAACATTTGAATGGGGAAGATGAGGTGTTAGGAGACATGGCTTCTCGAATGAAGAAAAAATTTGACAAGTATTAAGGTGAATATAATATTTTACTTGCTATGATGGTCATTCTTGATCCACGTGTGAAGTTTTTGATGTTGAAGCGATGTTTTTCTAAAATTGATCCCCTTGGTTTTGGAAAGAGGGTAGATGTGGTGAAGAATAAGTTACATAGGCTTTATGAAGAATATGCAAAGAATTCATTAATTCCATCACATACTCAAAGTCATTAAAAACAACCCTCCGAGAGCTCTTCAATACAAGTTGGATCTATAATATTTACATTTTGTAAATCCATATTTTAAAATTTATCATACTTAAAGTTAATTTTAATATCATTTAATTATTTATTCCATTATATGAAATGTCTAATAGGTATGGGCTTCTTTGGTCGAAGATGATGAGGATGATATTATCACAAGTTCCAAGTCTTAATTGGAGGCATATTTAGATATGCCAAAGCTTAATTTTTTGACTAACAAAGATTTAGATGTTTTGAAATGGTGGAAAGATCATAGTATTAGATGGCCCATCTTGCCTAATATGGCATGTGATTTGATGAGCGTGCCAATAACTACTATGGCATCAGAATTGACTTTTAGCATTGGAGGACGTATGTTGAATAAATATAGGAGTCGTCTTCTTCCTAAAAGAGTTTAAGCTCTCCTTTGCACACGTAGTTGGTTACATGGTTTTTCACCTTGTGGTAATATTCTTGACTTCAAGGAACTAAATTTTCATTTTTACTTATTGATAAGTACTATATTGGACAATAACAAGTGTATATTTATTCATTGTTATGTAGGTTGGGAACATGAAGAAAAAGATCAAAATGGTGCATTAGATGATGGTGATCATGTAGTAGAAGGATAATAACTATAGGTACAAGACTTCCTTGCAATAATTGCTCATTTGGCTTATATTGATGCCCAAGTTAAAAAATTCCTTAAGCATTCAAATGTTTAAACTTTGTTATATTTTTATATGTTAAATTTGAGAGTTAAGACTTGGAATATGTTTCAAACAATTAGAAATGTAGTTTATAACTTTGTTATGTTTTAGACTTTCTTTTTTTTTGTACTGATTTGGACAGAAATTGAAGTAAGATGATCATGGGTTTTCTAAGAGTTATCTAGGGAGTTTTGTTGATTTGGAATATTTTTCAAACAATTAGAAATGTAGTTTATAACTTTGTTATTTTTTAGAGTTTCTTTTTTTTGTGCTGATTTAGACAGAAATTGAAGTAAGATGATCATGGGTTTTCTAAGAGTTATCCAGGGAGTTTCGCTGCCCCTATTAACTTTGGTGAGTTGAAAACTAAAAGAAGCAGTCAGTCAATGCACCTGAAGAAGCATGATTGAAGAAAAGCACAATTGAGCTATCAGCCTTTTAAATCTTGTGAAGAGAATCCATCAGTGCAGAGGATTGTTTTTCTATGAATGAAATCTGGGCTTGTTATGATCTTATAGATTGTTTTTCTAGTTGCTAATTACTTGACCGAACATTAACCCCATTGGCCAAAGTGAGATTATGAATTGTTGGCTGTTATGTAGACGTGATTGCTGTAATGACGTGATTGCTGTAAATGCAATGACATGATGCTAAACTTTATGCTAAACTTCCATCTTCAACAAAGTCATTGGTTTTATTGAATATATTTGGCAGAACAATTGTCACAATAGTTGTAAATTGTAGTTATAGTTTGCATTAGTGCACTTTTTTGTATTTAAACTTCATGAAGGTTGTATTTCTCTTGCATCGATTTGCAATTTTGAAAACCATAACATAATTATAATTGGAACATCAATTATTTTTTAAAACAGTGCTGATAATTTTTAAATAACTACAATAAAAACATCTACAAATATCGCAATAAGGATATGAATTTTCTTTACCCCGAAGAAATGAAGACTATACCATCACAAGACATAAAACTTAATTTGCACCATGATTTAAAATTAATTTTCAATCCAGTAGAAAATTAGCACAAGAAAGAGGAAAATAAGACTACATACATGTATACACAATGGATGGATTTTAATTTTCAAATATTGTTTCATTTGTAATAGAATAAGACTTTAGAGAAATAAAAGACTCTAAAATTGGAAAAGTGTAAAATACGGGCTGGCCTTGTGGGCCTCTACTGCAGATCAGACTAAAAAATATGAGCCCGTTTAGGATGCGGGCCTAAACGAGCCCGACCCGCGCGGGCCAGCCTGCGAGCTGTGCGGGTTGGCTCGTTAAGCACCCCTATCTAGTCAAAAGCCATAATAGAATTCCATTTCAATCATCTAGTAGGATGTTGGATGTTGAATTAGCAACTTCGTTAATAATTTAATTTAATATTCTAATAACCACATAATTCGATTGAGAGCAATTCAAATACTGTAGGATAAAACTTCTTTGTTGTTGTTAAAAATTTTAAATTATTTTTTTTAATGACGTATTTTTTTTTATTCATTGATAATATAAAATATTTTTATTAATAATTAATCAAATTTAAATTCTTAACCTAATCAATATCATTACCAATTACTTTAATGTTTAATATATATCATAGATAAGAGAAGCCATTGATAACATTTTGGGGGACACATTACAATCACTAGTGAAAAATTTTTCCTTCAAAATAATTTTGATATCTAAATTATAATTATAATTTTACAAAAGAAAATTTAATAATAGACTTTTATTTGATATTTTGAAAAAAATGATAAAAATATATAAAAAAGGGAAGTCATAGATTATTTCAACTCTGAAATAAGAAAATTAGGCATTAGAAATTTTTATAAATAACCTTAAAAAAGGAAGTCATAGCTTATCTTAAATTTAATATAAATAATTAGATTTACATCCTTCTAGCCAACTTATTCTTAAAGGACAACTTATACAATGAGGGAAGGTAACAGGATAGCAGATTTTTATGGAAATATAGGCCACAAATAGAGTACAAGTTTTCACGATATTCAACGTCCTTCTCTTGACTAACGAGTGCATAGATCAACTGGCACAAAGTTGTTTTAACTTAATCAGAAATCTTGGGTTCAAGTTCCTAGGAATGCAGTTGCGTTAAAACTCGGTATGGAGAGTTTTGTCGCCCAATGTGATTCTACTTGATTCGAATTCGGATTAGTCGGTACCCAATGTGATATTCGGATACCGGATGATTATATACAAAAAAAAAAAATGTCCTCTTCTGAGTTTGGCACATACCATACTGACCATTTTTAAAGCGTGAGCTTTTTCGAACTTTTATGTATATTTTGATATTGAATGTCTAATAATTCACTATAAATTTTATATTTTTTAAAATAAAAAATATTCAATCTAATAATTATTATTGTTCCGCATCATTCATTTTATTCATGCATGAACTTTCGATCCATGTACAGTAGAATTGACGTTTTTTAAGATCATTTGGGAGTTTCTCCGCTCAGAATGTGAGAGGTTTAGTTTGCCTTCTATTCTGTTTTGCTTTTCCTCTTGTGGCTACAAAAAAATAACATTTTATAATTACATTTTTAAAATTTAATAATAAAATTTAAAAAATATAAACTTACTGTATGCATTTTAATAAATTTATTTTTTAAAATTAAATTAAAAATTCATGTACATGTAATTTTCCATAAAATCAATTTATATTTACTGAGTTTTACACTATTTGATTTGGGAAAATTGTTTTTTTTTAATTTATGAAGAAATCATAATATTTTAAAATATGTATAATCCGACTTACTATAAATTTGAATTAGATTTATAGATTGAGACGTGGATATGTGTATTTAAATTTAAATTTTAATCATAACTATAACGATAGATATAATATACCATATGTAAATTGTCACACGTACTATTTATAACTTTTAAATTATCTATTGTTTATAAATTGTTAGACGTACTGTTATAGAAAGAAATTATTATATTTAATATATATAACCTAGATTAAAGACTAAAATTGAGATAGTTTATGAATTCTGAATTATTTCGATTATTATTGCTATTATAGTACTCACTTGCATTGAAGGAAATAAATTTTTATAGAATTATGGAACATACAATTTATTAAAATTTATCAAATTATTTTATTTTATCTATATTTATATTTCTAAATTAAATTAATAATTCATGAATTTATATTTTTCATAAAATTAAATTATATTTTTACTGTAATTAATATTATTTGATTTTGATAAACTGTCTTTTTAAATTTGTGAAAATTTTAAAATATTTAATTGTATATAATTGATCCTTTGTAAATCCAGATTAGATTTTCAAAATAAGTGACCGTAGTCCCATTTGAATTCATCAGCTAATAATATTCCTTTTCCATGTTTTGCATTTCTCAAAGCTGATTGTTACTTAGTCCAATAATATGTGCGGTATGTTTAAACCAAAATAATAATAATAATAATAATAATAATAATAATAATAATAATAATAATAATAATAATAATAATAATGTGTGCAGCATGACTTTGGACAAAACATATGTATAATTCATTCTTTTTAATTTTTAGATTACATTCAAAATTTTTAAAACTATTGATTTAGTAGTCCAATCACTATTTACTAGTTGAATCAATTTTAATTTTAAGAATATAAATTATATATTTATATTAATAATATATATATTTAAAGTAATAAAATATGAATACTATAATAATAATTTATATTAAAAATAATTAAAAAATATAAATTTAATTGATATAAAATTACACAGATATTACATTTCAATTATTTTAAAATTATAAAAATTTTTCCTTTTAAAAAAATAAAAAAATCAATTTAATTCACTATTTTAATTGATTCACAACGATTAATCAATTTTCACTGATTTACATATATTTTCAATCCAAAGATTTTAAACAAATTCATTCATTGACTAATTCACTAATTCAACCCGTTCATTTGATTTGATTTTCAAAATTACAATTACATCATCCTAAAATTATTCTTTTATGTGATAAAATTAGATTTTTTTGTCATATTTATTATTATTTTAGAAATAGATAAATGTAAAATTCTTACATAAGATTCAGAATTCATTTTTATTTTTACTGTGTAATAGGACTAAAAAAAATTCTGTATATCTTTTTTCCAAAAGAACGAAAAAACGATTTTAAAACAAAAAAAGGAAAGAAAAGATCCAGTAAAATTTAATATATTTTGAAGGAGGTTTAGAAATGGTTTCAATACATATGCACATTCTTGGAGTCACCGCCCCAGTGAATTGCAGAGTAAGCAAGCCCAAAAGCATATGGTAAATGTGAAACGTCCACGTCAAAGTCCAAATATTTCGGCTGGCTTTTTGCATTCTTAATCTGCCGGCCCAACAAGCCTTGAAATTCTTTCAGCCTGTTGGCCAAATAATAAGCAGTCACATGTTGTACTAGTTTGACAATTTCGAATGGATGATTTGCATTTAAGGTTTTCCTTTCATTGCCAAATTTGTAAGTACACTTTTTCTTTTTGTAATTTTTATGAAAATTTTGTAACGTTTGTAAGGCATCTTTTTTTTTAAAAAAATTTTCATGAAAAATTATAACTTTGATATGAATTCTTTGTATTATAAATATTATTTAATTTAATTTACTATTAATATAAATTAATTTTACACCATCATTCAAAGTTGGTGCATGTGATTTTATATTAAGGTTCTATTTATTTTGATAAAAAAATATCTCTCATAGAAAAATAATTATAAACTATTGAAATAGTAAAAAAATAATTTAGATATGCAAAGTTAAATTTAAGGAATTTGATAGAACATAACTTCTTTCCTTCTCAAAGAGAAAATTATTTTTCTCTATTATCATGATTCTAAATATCTTTTTTTAATCATAAAGTATAGTTGTACAAAGCATCTCCTCATTTATATTAAAAGGAAAAATATTTTTTTACAAAAAATATTTTTTGAAAAACAAATAGAGTCTAAATTAATAAATTATTTTAGGGATTAGAGTATTAATAAATTTTTTTACAATAGAATTTAATTTAAGATTTGAATTCTAATCTATTGATAAGTAAAATCTAATCTTATTAATATTGTATAACATTTTCTTATTCATTGTTAATGTAAAAAGCTATATAATTATAATAAATCAAATTTAAGTTCTTGCGACTATGAAAAATTGCAATTTTATTAGCGGAGAGATTTTAGTATACTATTGATATGATGGTGTACTATACTCGTATATTATTAAATTTATTTTTTCTCAAAACTAAATTTTGCATATTATATTATGATATATCAACAATCAAATTTGATATATTATTATATTAATAATGTATTATAAATCTTTTTTTTCTTTTATTAAAGGTACATGTTGCAAAATTTTTAAAAAATTTACAACTGTCGACCAAGTTTTAGGAATTGAAAACAGTTTACTTAGGGTCCCTTGAAACAGTAATCACATAATTTAATGGCTGATTTTGTTCTTTTGAAGATATTTTCCATAAAAAATTTTACTTCTTCATGTATAAATAAAAAAGTATTATTTGCTTTTATATTTGGTGATTAAAAAAATGAAATATAAAAATAATGGAGGAGAATAACTTTTTCATTAAAAAAGAAGAAATTATCTCTTATAAATTTTTTGCATTAAACATTAAAAATATATACACTATTTTTGTTATTTTAATATTTTATAATTATATTTTCACCAAAATAAATAAAGCAGTAGCCACTCAAAAAATTCCGTTTGCTAGCATCTAGTTGAAAGTCACGGTAGAATTCCATTTTAATCATCTAGCGGGATGTTGAATTAGCAACTCCGTTAATAATTTAATTTAATATTCTAATAACCACATAATTCGATTGAGAGCAATTGAAATACCGTAGGATAAAAAGATGCTTTTGCTCGGGAATTAGAAGTTGAAGTTGAAAAGTGCTATTATTGTATGGTGCAAATGTTTAAGTAAATTTGTATTTCTTTTGTAGAATTTGTAAGTTGTAATCTTTCACTAAACTATCTTTATTGATAAATTTGCAAATTTTTCTTAATTCGTTATCAGGCTACACATAACTTTTTTCAGGCAAATAGTTATACTCCACAAAGTTATAGGGTTAAAGAACATTAGGTTATAACTTTTCTTAAGCAAAAAGTTAGACTACACAAAGTTTTCATAAAAACTATTAAAAAAAGAAAAAATTTATAATATACTATTAATATAATAATGTATTGGTGCATCATTAAATTTGATAATTAATATCATATAATATATAAGATTTAATTTCAAAAAATAATAAACTTGATTTATAATTAAATTTGAAATCACATCAATACACTATTACATTAATAATATATCAAAATTCACTGTTTAAAAACATTTCTTTTTAAATATTAGGAGGGTCTACTAAAACAAATCCCAATATTACTAATTACTTTAGTAATTTAATATTAACAGCAACATATCCTTATCGATGTAAGCAACCCTCCCATTCGATTCCAGTGAACAATCGCAATAAGAAAAAAAAAATTCTATAAATTCATTAAATTGCGGAGACTAACCTAGAAAATAGAGTACTCATGAAGTTTAAAACTCCTTTATGCAAAATTACAAATTGAAACTTACATAAAAATTAAAAAATCCAACTACATAAACGATAAATAAGAGACCTATGTATAGGCCATGATCAACGAAAATTAAATGTAAAAGATTTAAGCCTTTCCCTTCTTCTATACAAGCAAGGATAGGTGAAATAAGCATTAATAATTAGGGTGAATTTTTTTTGAATAACTTTTAGTAAGATTTAACCTTTTGTTTTTTGAAAAAAGGCCTCATTGGGCTCTTGTAGTAAGATTCTAATAATTCCTTGGACTAGCACTTGGCTATATAACAAATCAATTTGTACTGTATATCATTTTTTCTATAAAATTGTCATAGAACCACACATTAATAAAAATTATCAAGATTAAACTCAGCCCATTTTATAAAAAAATAAAATAAAATCCAATTAACTGTAGTACAATATAAAAAAAAAAAAAAAACTCGATAAGGATGCAACATTACTTTGCTTCTAAGGAGAGACTAAAATGAGTTTTTTTTAAATAGAATTCGAAAGAGACTCAAATTAATTCCTTCATAATCTTTTTTATTTTTATTTTTTAAAATATATATCATACTTAAGCGACAATAAAATTTAGAATAAAATGTAATCTATCTTCTTAAATTATAGAGTATCTGTAAAAAAACTTCCAAATTTTATATTAGGAACAATTTAATACCTGAACTAGTATTAATATGCAATTAACCCCTTGATAACTAGAGAATTCTCCCCGTCCCCCTCCCAAATAGTTTTATATTCCTTTCCACTTCAGCCGGTAAAGAGAAGAGAGGAAGCAGTTAGACGAAGTTCTTAAAGCATGTTCAAAAAGTAAGACGAAGGTTGCATTATGTATGCATCCATTCTATTTTTGGCTTTCTGGCCATGAGACCTTTATTCTCTACTTCTCTCTATGAGTACCAACATCTTTTCTTCCTCTTTTATATCTCACTTTGCTTTTGCTCTGTTTTATTCTATAATGCTGAAAAAGAATTTTTTTTCTTTTTTTATCTTACTTTACTTATGGGATCTAAATTGTGTACTTCTCTTTGTGAATATAAGTGTATGACTTCTTTTTCATCTTCTTTTCTTTTGCATTTAACTTTGCTTATGTCCTGCTTTACTTTGAAGTACGAGGAAAAAATGAAGTTCCTAATTTCTTCTTCTTTTCTTCACTTTATTTTGCATAATTTTTACCATTTGTAAAATTTTATTGGATAGCTCTCATTTATCAATTTATAAGAAAATAGAAGGATTGGATAAATAATTATACAAAACTTGTATTAGCTTGAAAGATCTAGCTAATAGCACGAGAGTGGGAGGAATTTCTTCAATGTAAATAAGTAGCACCCGTGAGCGATAAAAAATGGACCCTGTCCAATTGAATTGCTTCTGTTGAAGATCTTCAGGATTGGAGGCATTTTTGATTGTTTGATTTAAGGATAGAGATGATATCATTATCAATTTGGCAATTAATATTGAGAGAGTTAATTATACACTAACTTTGATTTAAGTATTAAACTGTTCGATGAGGAAATTTTTTGCACATATCACGTAATTTAGAAAGATACATTTTATCCTAAAATTTATCAAGAAGAAAAATGAAATCATCTACAATTTTTACCCAAATACACGAGTAATTACAAAAGCCTTTCAACCTCCCCAACGCAAGCCAAGTTCCATTGGTCGTGATGACGTAAGTCATTTGGTAATCAAGAAAATAAGGGGTCGTTTGGTTTGCAGCAAAAACATAGGAAATTGTATTTCCCAGGATATAAACTACAGTAAAGTTGTTTGGTTCGCACAAATGAGAGAAAATAAATCTTTCTGAGAACTTGTGTTTCCCATAAAATACGGGAAATCACTTACCCACTCCCCCCTAGGTAAGTTCTATTTCCTGTATGTTTAACTAATTCATAGACAAAAATATCCTTACTAAAATTAATTAATACTAATTTTACCCTTTTAATTGATTATCAGATTTTACTTTGTGAATGTCCATTTTAATTAGTGTTACCGTTATTTTACAGTTTGCTTATATATATATTACATGACATATTTTATTATTATTATTTTATAAAAAAATTTAAATATTTAATTTAAATTAATTAATTAACAGCACATTTTTATTTAATTCCTACGTTATTTTATAACCCACTTATTATTTTATTTTTTTATTTATTTTATTGCATAATTTTCTTTTACTTTTTTTTATTTTATCTATTGCTATTATTTGAAAGTTAGATTATAATTATTAAATAATATAAATATAATATGATATATTTAATTTGATTATATAAATATTTTGAATAAATTAAAATTTTCTATTTGTTGATTGAAATTATTTTGAATAATTTGATTATATTATATTAATTGCATTATATAATTATATATTCTATTTGTTGATTGAAATTATTTGAATATTAAAATCAAACTTTCTTTAAATTTTATAAATATTTTTTAATATTAAATTTCAAGCCCTATAATTCAAATTAAATATACACACACACACACACACACACACACACATCAATTAGAATTAAAATTTTTTTAATTAGTTACTGTTTAGGGAACAAATAGTAATATACTATTATTTGATAATTTAATTTTTAATTAAACTTAATTTATCTATTTATTTGAAGTTTTCAATTGATGTTACTGTCTTGGAATGTAACAGCAACATATTACTGTCTAGAGAAAAAATAGTAATATGCTATTATCTATTTATTTGAGATTTTTAATTGATATTACTGTCTTGGAACGTAACAGTAACATATTACTGTCTAGACAAAAAATAGTAACACACTATTATTTGACAATTTGATTGTTAATTAGACATGATTTATTCATTTATTTGAGGTTTTTAGTTAGTGTTACTGTTTTGAAACGAAACAGTAACATGCTATTATTTGGCAGTTTGTATGTTAATTAGACATAATTTATTCTTTTATTTGAGGTTTTTAGTTGGTGTTACTGTTTTCGAACGAAATAGTAACATGTTACTGTCTTGGAACGAAACAGTAACATGCTATTATTTGGCAGTTTGGTTGTTAATTAGACATGATTTATTCATTTATTTGAGGTTTTTAGTTGGTGTTACTGTTTTCGAACGAAACAGCAACATGTTACTATCTTGGAACGAAACAGTAACGTGCTATTATTTGACAGTTTGATTGTTAATTAGACATGATTTATTCATTTATTTGAAGTTTTTAGTTGGTGTTACTGTTTTAGAACGAAACAGCAACATGTTACTGTCTTGGAACGAAACAGTAATATGCTATTATTTGACAGTTTGGTTGTTAATTAGACATGATTTATTCATTTATTTGAGGTTTTTAGTTGGTGTTACTGTTTTCGAACGAAACAGCAACATGTTACTGTCTTGGAACGAAACAGCAACATGTTACTGTCTTGGAACGAAACAGCAACATGTTACTGTCTTGGAACGAAACAGTAACATGCTATTATTTGGCAGTTTGTATGTTAATTAGACATATTTATTCATTTATTTGAGGTTTTTAGTTGGTGTTACTGTTTTCGAACGAAACAGTAACATGTTACTGTCTTGGAACGAAACAGTAACATGCTATTATTTGGCAATTTGATTGTTAATTAGACATGATTTATTCATTTATTTGAGGTTTTTAGTTGGTGTTACTGTTTTCGAACGAAACAGTAACATGTTACTGTCTTGGAACAAAACAGTAACATGCTATTATTTGGCAGTTTGGTTGTTAATTAGACATGATTTATTCATTTATTTGAGGTTTTTAGTTGGTGTTACTATTTTGGAACGAAACAGCAACATGTTACTGTCTTGGAACGAAACAGTAACATGCTATTATTTGGCAGTTTGTATGTTAATTAGACATGATTTATTCATTTATTTGAGATTTTTAGTTGGTGTTATTGTTTTCGAACGAAACAGTAACATGTTACTGTCTTGGAACGAAACAGTAACATGCTATTATTTGGCAATTTGATTATTAATTAGACATGATTTATTCATTTATTTGAGGTTTTTAGTTAGTGTTACTGTTTTCGAACGAAACAGTAACATGTTACTGTCTTGGAACGAAATAGTAACATATTACTATTTAGTTTACAAATAGTAATAAATTATTTTTTAGTAATTTTATTTGTTAAAAAAATTATTATAACACTAATAGATATCAAAAGAGTTAGGAAGAAAAATTTTAATATGAAATTCGAATGAATTTAAATTGATAAAAATAAAATTAAAGTTAAAAAAAATAATAAAAAATTAAAAAAATCATTAAAAAAGGCCTTTTTTATCAAATCAAAGTGGGCAAAACACCTTTGATATTTTGCAAGCACGTATATCTCGAAAAGTTACATGAAATAAAAAAAAAATTCACTTAAAACGGACAATCGAGCACAAAGTTATGATCATTCAAAGTTTTGAACTCAATTTATACGTTTTTAACCAAGTAGACTTCGTCAAACCCACATTTTCTTATTTTCTGTTGAAAGAGCAAATGAAAAAGATTGAAAATAAGTGGTCATGCAAACATTGGTTAACTAATAAAGAATTTATGACTTTTAAAAAATTTTAATTTATCACCGCATTCACACAATTAAAAAAAGAATAATTTCAGTATATAATATTCATAAATCATAAAATTGAAACCTATTTTAAAAAAAATCTGGCGCTATCACCTCTTTAAAATTAATTAATATCTATTAATATATATTAAGTTATTATTGAGGATATTGTAGTCATTTCATTGTTATTTCCTAGGAAATTCAAAGTTAAACCAAACAAAACATAAGAATTTATTTCTTGGGATATGTGACTTCCTTTATGTCAACCAAACAACATTTAAGGATTTCCTAGGAAGTGTACACAGTAAATAACTTCCTAGGAAATTCAACTTTCCATGGGAAGTTACTTCCTGCATGAACCAAACGACCCCTAAGATTGTGAAGATAAAATTTCCACCGCAAATCGATTTCTATGTCCCACCCTACACCCCACCACGTGTTCATAAATTAATGGAGACAAACCAATGTCTCAATTATCAATAAAAATAATATACTGTCCCTTTCCTTTCCGCAGCTTTCAATATCAAAGACTTTTCGTTGTCAATTGTTTTCCTCTACCAATCCATCCGCCAGTCTTGGTAACTCCTTAATTCATCCTGCATTCTACGTTGCAGGGATAGTGGAAAGGATATGGGATGTCAAGTTGTCAACTCGTTGGCTCTTTTTTTCCATTTTTTTTTAATCCGAAGAAAGAGTGAATAGGAGCCATCAGCAATCTCCCTCTTCCTTGAATATTATTGTATAAGTTTTTTTTTTAAAAATACTTGATTTGAATTATAATTAATTAATTTGAATTACAATTAATTACTACTTAAAAGTGAGAGAAGATCGGTATTTGCTATCCTCTTTAAGTATTATTACAAAAATATTCTTTTAAAGTAAAATATTTAATTTCAATAATAATTATTATATAAAAAATGAATTCATTACTATAATCTTATCAACATACTAATAAATTCAAAATCTTTCAATTATTCATTAATCAAAAGTCAATATATTTTTGTATTAAATTCATAATCTTTACTGTAGAAAATGGTCCTATACTATTAAATTAATTAATTTATTATTGGTATGCTTGCTAATAGATAAATATAAAAAATGAACATGCACTTAATTCACAAGGTCTTTCTATCATTTCTTCTCCCCTATTCTTAGTTAATGGCTCCACCTGAATGTCCAGGAATTAAATGCATCTAATCTTACCTAATATAATTAAAAATCTCGCTGTTCTAATCAATAAGAAAAATACTAAATAGAGCTTGATAGCATATAATTACATTTCTCAGCAGGGATTCTATTTATCTTCTCATTCCCGCTTAGTTTATGTGATTTATTAGGATTCCAATCATCATTTTCAGAGAAGTACTTAGTTTGCCGGTGGTTATATAATACAGGAAAAAATATAAAATATTTCCTTTAATTTTGAGATAATTAAACTTTACTCTCTCCTACTTTGAAAATTTAAAAATTACTTTCTTAAACTTTATAAAATTTAGATTTAATATTCATTATTAACTTAATTAACCATTTTATCAAATTATATAATTTTTTATAAACTTTTGAACAACAATTACAATATTATAGTGTATTCATTTATTTTGCCATTTTTTCACATATAATATTGCAATCCATTTTTTATTATTTAATTAAAATTTTATATATATAATTTAATTCTTATTAATTGTACAATATAAAAATTATTTATGAAAAAATAACAAATAAACTAAAATACTATAACATTATAATTCTTATTTGAAAATATCATTAAAAATTATATAATTTGATAAAATGATAAAATAAGTTGATGGTGGGTATTAATTTTAAGTTTTATATGGTTTAAGAAGGTAATTTTTAAGTTTTCAAACTAAAAAAAGGTAAAATTCAATTACTCTAAAGTTGAAGATGGTATTTTATATTTTTTCCT
Organism: Sindora glabra; assembly: GCA_020226215.1. Lineage (NCBI taxonomy): Eukaryota > Viridiplantae > Streptophyta > Magnoliopsida > Fabales > Fabaceae > Sindora > Sindora glabra. The sequence goes on along the minus strand of CM035228.1, from coordinate 42,930,916 downwards.
ATAATATATGTATCTACAGATAAAAATTAAAATAAATATAAAAATAATTGTTAAAGAGTTAAACATTCAAAAAAAATTTACATCTATTTCAATTTTTTTATATTTATTTTAATTTTTCTTAGTAGTATACATATAAATTATATAATTACCGCTTAACTAAAAATGTATATTAGTTTTCAATCCAATATGCATATACATGTAGTCAAGCTTTAAAGGTTTGGAATTGAGAATGTCCACCGAGACTTCTAAGGTATACGTCATATTTTTAGAAAAATTGAAATTAAAATAAAATAACTTTTAATTAGGAAATTATTATTATTATTTAAAAGGGATGACTAAAAATGACAATAAAAAGGCATAAATCGGAGCCTAAAATCATACCAATAAAATTTCCATATTCGTCTACATTTATTGATAGCTTATCTATCCCATTACTCATATTGGATGGGTAAATGCTCCAGTTCCTGTTTCCATATCCATGCCCATTTCCCCCCCCGGGGGGGGGGGGTGAGACTTAAAGTAAAATTTTTTACATGTTTAACGTAAATTTTTTTATTTAAATTACGATATATGTATATTGATTGTTTCATTTAAAAAATAAAATAATTATTATAATCATTGGATAAATAATATAATTATTATTTAATTCATATAAATAAATGAAGCGTTAATATTCATGAGCAAATATATTTATTTAATTCATATAAATAAATGAAGCAAAAAATTTTTGTATATCAATGCATATATTATTAAATTTAATTATTAAATTTTATTTTTTTTATATAACATTATATAAATAAATAAAATTTAATAATTAAATTTAGAAAAAATATAAAAAATTTCCTTCAACTATGGGATAGTTGAATTTTATCCCCTTAAATTTTAAAAATTTAAATTTTACCCTCAATAACTTTATAAAACTTGAATTTTGTGTAAAAGTATAGCGGCAATTTATGAACCACTGGTTATTAATTGCCAGTAAATAAAATATGATAATGATAATTTTCTCGATAATAAAATAAAATTTAAGTTTTATAAAATTATTGGGGTAAAATTTAAATTTTAAAAATTCAAAGGGGTAAAATTCAACTATCAACAGAGTTTTTTGCATTTTTACCTTAAATTTATTAGTGCGTCGGTATCAACAATTGCAATAAGTATGCTTGCTATCCCTGCGAAATGGGGTAGATGAATCGATGGGGTTAGCTTTCATCATGTGCTCACGATCCTGCAGTGAAGTTCTATTCAATTAATGACCAACGGATGCATCTAACCTTCTATGCGGCGGCTAACGGGGGACCCACAATCAACTAGTTGGGGGTTATCCATTACATTATTTTATTTAATATACATCGGATCGTTATTAATTTAAAGTTGGTTCAACAACAACTCTCTTTCCAAAAACAGACAATATTAATTTTTATGAACAAATAAAAAAATATTACACTAAAATTATTTTTATATATTAAAAATAAAATTAGCATATAAATTATCTAAATTCCTTATCATCAAATTACCCCGACTAGGTGGCTTTTATAGTTTTTTTTTTTTATAATACAATAATACTAGAGCCTAGGAAATACGATAAAATTTGAAACAAGAATTGATAAGAATTTGACATATTTAACCATCTGCGTTGACTTAGGAAAAAGTTCTAACGCCACATTAGTAATAAAAATTTAACGTTATTTTATATAAATATTATTAAGTATATTATTTTTATATAATAATTTTTTTGATAAAAATTAAATTATAAAATTTAAAAAATATATTTAATAATATTTATATGGATATAATACTAAATTTTCAATATAAATGTAGATTTTATTTATTTCATTGAAAAGTATTTCACGTAAAAAAAGTTATTTATATGTACATTAGAAAATGAGTAATATATTACTTATATTTATAATTAAAAAAATGATATTTAAGATTATGGTAATAGAGGAAAATAAATAAATATTTTTTATTTTAATATTTTTATAATTATATTTTATAAAAAAATATTAAACAAGTGAAGTCATAGTACAAGAAAATTTTCGGTTGACATATTTCTGTCTTAAAATTAAGATTGATACTATTTAAACTATTTAAATAAAAAAAATTACTAAGATATCACTTTCCTATTTAAATCTTTGTAGTTTGTACCTTGTTGATTTGATTTTCGGTTACATCTTCTTTTCATTTCTAAGGGGAAAAAAGGAAGAAGGAAAAAGCAGAAAACGCCTCCTTAATAAATATATTTGATAAATTTTTAAAATATTGTTATTCATAATTAATGTAGAATATTATTTGTTCAATGCAAATATTCTTAATAGAAAACGAAAGGCTTATTTCGTCTAATAAGTAAAAGTTAATTTATTATATTAATTTTTAGCTCATTGAAAATTATTTTTGCATAGAGAAATTAAACAATAGCACATTTTCCTATTTAGTGATTCATTATTTTATCTACTTATAATTTTAATTCCTTTCATTTAATTCATTTATAATTTTAAATACCACAAATCACTTATATATACTTATAATTGTTAATACTTTGTTTATTTAAATTATTTTTCATTCAGAGTTTAACAGAAAGTTCATATATAGTGCATTTGATTTTTATTTATCATAATTTTGACATAATTTGATGTTTATTTAATATTAAATTATCCAAAAAAAATCTAATTCTAGTAAAGATTTATTTTTTATAATTTGGTCTATAGAAAGTGTTAAATTGAATTTTTTAAGAATAAATTGATTCTGAATAAGTATTAAATTGATTCAAAATTAGGAGAAGTAAAATCATATGAAATATATATAAATTTTTAATTAAATTTTGGATAAAAATATTAATGATTACAATTATATATGTATAAATTATAATATTTAAAATTAAGTTAAAAAAATGAAATTAAACATGAGTAAAGTATATTTCTCACGTATATTAAAGATATATCATTAGATTTTTTTAAAAAAAGATGAATTTATATTCAATTTATTATCTGTATAAATTAATTTTATGTTATTATTTATTCATCTATTATTATATTAATGAAAAGTTATTAAATTTTTTTTATTATGATTAAAATTTCTTTAATTATTTATACTTTAATGATGTATCTTTTTATATCCTTATAAAATATTTTAAATTAATAATAAATTAAATTTAAACTAAAAAAAGATATATCATTATTTTCACTGAGAAATTTAAGTTCCAAACATCAACATCTTAATTTTGGAATATTCTTGAACCATAAGATTTTATTTGTTTAATTTAGCAACTGATTAATTCTTTCATTAATTTATCTTTGACGAGTTCGGCATGAAGTAATCCTTAATCTAAGGATAGCTCTTCTTCCTTCAAATATCTTCGTCAAACCTCCATTATTACGGGAAAAAATGCGTAAATGTGGAAAGCAGTGACCGAGGGAATTTAAACTCCTCCCACAAAGTCACACGTCTGTAATTCTACCAATATAAGACAGTACTCTCTTGGCCTAACCATAAAAAGTTATAAACACAGCAAAGAAGGGACAGCTAACTAATCACGAGTATTAGTTTAATTACATAATAATACGTGGATTTAAAATTTATTTATTATTAATATAAATAAATTTTATATTACTATTCATTCATATATTATTATATTATTTAAAAATTATTAATTTTTTATTATTAATAAAAAATTTAATTATTTTAATTTTTTTTAATAATATAACATCTTTCAATTCATTAACAGTATAAAATACTTTATATCAAATGGGAATAAAATTGAAACTCATAATATATTATTAGATATTCAATAATGATGGTTGATTTGCATGTCCTTTCTATATTAAAAATAAAAAATTCATACATATATTGGAAGGAATAAGCATTGCATGCAGGAATCAATCCACTCCGCGCAGTCAAGCCTGGCACGGTGGTTATATGGGAAAACAATTTTTTTTTTTTTTTTTAAAAAACATTCCTTAGTGTTTCAATTTAGTTGATGAATTCTTAAAATACAACTAACAAAGACCTAACAAGCTTTTATGAACTACTTATATTTTTATGAGATACTATAATTTTTTTAAAAATAATTTAAAAATGTAAAATTATGTAATAAAAGGTATACCTATAAATGAGTTGTATCATGCAAATTTTTTAAAATTTTATATTTTTCATAAAAATTGTAATATTTTATGAAAAACTACTAAAAATCATATGAATCTTTATAAAGTCACTGGCATCTTTACTAAAACAGTGACAACATTGCTATTTTTTATTTTTTTTTCTTAGTGACATATATTCAAATCTAAACATTATACATGTTATTCACTTTCATTAAAAATTTATAGCTACATTTTTATTTTCACTTAAATATAATTTTAATCCCTCTAAGATATAAATTGTATGATTTTGATTCTTTTAATTTAAAATAATCTATTTTAGTTTTTATAAGTACTAAATTGGTATACTTTTGGTTCTTTATTTGATTTTTATTAATTTTTTTTCCAATTTCTATCAACTCTTGTTTAATTTTCAAACATTCCATGCATTATTTTTCAGATAAATTATTTTTTTAATTTTTTATAAATTATTAACTCTCACGTTGATTCACTTTTTCATATGTAATCTATTAATTACATTCCAAAATTTTAAAATATAGATTAAAATTCTTTTTTTTACTTACATAAAAATCATTTTAGGTTAACACAAATAAAATATCAAGTGAAAATAATCTTATAAAATTAAGGAATTGGTGGAAATCAAATAGAAAGATTAAAACTACATTAATTTAATATTTAAAAGATCAAAATAAATTATTTTAAATTATAAAATTAAAATCAATTAATTTATATTTTAGACAGATTGAAATTTTATTTAAACCTTTATTTTTATTTTTGACATTTGTTAATCAATGTTCTTAAGGATTGATCAAGAAGCATTTAATAATTCTAGGAATATAAATCTTTAAAATTTTTGTAGTCTTTTTTTATTTTACTCTCAATTTTTGTATTTTTATTTAATTCATTTTTTAAACTTGTAAATATGAATTAAATAAAAATATACATTTTAAAAAAAATTATCTTTTCAAAATTATCAAATGTCCTTTAACCGAGAGATTGGTTAACAGACCTCTAATGTGGTCCATTACAATAAATAAACATAAAAAATATTTTAAATTTGGATAAAAGCTGCTATAGTTTTGATTATGATTGTGGCATGTTGATTTAATCATTTAAAATTTATTAACAAGAGTCAAGTTGTATTAACCGCCTCCAAACTTTGCCAAATGTACCAAATCCAATACAAAGGGTCCATAGAAATTTATTACTAAACAGTTCCTAAGAACGACGATTCGCGGGAGGGCCAGACATATCGCGGGTCTGACAATCTTAAATTCAAGGATCCTGCGTTTACTTTTGGCTTAATTATATTTTTCCCCTAAAATTAAAATTAATTACATTTAATCCTCTTAAAAGCCAAATTTTTTATTTTAATCCTCTTAGATTAGATCAAGTAAGATCCAGCTCATTAAATTGCCCCTTTACTGGTGGAAGGAAAAGCTTACATGGCAGTTATTAATCCATGTAAGCATTCTGAAGAGGGAAATAAGCAGGCCTTCTTGCCACCCCATCGTCAATGCAGCTGATTAATTATTAATTAATTATATACTGTTCTTTTTATTTTTTATTATCAATATCAATTAATTGATTTTATATATAAGAAACAATTTAATTTATTTTTAGTAAATTTTTTAAAATTACTTTTTAATATGTTATTATTTACAAAATTTAAAATAGTTAAAAATAAAGAGAGAATTGTGATGAAATAAGTATATTAATACATTCAAATAAGAATAATGAAATATTTATTAGTGAAAAAGAATAATAAAATTAAAAAAATAATATTTAATATTTTATTAAAATTCTAAAATGATGAATAAAAAGAAATGAAAATTTTCTTTAATAATAAAGAATGAAAGAAGTATTTACTAATACAATTAAAAGAATTTTTATTTATGTTTCAATTATGTTCAGTGTGTTTCGTCAAAATCAATAAATGAATGACAACTATCAACTTTACTATTCTTAACATTTGAGAAATTAAAATATTAAAATTTTAATGTGCATAAATATCATAAAACTAACAATTACCTTTTATTTATTGGCTATGAGTAAAGATATGTGATATAATTAGAGCATAGAAAAATTTCTTCCTTACATAGAATAAAATAACCAAAACCACATACTAGTTTATTGTAGTTGCTCACTTTTTCAAATCCAATTTAAATAGGTAGGTTCCATTTTTAGTCTAAGAACTTGAATGTATGACAATAAAACAACCAACGAGCAAGGGTTGTTTTTGCTACTAATCTGACCTTTGACAATGATCACTTTACCATGTCTAACTCATTAACTTATTACCAGAGGTTTACCCTTTATTGTGAACATCTTCAACTTGTATGTGTGCGAGTGTGAAGGAGAGCCAAGTTTAGCATTTTTTCCCCAACCACACTATCAACACCTCATTAAACCACCACTAAATCCAGTCCATCCAACCATCAAACCCAGTCTAATCAATCATAACCCAACTTTTTCCCTCACAACTAAGTTGTGTCTATGACTTTAGAATCGGCTAGCCTTCAACTTTCAATTTGAATTTTGGTATCATTCTCAAGCCAAGAGAAAATTGAAAAAAAAATTGCAAATGAATATTTTAAGAATAGAAAAAATTTTAAAGTGAACTTGGTTAGCATGAATATTAGCATGATTTAGTAACACAGTCATGTAAGCTTTTCCATCAATAAGCAAATGGAGTTAATAAGTTAGACATTATTTGATTTTAAGTAGGCTAAAATAGAATTTTATTTTTAAGTGATCCTAATGTGATGAATTTTAATTTTAAAGTGATCATAAATACAATTAAATCTTTACTTTTCTATTTTCTTTTTTTTTTGGCTGATAAAAGGATAATTTATTAAATGGTGATGTAAGAGATGTTATAGAGTACAATCTGATCCAAATAAGGAGACAATTGAGATAAACTTCCTGCCTATTCTTGACAATTCTAGCGACCTAAATGGTTTCCTTATGGATTATCTTATTGCATCCCATATGACACCACCTTACATAAACATTAGAAAAATTATTAAGTAATGCATAAATAGACTAAAAAAAATGCTTTTCCTTACTATGGATATTTAGCAACTCTTAGTAAGGCATCAATTGCTAGTTTAAAGTCACTTTCCACAATCACTTAATGGTATTGAAGATTGTGAGCTACAAGGATTCCTTCATGGATAGCCAAAAGTTATACATTTAATATTAATAAGCAATAAAAATTTTTGTACCACGTACCTAGCACTTGGCCCTCATAATTACATGCAATAACGACTATAGATGCATGTTCTTTGCTCTAACTATAGATGCATGTCCTTTGTTCTAAGTAGCATCCATATTTATTTTGATTATAGCAAAACCCAAAGTAGCCCAAAATTCCAATCTTGGATTTTGAACATTATTCAGCCTAATAGGGTCATTTGTGTTGTTACCTTTGTTTAGATCATTTAAGCTTCTTCTAGAATGGTTCCTAGCCTACTATCTTTCTTTTCTGGCCTGACCTTTCTGATGGTGGACTTTATCTAGAACAATCATAAAAATTCTTTCCAAACCTATCTTATTGTTGCAATGAACTACCATATTACTCTCCTTCTAAATGCAATGAAGTACTATCATAATGAATGTTACTATTGAATAGTTTTCTTCATTGCCTTGATTTTGATCTAATCTTCCATTCCTTAGCATAATTACCCTAAAGGCTTTTGGTATAAAATTTAAATGCATCTTTTCAATGTTGATTCCCTTAAATTGAAACCACACTAGCCTCATTATTTCAAAATGTTCCATTAGATACAGTTTGGTTTCTGGGTTAATGAAATAGAGAAGGCAAAGAATCGAACTACAATTCGTGAGTTAGCTTAACCTTGCTTTTGTAGGTAATACCCCACTCTTAAATTTACATAGAATTGTTTTTAGTTTTGGATAGATATTGAAATTCCATATTATGCTCCATATGTTATCTTAAATCTATTGATTTGTGAAACTAATAATAATTTTATAGTATGATTTCATTAAGAATGAACTTGAGTTATTTAGAATCTAAACAATTTAGTCCATTCCATTACGTCTAATTAGCAATATCATAATTGCATGAGCTAATTTTTTGAAAATAAGTCATTAACAAATATGGAATTCCATATCTTCTTACTTTATATAATTAATTCAAATGCCATAGTATTTTCTTCTAAAAGTATCCCTTATTTTAATTTTGGGATAAAAGATTTCAATTTGAGTACACATGGATCACTTTTCACTTTGATTTTGTCTCCCTTGCCAAATAGAAAGAATAAATTTTTAGTAATTAATCCTAATTCTTGATTATACTTTTTTAGGCTTAGAACCCTTCCTTTTTTGGTTTCTCTAATAAAGATTTTGATCTAGTATTCATGTTTCATATATTTAACCCAAGAAGATTTCTAGTTTGTAAAAATTTTCCATAAGAATTTCCCCAAAAGGGCACTATTGATATTTTTTAACAATTTAAAACTTAGTTCTCCTTAGTATTTTAGTTTGCAAATAGAATCCCAAGACTTAGGACAAAAATAATGGGAATTTTCTTTTAGAACATTCCATTAAAATCTTTTATAGACTTTATCTATTTTGTCATAAATACTATTAGGAACTTTAAGCGTGGACATAATGTATATAAAAATTTGTTGTAAAATTGAATTGACCATTACCATTTTCTAAGTCCAAAATGGCACATTTTTACACCATCCCATAAGTTTTGATTAAACTTTCCTAATTAGAAATTCAATGTCTTTATTCTTGGCTTTGGATAGGAATAAAGGAGTTCCTAAATATTTTGTATCCCTAGGGAGTTGCTAAAAACTTGATGCTTGAAGTAGTTCTTCTTTAACTTCCTTTAAAGTGTTTTTGGAAAAGAAAATTCTTGACTTTAGGAAGTTCACTTATTGACCAAACTACCCTCATACATTCTAAGAATTTCTCTAGTATTATTAAGATTATCCCTTATAGCTTTTGAAAAAATTATTAAATCATCTATAAACATCGATGATTGATACTTGTACCTCCCTTTAATATCTTAACCTTTTTTTGTAATTTTGCTTGAAATAAAAGCCTTAATAACACTTTTATACATAAGATGAAGAGCCTCAAACCATGATTTGAAAAAAAAATTCTAGATAGAGAGCCATTTAGAAGAACCTTAAAAGAAATAAGTGATATGCATTACTAAATTAATTGAATGAACCTCTTGTTAAAATTAAACAATTCAAGGATTCTTAAAATTAACTTCCATTCCACTCTATCATACACTTTCCTTATATCAATTTTTAAGCTCATAAGATCTCTTATCCCTTTCTTTTTTAAAACCTAGTAGACCACTTTTTAAGCCAACAACCTATTTTCAACGATCCATTTAAAAGTAGATTGAATTGGAGAAATAAGTTTACTTATCAATAGTCTTCACCTATCCACTAAAATCTATGATACAATCTTATAAGCTAAGTTACAAAAGCTAATAAGTCGAAATTCATTAAATTTGTTAGCTTCTTAAGTTTTGGAGATCAATACTATGAAAGTTTCGTTAATATTGCATAATTAATAACTCAAATTAAAAAATTTTGCCCTATTTGTGGTAATTGGCTACTAATGATATTCTAAGCATTTTTAAAAAACAAGGTATTCATATTGTCAAATATTAGAGCTTTCAAATTTGGTTGTTGTTCTAGTGTTTCCTAAATTTCCTTTTCAATAAGGATATCATATAATTGATTGTTTTGCTCTAAGAAAAAACTTCCTAAATTAGCCTACTAAGATCATCCAGAATCATGCATTACTTGTCTTGAACAAATCTTCAAAGCTTTTAACAAAATATTCTTTTATATCTTTGCTTTTGTTTATCGATATCCCATCTTCTATTTGGATACTTGATATGTTCTTTCTTTTATGTCAAACTATAATAGATATGTGATAGAACTTGGTATTTCTCCCTTCATCATTTATCCATATTTCCCTAGATTTTTGGTAGTAAATTTCTATTTGTTGTGCATATTATTCATGAATTTCCCTTTTTAGTATGCTTTCCAACTTATGGTTCTTAGCATTTGGTTTTAGTTCTTTCAATTTCTCTAAAGCTTCTTGAAGCTGTTTAATCATAGTATGATAAAAACTAAATAAGGCCTTTCTAGTTTCTTTAATTTTAAACATTAGATTATAAGCAATAAAACCTTAAGTTTATTTATTCCAAGCTCCTTAGATAACACTTAAGTAAGAAAAGCCTCTAAACCATGCTAATAAGAATTTAAAAGGTATTTTACCTATATCTTTCTCAAAAGTAGTAATTAAAGCATAATATGATATTCTAATAGTAAGATGTAAAACTACAACCTTTAGAAATAGAGTTCTCCATTCTCTATTGCATATTGCTCTATCAAGTCTCCCCCTTGATAGCTTACATACTTAATATGCTATTATCCCTTGTAAATTCATAATCTTTAAAGTTAATTTCTATCACTCCTATATGTTAGAAAAAAAGCATAAAATGTTATATCATTAGAATTCCTAACTATATAGCTCTCTTGTTTATCTTACTGGTGTAATAAGTCATCAAAGTCTTTAAGAACCACCTAAAAGGCATTAAGACCACTTTGAATGTCATACAATTTATCCCAAAGTGCATGTCTATCATAGGAGTAAGGAGACCTATAAACTAATGTTATGAACCATTGAATATCATTTTTCTCCTTAGTTAAAACACAATGAAAAACTTATTCATCAATGCTAAACGTATCAATTCTAAGTCTTTGAACCCAAAAAAGAGCCAGACCACCTCCATAGCCTTCAACAAGAATCATTATGTAATCTGTCATTCTAATTTTCCTAGCAACATATTTAATTTTACTAACATCCACTTTTATTTCTATATGAAAAACACAATCCGATCTGTTTTCTTTAACCATGGCTTTAAAGACCTTCCTTATTATGGCTTGGTTAATTCCTCCACACTTATAAGATAAGCATTTTATGGACCCTTTGAGGGCATGATATGGCCCACCTTTTCAGCCTTCTCAAGAATAAATGCATAAAATGTTATTATATTGTCATTATTAATACTTGCTTTATTTTTCCACTTTAATATAGGCACTATTCTTTTTAAACTTTCATTATTTTGATCAGCTAAATTCAAACCTAAAACTTCTAGTTGAAAACTCTAGTTCTTCTTATGTTTCTAAGTTGCTCATTTCTTAACTTCATCTTGAACCATTTCTTTCTCGCATTTTCTACCTTGCATTGCCATATTTGTATTAAGGGTAGCATTAAAACTTCTAAAATTTTGGATATGTTCCAGATTGGCCCTAGAATTTACTAATTTTTCAATAACATATTCTTCTAACCAACCTTTATCAAAGCAAGGGTTAATCTAGCATAAGCAGTTGAAACAATGATAAGATCTTTATTTCTTCTATAATTTATTAAGGGTTGTACCATTAATTATCTAGACTTTACTTTAGAAAAGGAAGTCTTTTTACATTATTATTTATGGACATTAAGGCTAATTGAAGACATTTATCATTTGAATCCTTAGCTCCTTTTTCATCTATTTTTACAATAATTTTTTTTAAGTTATAATAAGAAATTTATTTTAGGCTTTAAAGCCTTTTTCTTTAAAATTATCTAGTTTGTTTAAAGACTTTTCCATTATTTCTTTTAAACTTTTACTTGCTCAAACACATTTTCATAGCCCATATTTTTTGTTCTAATCAACTTCTTCCAAAGGTGATTTAGGATTTTTGCATATTCTTTGATCATATATAAGTATATAGCAATTATAACATAGGTTCTAGATTTTTTTTCATATTTGAAAGTAACCTTTACTTTGCCATTATCTCCCTTTCTTAACTAAAAACCTAATGACAATCCTTTATAATATTAACCTAAGCTTTTATTTTAACGAAAGCTCTTATCATATTGCTACTAGCTAGTAGAATTTCAACCTCTATAAGTTTTCCTACCTTTCACTAATTTTTTAGACATTGGCCTCATCCATATACTCTAATGGTAAATTATGTATTTGAATCCATAATTGTGTTATATTGAAATTGACATCCTGAATGCTTATTGTAGGATTCCATACCTAAAGATTTAAAAGTTGGCTCATGATGTTCTGAGTATCTTTTAACAATATGCTTTAACGTTATTCCTTTGAATCCAAAGTAAAGAAATAAGTATTGAATCCACCATTTGTAATGGTGAATTCCTCCAACAAAGACCACCTTTTGTAAATCATATCCTTTACTATTCCTCTATTAAGGGCTTTGGAGCATATAAATTTCTCGATTAGCATATATTTTGATTGAAAAAGACTCTTATTTGGTTATAAATCTAAAACCACCTCATCATTATCTATTTGTTCTTGTTATGCCAGGGTATTTTCCATGATTATTTACTATTAAGATTATAACTTTACTAATCATAGGGTCAATCATTGAATCCTTGCACTGATATTTTCCAATCAATATAACTTTTGATTTGTACTAAATATTGATGGTAACATTAATATGAACTTCTACTATCATTAGTAGCTATATAAATATTGCCTTCCTAAAAGTAAGGTTTCAAAATTTCTCCTTTAATGAGAAAAGTCCTTTTTGTTGCATCATTTACTTTTCTATTTTCACTCTTTACTTCACATCCACTAAAAAAATTACTTTAAACCATGCTTTTTATTAGAGTAGAAACTCATATATACATGTAATTGCTTGTACTATATAAAGATATTTAAAATAATCTTTTAAATATCAAATAATCTATAGATGGGTAGGTAATGCAATAATTATAATTGTAATTACTATAAGTAAATATTTAAATGTGTTAATTCTTATATTTTTTTATAGGCTTTATGTTTAGTTGTTACATCTAACTTTTAATCGGCATGAGATTTATGAAAATGTAAAAAATTAACACATTTTAACAATTGAATGCAATATTGCAACTATAATTATTACACAAACCCTAACTCATAAAAAACTCACGCATTTAGACAACTAGATATTACTAGATCCAAACTAGTAAGTGTTAGTGCTTTTAAGGATCCATCATAATTAATAAATAGAAAAATTCATGTTAATTGGGCTTTTGGTGATAGTTAAAATAAACAAACTATAAAGGTGCTAAAATCTAATATATTTTATTAATAGGTATAGATTATGTGATGGATAAGATCTATGACTTGATTTTATTATTTAAGTAGGGTATTTACCTTACTAAAATACGTCTTTAGTTTTTCTATTACATTAAAGAGAATAGGTTCTTATGCATTTTCTCATAGAGTTATAGAAAAAGAGGTTTTAGCTAAAGGAGGGCAACCTTATAATGTTTATTATTGATTTTAAGTAAATAAAGAAAGATGAATTGCACTATTGATGATTTGAAGATACGAGAATCTAGTCCAATTATGAATATATATGATCTCTAAGTAGTTATAAGAGTAATTTTATAATATTTTCTTACTCTATGATTAAATTTTATCTGTGTAACCTAATCACAACCAATATGAAACACCTTTTCTAGTTTCCATAAGCTTAATCAATTAACTATACAAACTTTAACTGAATAAAAATAAATTAAATCCTATAAGAACTAAAGGTGTCACGGATTTCCAAATAAATAAGGTTTTCTCTATTTTTGGGACACTAGAAAGGATTACTGACCCTAAATTATAGACCTATGAACCAATGGATAATTTCCAATATAACTTTTACATAATTCTAAATACAAGACAACATTATATTTACAACTTAAGACTTAATCTCAATTGTCAAATTCTCTCTAAAATGCCTTGGACATTCGCATAAGCAATATAACTTAATATATTCAAGTTAATTCCTAAAAATATTTTAAAATAAGAAAAAAATCAGTTATATAAACTCAATGAGTGTATATTTATAAAGAAAAATATTATTAAAAATAAACTAAGAATAATCCAAATAGTTTCATTAGATAATCATTGAATGGTTTTATCTCACCTAATAATCAAGTTACTATGCTTTTCAACTTATATCTATTTCAAGAATTTCATATAGACCAAAGTAATAGTATGAAGGGTCTTTTACAACCTAATAATTACACATCTTATTTATAGTAATAAAGAGAAATCATTTTAATAACACAGATGGAGTAAGGCTCCTAATCATACTATTTTACACATAATTATTTGAAACTTGTATTTCAAATTCTAATCAATTCAAGAGGCTTATGCATGGTTAATTCACAAAATAACAATATTACATAACAAGGTGAATAAAATACATGCATCCAAACCATTATGATCACACATATATATACGTATCTACCTTATGACTTTCAATTTAACCTTATACTTAACCTCTTTTTCCATCCTTGTTCCTTCTGTGCTAACTTAATACTCTACCTGCCTCTCTATTAGGATATTATCAACTATTAGTTAGATAACCCCCAATACAACTCCCCCAAATTGTATATTAATATGCATTCACATTCTAATCCATGATTTCATCACATGTCATGTGATCTCATTTTAACATAATAATTATGTCATATGTCATAATCATTAAAATAACAATTCTTTTTAAGTGTGATTCATACTAATATTACAAACAATAACCCCTGCACCTCTTTTGTGTGTACATAATTCATACATATAACCATCATAAAACATAATTAAGTAACAAGAGTACTTTATCTTTATTGCAAGGTTTCAAAAAATATGAACAATTATACTTTACAAGTTAACATATAAATATATATTCACTATATTAAACACCATAACCACTTCATTATAAGATTAAATGCTAATTAATGCATGGAATTTAAACTTTAATACACAACAATTCAAAATTTGGTGGTTATATCAATAATCAAGTATATATGTAAAAATATGTGAAGTTTATATGCACCATGGGCAAAATATAAAATTAATTGAAATAAGAAGTTTGGAATAAGATATACATTAACTTTCATAGGCAATCCTTTTTAAGAATCCCCAAGTAATCATATTCATTATTCCTTTCTTCCTATTGGTCAATTTATAATGATAAATTATAAGTATACTAATATTACTTATTCCTTTTGCAGAGATTATTACTTTTGACTCTATTTATGTCACTTCACTAGCTTGAATCATAACTTTCTTATTTTTCCAAAGTTTAATCATAAAATCATAAATATGTCAATGTATAGAATCTCATAGATTAAAATCATTTAAGCAAAAATATTACGACTTGATGCTCTAAGAAGACTTTAATCATATCACTAGAGTAATCTCAGCACTTGATTTCTAATATTTCTAGCTTTATCTCAAGGAATCATAAATTACATTTTTTAGGGATTTTTTGAATCTAGCTCCAAACATAAAAAATATTAATGTTTAATTATCTAGATATGCTTACCTTCACCTAAGGAGGTCGTTGATAACTTAGCTGGGGATGATGAAGTGCCAAATACTGGTGGCAAGTAGTGCGCGATAACCTTGTTTTATGCTAATTCCTAGTAATAATCTTGCAAATTCATCAACTATCATTCATAGAAGTTAAAGAAGAGGAAAGGAGGAAGTGAGCAATTGTTTAGTAGTTAGAGGGAACCACACATAATGATAATAGAGAGATAAAGAAAATTAAGTGTGAGGTGTAAAAAGAAAATGAGGAAAATGAGGTAGGAGAGAGAAGAGGCAAAAATAGAAAAAGGGAGTTAGGAAAGAAATAATACAACTATGGGTTTTGATCCCATGTTCCTCATGTATTTTTAGCTATTTTTGGATCATATCATAACCATTTATCTTTTCCACTAATCCTATCCACACACTTCCAAGCATTAATTCTTTTAAAATTTTCTCTCTTATGATAAATGCCACAATATTCTAATACCTTTAAAGCTAAAAAATAATTATTTCAAAGTCCTAAATTTTTTGGAAAAATTATTTAATAAAATATATACATATATTTTCATAAATCATTACCCTCACAAATTAAATATTCTTAATTTTGTGATAAAATCACTATAAAAATTATTTAGACAATTTTAGAAACTAAGACCTTGACTAAATAAATAACTTTTCAAAATATTACCATTAATTAAATAAGCACCTTAGAGCTTTAAAATAGAAATATTTTAAACATTAGTTTAGCATACTACACATAATTAAAATTCTTAAATAATTTTATAATGAAATTATAATTGAATTCTTGAAATTAAAATTATAGCTAATTAAAGTGAAATTTCATGTGAAAATATTGGCTCTCTCTATATCAAAGTTACCAATTTTTAAATGCAATTAATTACTTCTAGTTCTATCTAAACCTTATATGCATGAATATATATATATATATATATATATATATATATATATATATATATATATATATATATATATATATATTACTATTAGTTTTGCCATAATATGTTTGTATGCTATGATTTATGTTACTAGAATATCAATGTGTGCACACACACACATATCTTATTTTACTTTTGTGTGTTTGGCCTTAGTTTCCCATATGCATTAAAACATTGAAGCTACCATATATGTACCTTTGAATATTGTATACTTCTTGCATAAAAAATCTAGTATGTTTATTTTTGCATATTATATATACATGGATGATGTGATTCCATCCAATCACTGTATGTATGTTTAGCATAGAACTTGTAGGAATCCTTTATTAGTGTTGTGAATGTGGTTAATATATATGTGACTAGTTTTATTTTTGGGTGCATCATCCCAAAACTAGAACCTTTTTTCTTTTCTTTTCTAAAAAAGAAAGAATAATAGGAAACCTAGAAAATGATTTGATTTAGGTTTACATAAAACATTGAACTTGAAAATTATAAGATAAGATAGCTACAATAATTTTAAGAACATTATTAAAAGGAATCATTTTCAACCTAGGAAAATAGGATTAAGCTCCCTAAAATTTTGAAACCACCAGAACCATTGGGAGAAGTTTTGAAATTTTTTGAAAAATAAAAATAAATATGTTTTAGGATTAGATTTTTGTTAGGTTAGATAGTGTTTGGTAAGGTAATAAATCTAGGTAAAAAAATCATGCAAAAAATGTGCAAAATGGTTTGAAAATTGTTCGAGTCATTCTCATATTAGATCTAAGTCTTGTGACCATGTGTAAAGCCATTTAGGTTAGGAAAATAGCCAACAGTGCTAGCTTGCTAGTTTTATATATAAGCTTTATGCATGTAGGTCATGTGCTACCATGTTAGTGGTTTTTGGGCAATAGTTCTTGTACCATTGTGCTCTACACTTTAAGCACTATCCAATAGGTATTTTTCCAAATTTTTTGGAATAAAAATATTTTTAGTTTTTTTGCCTATTTTATTTAAATATATAAATAAGATTATTTTGAGTTCAAATTTTTCTATATGATTCTTATAATATTAACCACCTATTGAAATTTCATATATTTTAAACATTGTTTGCAAAATGTAATAATTTTTGGAATAGTATTACATTTTATAAAAATTATTATATACTCGAATTTTATGATCATGTAATAATTTTTGAAAAGAAAAAAATATTTTAAATTATTTAAGCAAAATACTATATTGATATATTAAATTAACCTTTGATGTTATGTTATTAATATAGTATGTTAACAATAATATAAGTATAGAGTTAGATATTATATTCTTAGAATTTTTAAACACCCTTCGATATTAGATTTTATAAGTATAACGCTTAACTATTGTATTATGTTGTAAAGTCTTAAATGTCTTTTTGTGTTAGATTTTATAATATAATATTGAATGTGATTGCATCGATTAATTTTTTGAGAAAAATATTAGCTTGATTAAGGTATTGATATACATTAAGTGATTGGGACATTTCCCTCAATTTTATGTTTGTGCAATAAAATTTTGTAAGAAGGCTAAATATGATGGATTACAATGAATAAGGTTAAATTCCAAAATTGTATTTGGCAATTTTACAAAGAGAACCCAGTATTAATATGAATTTAAATGTATAAGTAAAAGAGGAACATGAAAAATGGTTGCATTCAAATTGGGTCAGTTTGATAATCATTATAGATAGAACCATTACATAAAGCATTCCTCAACCAATGAATACCTTGATTATTTTGTCTTCTATTGTGGAAAATTCATAACTTTCAATAAAATGGGTTATTAATTAAGAAAATAACCTATAATGAGGTAGTTAGAAATTTATTGATTGTTATAAGCCTAAAGAGCACAAAAGGTTGATATGATGAATAGTTTTTAGACTTGGCATACATTGGAGTTGTTTACTCTAGGTTAAGATATTTTAAATTTTGGTGTGACACTTAAAAATATAAGTGGATAGTCAATAGACTAATATCCATTATTAAGTAAAGAAAGACATGAGAATGAAAAAGTTTAAATAAATAACCTTATTTCTTGTGGTTGACTTCAAAATAAAAGAGCTTTTAAGGAATAATCATAAGGATTCTCACATGATATAAACAAAGGAAGGTGATTACCTTATGCCCATAAGACATAAGAAAGTGTGTTAAAGCTAGAAATGATTGTTTGCTTTTATAATTTGTTTTGTACTGGAAACATAAAATATTTTCACTAAGAAAACTTATTTTTTCCTAATTATCATTTTTAAAGGAACGAAATTTGTTTTGATGTGTTTATTTAGGTATATATTTTAATAGAGTTGTATTAGGGTTTTGCAAAATCCAATTTTTTTAAAATACAATCCTAAAACCATCTCTAAGACTTAGTTAAACAAATCTATTTAAAGGATGTTCATGCATAGTAAAAACTATCAAATACTGTAAAAGGTGCTAGTTAAATATAAAGTATAATGACCCCATTATATGTATAAATTGATAAATTCACTTTTATCATTCTATGGTTTAGTTCAGTGCAATTAATGGGGTAAAATAGTTATGAATCTTCTTTTAGGAATATTCCATAAAGATTCTTTATCTATCAGAGTGTATTATAGCCATTGAATTTAGAAATAAGTTAAACTTCTCATTAGTAATAAGTTATTCAAAAATAAATATAATTTTGAGTTTAAAAAAGGATCTCAAACAAAATTATGATTTCAAGAGTAGGTTAATTGGTAGCTAAAGGACTATACTTAAAAGGAAGACATGGATTATCAAAGACTTTCTCTTTCCTTATATTTTAAAATTCACTTTAAATTATTATGGTATAAAGTAGCTCATTTTGATAGGTGGCATGTTCATTGGAGAATAAAATCACTTTCCTAGATTGTGACTTAATAAAAATAATTTGAAATAGCTAGATAGTTTCCAATAAAAATATCTGTCTATACAATTATATCTCAATTTAAAGGTTGTAATTTCTCTTAGATTTTGAGGAAAGTAATACAGATTAGCACAATATGATAATTATAGGTATTTTGATAATTTTAATTTTACACAATGATGATATTTTACTAGTCGGTGATAATATGGATGTGTTAGTGGAAACAAAGTGAATAAATTAAATTTAAAAGGATTAGGAGTACCTCTTTGGATAAATAGATGTTAAGGTCCTTTATGAGATGTTCCAAAGGTATTTGGTTTGTTTCTATAGCTATGATTAGAAAAGGCTTGACATGTTAGTGTGTTCTTATGTTTGGTAAGCCCAATGTTTTCAAAGAAAATAAATGATAATGAATATTCTATATGCATCAAGTTACATAGATTTAGTTAGTTAGTTAGTTGTCCTTATGATTATGGATCAGTAACAGGACATGTGTTTGGAGGAGTTGTGTCATGGAAAAATATTGAGCAGTCATTGCAGCAACCTCTATTACAAGGATGAGGCATGTCATATGTTACAAATGTGCTATTAAGTTGATAAATTAAAGGTTTTTTTTATCTTAACTAATTTCTATGTCATAATAATATTGTTGCCATAGTCTTCTTTTTAAATAATAAAATCTTTATGAGCATAAAGGACTTTAATTTAAAGTATTAGTTTATGAAAGAGAAAATACATGAGCATATTACTTGTTTTTCCCCGAATTATACGCTCATAAATCTACTAACTAAAGGCTTACGAGTAAAGCATGATTATATAAATAATGTAATGTAGCTTAAGCTTTTTTAGTATTTTAGGTTAGTGGGAATATTTTAATATAAGTTCATGGTTATCTCAAGATATATTTAGTCAAAATACTTATAATGAGATATTCATATTATTGCTATATATTTTGTACACATTATGGGTTATGGCGTGTGATTAGAGATATTTAGATTTTATCTTATTATTATGTTGAAAATTTTAGTTCTCATTTGGCATCTTGGAAAGATGTTAGGATCATTGTGTAAAGATCTATATATAATCACATAAAATCGTGTAAATCTTGTAGCGTACACTTTGAGATTATTGGTTGTATTGGTTAGTAAGGTGTAAGTATTTAATATATTTGATATTAATATCCCTTTGGATATATCATTCTATATTATTAAATGAACATGATTTCGACTTAGACCTATGGGTGCAAGAGTATTGTTTTATATTAATATTAATATTTAAATAACCATTATTTATAAATTATGGGGGTTCAAGTGAAAGATTGTTAGTATTTTGTGGGTCCATCATAATTAATAAATATAAATATTCATGTTAATTGGGCCTTTGGTGACATTTAAAATAAATAGATTATAAAGGTATTAGAATCCAACACATTTTACTAACGGGTATGAATCCTATAATGGATGGGATCCATGACCTAATTTTATTATTTATACAGAGTTACAGTAAAGGGGTTTTAGCTAATAAAGGGTAACCTTAAAACATTTGCTATTCATTTCAAGTAAATAAATGGAAATAAATTGCACTGTTGATGATTTGGAGATACAAGAATCAAGTGTAATTGCTAATATTTGTGATCTCTAAGTATCTATTAGAGCAGTTTTATAATATTTTATGTGATTCAATTTCATCTATATGTCATGCCATAATTAAAAGTCACAATCTAGTTTTGTAATGAAATTAAAATTAAATTCTTGTAGCAAGTAGTTTAATATTTAATTTTTTTTTAAACATCTTAATGTAGTACTTTCAATGTATATAATTTTTTTTTGTTAGAGAGTGTGAATAATCCACATTTAATTTGAACACAAGTCTAGTATAAATTAATTTTATATTACTATACACTTATATACTGTCATGCTAATAAAAATTGTTGAAATTTTTATCATTAAAAAATTTAATAATTATTATTACTTTTTAATGATGTGTTATATATATTCTTATTTATTAATAGCATGAAATACTTTAAAATAAATTGAATTTACAACTTTTTGGTAAATTTTAATTTCTTATTACCTAAATTTTGTATCTCTATTTTTCCTGGTAGGAATATTTTCAAAGAAATACTAATAAATAAATAAAACATCTTCCAAAAGTGTTTGTCAATTCCCTTATAATATAAGGAAAAATTACTCTCATTTACCACCTTTATTTTGGTTGAATATGAGAGGAAAAAAATTTTGGAAACAAAAATGTAAAAAGAAATGTCATTTCTCTCTTAATGTTAAAAAAATAGATAAAAAAATTAGGGAGAAAATAGTTAGAAGGCCCGCAAAATAATTTCTTCTTAACACATGAAGAGAAAATGAATAGAAACCGTTAATTTATTCTTTTTCCCTTAAGTTCTATAATAGAAACAACTTTTTCAAGGATAAATTTGTAATTTTACACTTAATCAAATAAAAAATTATAGACAAATTATATTAATCCCTTTAAAATTTAATATAAATACATTTATGTTCTTTCTATTTTTAGAAGCATACATTGATCTTTTATATATATATATATATTGTTGTTTAACTTTTTTTTCTATGTTAAACATATTCAACACTTATATTTAAAAAATAAAAAATAATATGTATTTCTAAAGGAGCGAGAATATAGGAATTAAATTAAATTTTTAAAAAATTACATAATTTATCCAAAAACTATCAATCTTTTATTTTCTCTCGTTATACTTTAACTCCTCCCAATAACATGAAAGAAAACCATTTTGGCACTATTTATCAGTCTCTTTTTTTCTTCTATTCTTTTTTTTTTCTTTTTTTGTTTTCAACTCAATTTTTACACCCATCCGGATGAAGGCTAAGAATGAATCTAGTAACAACAAGACTGTCAACGCTCATCATGATAAAATTCGTCATACAAAATTTCTATGTTTTTTATTGTATTTTACATAGGCTCCTAATCATTTTAGTTTTATATTAAATTTCTAATGTTCTAAGATATTATTTCTCAAATGGAATGCATCATTCATCTTATCAAGTCTTTATTATCAAGCCTGTCCTAATTAATTAAGCAAAAAGGAAACGTCCCTAATTGGAATTATACTATCTGTGAACTTAGATGATCTATATAGTTGTTGATTAGGTTTCAACTTATCATTGGCGAATTGATATGGTATTTGGTAAGGAGATGGTGAACAGATCTTGAACTAATAATTTTTCTTGATTTTAAAATTATACCTTCACTCAATAAATAGAAAAGTGAATTATTCTCATTTCAATATATTTACATTTATATTTTTATTAGATTGACTTAGTAGGTTAAGGAATGAGAAAAAAATACTTACTAGGGCTATATTACAATAATTTTAAGTATTGCTTTAAAGAAAGTTTAAGGTGGGATAGATTATTTTATTTTAAAATTAGGACATGTCATTAGCCTTTTTAAAATCTTATCGTAATATTTATAAATCATATAATTTTAGACATGTAAAATAAGCTTGGAGTTCAAGGACTTTGCGGGTTACCCATAGTCATAAGTAGCTTGTGTGCAGCTCATTTGTCATGCAAGCTTATGTGGGTTACTCGTGCAGTCATGGGCTTTTATAGGCAAACTCATGGGTACCCATAAATCTATTTTTTAATTTTTAAGTATTCTAAATTTTTTTTAATCTAATCCACTTCAATGTTCAATGATATAGTATAATTTTTTTAATTTTACTTAACCGATTCATTATGCAAAATAAAAAAGTCTAATTAATCAATTATAATTTTAAAAATTAATTTTTAATTCAATTTATTTTAATGTTCTCTTGAAAGTTTTTTGTACCATCCACTACATTTAAGATTTAATTTCCCATTTTTGAGTGTATATATCTAATGATATAATCAATTTTACTAAAAAAAAAAAGAAGCACTTTGCTTACAGGCTTGTTACAAGTACCTTTGGATTTAACCATCTTGACTTATAAAAAATGTGGGCAAAGTGGACAAATGAACTTGGCCACCTCATATTACATTCCTATCTAATTCATTAATGTGCAGAACTTGAGTTTAAAATATGATTGAGAGTGGAATTTGAATTTAAAATATTATTAACAAAAAATAACAAAACACACAAATGAATTAGTCCAAATAAAATTATAATTCTAAGCATTGTTATCTATAAGTATTGCTTTAATAAGAATTCATCATTATTTTTTTATATTTCCAATGAAAATTTTTTTATGCAATATTTAATGATGACAAAAAAAAATATAATTGCATATGATATTCTCTGAAGTATTTATTTTTCTCCATCTTTTGAGTTCAATTTTAAAATTTTGTATATATTATAAAAAATTTAATATTTAATAAAAATGTATCTAGTGTCAGCACTATAGTGTATAAAAAAAGCATTTAGTGTTAGTACTCCAACCCCTTGTTTGGATAAGAAGAAAATAGAGGGGAAAGAAGAGAAAAATTTCAAATTCAAATTAGAAAGAAAATAGAAGAGAAAAAAATTTTAAAATTTGAATTGTTGAGAAAATTCTAAGCACAAATTTAGTATCTAATATTTCTCTTCTTTCTCTTTTTTCTCCATTCAAATATAAGAAAAGAAAAAAACTTAAAAATTTCTTTCTTCCATAATTTCTTTCCCTCCATCCAAACAAAGCCTAATGGGGGAGTTGATATTGCCTAATTTTGTACTATAACGTTAGATATGTTAAGTAAAAAATTATAATTTTATAAATTATATCTAAAATATTGATTTTTAAATAATTATTTTCTAAAAATATTAAAAATATACATGTTATATATTTCCTTGTAAAACATGCATCACTCACTACTAAGGATGGCAAAAATATCTATACTCAATAGATCTTATCCAAACTAATAGATATTTATCCAATGAGTCCTATTTAAATTGGATTTACTCCTTAATGATTTGGGTTTAGATCTATCTATTAAATATCGAATAGATCCTAGGTGCTTTTTGAATATCATATTGGACTTATTATAATATTAATTTATATAATACATGAATTTATTTTTTGTAAATATTCAAGGGATCATATATTCTTGTTGAATATTATATTAGATTTATTTGAATAATATATTTTATAATTAACTTATTATTATATAAAAATTAATATTATCTCATATATATAGATAATGATATTGTGATAATTTATTTAAAATAAATAATATTAAAACACTTAAATTTATATTAAATTATAAATATATTTCAAAATAATATTTATTATTTTATAATATTAATTTTTATAATATAAGAGTATGTCATAAAAATACAAATTAATAAATAATTATCCCTAAGTTAAAGTTAATAATGACACAAATCCATAATTACCTTAAAACTAATATGGATAGTATAGATGAGTCAAAATAAAAATAGATATAAATGAGAAATAAATATGATCATTCATAATAGTTAAGTATGATTATTACTAATAAGAAAAATAAAATTTCATTAATTTATATAATTATCATATATTATAATTATTATAATTTATATAGTTAAAAAATCATGATGAGAAATATAAAAATATACACATATGTAAATACATATATTACTCTCCTTCTTTAAATTTTTTTATAAAAATCTTATATTTTATGAAAAATCTTATGTAGGATATTTAAATTAGTAATTAAATAAAAAAAATTTAAAATTTGAAAGATCAGATACTTAATGTTGTTAAACTTACATATTTTAAATTTATTTAAAAATATAATACTAATTTTTTCCAGTCTAAGTAGATCTTATTGGGTTTTACCCATTTAGATCCTATTAGATATTTTTAAGTCTTAGGTTTAAAACAAATTTAATGTTTTAGGTTTTTAGGTTTAACGTTTAGGGTCTAAACCTTAAACCCCAAGTCTTAGGTTCGGTTCTTGTTAGGTTTGGGTTGGGTTTACCCAAATTCAATCCATTGCTATCCCTGCTTATTACTATTTTTTCAACCTACTCTCTTTATACCCATTCTCAATCTACTCTCACTAACAATAGTATTATCATTGTCATTAATAATATAGGTGGAGAACTCGCATATCATGTTGTTTCTCATTTATGAACTACATTGTAATTATACACTACTAACCCTTTTATATATGTTCCTGACTATGTTTAGAGTTTTTTTTGTTATTTAAAAAATTATATATTTATCAATAAATTTAAGTACATTTGTGCACTTTCTAAAAATTATTTTATTTAAAAAATTAAAAAATTTAAAATATTATCTATTTAATATAAGCAAATTTAGGTATGGTATTTTATTCATGAAATTAGATCCAAAGAAATTCTATTATAAATTAATTTAAGGTAAATAAAAATATGTAATAGTGTAATAATTCTTTCATAATTATTATCACTTTAGTTATCATATCAAGTAGCAAAAGAGAAAATAGAATTATATAAATAATTGTGCTTGATATAACATATTATCATAGTTGTTATGAACTTAGCATATATCACATAGAATAAATTAATTTAATGATTATATAAACTATATTTTTTTTAAAAAATTAATATAATTTTTTCTTCTTCTTCTCATCCACCATTACTTTGTAAGGATTCCACAAAATAAAAGTATTCATATTTACATCATGACATAATATATAATTTATGCTTTTTGAATGACTTGTTAAAGTGATGAGTCTAATGCATACTAAAATTATTTAAATCCTATAATTGACACTAACTTTGATTTATGTTTAATTTAAATTTAAATTATGAATATTTTTATTTTAATTTAAAGATATTTATTAAGTAATCAAACTTCGAATAACCATAGATAACTATCTGAATAAATTTGTGTAATATAATCATGCAATTATTCTTTGGTTTTAATAAATCAATTCTTATTTAACAACATTTCAACCTAACATAAAAAAATTTTAAAAAATTAATTGAATAGTTTTTTCTTGTATTTTTTATTTGAAATTTGAAAATTAACTTTTCAAAATATATTAAACAATAATATTATGCTGGAATTTAATTCTAATTAATTCTAATTATAAAATTAAATTAGATTAAATTCCTATTATGGATCACTTAATACAAAAATGTCAATGTGTTAATAAGATTTGACTACCTATTAGTGATAATTAAGTTTAGGTGGAATTATAGTAATTATTCCTAGTAACTGAAATGGCTAAGATTCAGTTATGAATTAGTTTCTACTCAGTTCAGTATTTTCTATAAATATAAAGTCAATCTATTCACTCCCCATTAGTGATAAATTTTCTCTCAAAAATAGTTTGGTCTAATAAAAGGAGTGATTCCTGTTTATCGTTTATAACAATGGATTCAACAAGTACTGCTTTACTATAATCTTATCTATGTTTTAATATTACACTTTTTCACATAATTCAATGAGATTATTTTTCACTAAAATTCAATAATTGGTATCAAAGCTATCTGAATATGTAGATTTACAAATTAATTAATTTTGAATAATTTTATATTATATGATAAATTTTTTTATGGATCAAATTTGCTATAAATGTTAATAATTTCATAACATTCAAATTATTACTTTATTGTTATAATATTATATGATTATGCACAATGATTAAAAAATCAGATCGAACTAGACAATTAAACCACAAAATCGATGAATCAATCTTTCAATCGGTTTGGTTTAATGAAAAAATCATTTGTAGAAAAAATCAGCCTTAAAATTAATGAACTTGTGTGGAATCATGTAAATCATTTGAGCCAGCAGTGGGTCTAACAGTTTAAACAACTCCAGCTTTTTTATTTTTTTTAAGCATGAAACTCCTAAAACGATGTCATTTTGAGGAGTTTTAATGTCCAAAAACATAAAATCTAATCTGGCATTCTCCCGAGTCCTTTCCCTATTGCCAAAATCTGTATTGGAACAAAGACTCAAATAGTGAAACCTATTCTGTTATTATCTTTTTGATCAGTAAAGCTTGCTCTCTTCAAGTTTCCAATGTGTGAAGTTGCAAGTTTCTAGCTCTCTTTTCCGAGTTCATAGTAAATCTTCCCTTTTCATTTTTTTCTTTCCTTTCCATTGTAAACCGTTGAAATATTTTTTATTCTCATCTTTGAATCCCAAAATCATTCTGAGAATAGAAAAATAGTTACATCTTATAAAGTAAGAGATTTGCAATAATAAGTATTTGTTAATGTTATACTTGTACAGCCACATTCACTTTTTATTTGTTAATGCAATAATTAGTATCCTATTGCTTTGGTACGCTTTATGAGTGTGCTTTTTCCTTGGATGATTTTGTATTTACCATGTAATTTAGGGATAATGGATAGTTATAGGACATGGTAGAGTGATTTTGAAGGCTACTTTGTGCTGTGCTCAAGGCACAGTCCTCAAAATGGCTGTTGCTGGCTCTAAGATTGAATTCTACTAAGGAGGACTGAGCCGGTGATACTTTATAGCTTTCTTCCTTTAAGTAAATGTTACTTGATAAAAAATATGTGAAGATTTTGTGCTTAAAATTTTCACGTTGTGTTTGGTTTGTGAAGTTATTTCTACCTCTGGAGTTTGGTTTTAGTTAATAAACATCCATCTCCACAATCTTGATGTTCTCTTCTATGCCTCTATCCATTTCTTGAATTCACAAATCTAGGAAAATGCCATTTTCTTTATTAATATTAGCTAATCAGATATAGGAAACAAAAGAATATTAGATATCTGAATTTAAGTGGTATGATTATCGAAAACCATGTTCTTTCACAATTATTAACTTCTAAATTCCAATGACGTGGGAAGAAGCTTCCAATTGTAAGCAAAGGCTAAAGAGCATAGAATACCAATAATAATACTATCATCAAGAGTACATGCTTGCAGTCCATATTTGGAGTTATTTTTAAATAATGCTTTTATTTACAAAACATGAGGCATTTTTTCTTGGTTAAAATGCTACTATAATACTAAAAGTCTAACATTATTATCTTCCCTCAGTATTTTGACTAGACTAGAAATATTTTGTTTCAGTAGCTCTTTTATTAATTTGTGATCAGGTAGACATGGTTTTTTTAAACCCAAGTATACTATGAAAAATAAACCATGAAAGTTTATAGACAGATGTCTCAATTGTATTAAAGAAAATATGACAAAGAAACCTTTTTTTTAATATTTGATTATGAAAGATGTGAGAGTAAAACATAAACATTAACTTAAGACTTCCAATTTGCTTCCTTTCATTGTTATTTTCTTATATAGCTATATGGTAATTTTTACCTATTCAACATATCCTATACTTTTCATTATTGCTTATTGTATTATGTAGAGAAAGTTATAATTTAGCATTTAGCTACTATTATTTTCATTATTGATGGCATTTATTATTAATGAAAAATATACAAGTACTAGTATGGATAATAACAATACTCAATCTTTAATAGAAATGGAATCCTCATCATCCACACCTACTCGTGGAAAGACTGATCCTGCATGGTAGCATTTTTCACTTATCAATGAATAAGAAAAAGATGTTTATGTATGTCTTTATTGTGGAAGTAATTTTAGAGGTGGATGGATATATAGAATAAAGCATCATCGTACAGGAAAAACTAATCAAATTTCTTCTTGCAAAAAAGTTCCTTATGATGTTCGTTGTCAAATGAAAGTGATTTTAGATGAATTAGAAAAAAGAAAAAGGAAGAAGAAGAATGATGAAGAAGCAACTAATGAAGCATATGCATTTGATAAAAGGCTTGAAGATATTCAAGAGGGGGAAGATATTCAAGAAATTATACATTTATCTAAGAAAAACAAGTGGTGTTATTGCTAAATGTTTTACTCCAAGGATAAATCTTGACACCTAACCAAATCTTAAAAGTGTTTTAGCAGGTAAAAATGTAGTAAGAAAGGCTCATATGCCTCTTGCTAAATGAATTTTTTTATGCTTGCATTCTATTAAATGCAATTCAATCCCCTAATCTTCAACTTGCATTCGACGTGATTGTTGTTATTGGTCATGGTTACAAAGCCTTATCTTATTATGACTTAAGGGTTAATTTGTTAGAAGATTGTAAGAAAGAATGCCAATTACTTGTTGATAAGTATCGGAGCAGTTAGGCAAATACAGGATGCACAATTATGATTGATGGTTGGACTAGTCCAAGGCAAAGAACTTTGATCAACTTTTTAGTATATTGTCCACTTTCCATTTCATTTGTTAAATCTATTAATGTTTTTTGATCTTGTGAAGGATGTAAAAGCATTATTTAACTTGTTTTTAGAAGTTATTAAATAGGTGAGATCTACTAATGTTGTGCATGTAATGATTGATAATGCAGCTAATTATGTTGTTGCTAGAAAATTGATTCAAGAGAAGTATGAAAATATTTATTGGTCACTTTGTGTTGCTCACTGCTTGAATCTTCTTCTAAAGGATATTGATAGTTTACCCCATGTATTTGATCTTACATCTTGTGCATCTAAGGTGATAAAATTTGTGTACAATAATATGACATTCTTATCTTAGCTTAGGAAAAGGCCTAGTAGGAAGGAAATAGTTCATCCAGCAATGACTTGCTTTGCTACTACTTTTATCATATTGAAAAGCCTTTATGATCATGTTGATGACTTGTAAGCTTTAGTTATCGATAAGATATTTACTACTCATAAGTTGGGAAAAAGTGCAACAGGGAAAGTTGTAAAAGCCATTATATTGGATGATAAGTTTTGGAATAAATGCTTGGTTATAGTGAAAACTGCAACTCCTATTATTAAATTACTATGAATAGTTGATGTTGATGAAAAACCTTCATTGGGTTATGTCTATGAAATTATGAAAAGGGCTAAAAAGGTAATAAAGAATATGTTTGGAAACAAAAAAAAAAGATTATATCAGCCTTACATAAAAATTATTAAAAATAGGTGGGATAAACACTTATGCCAAGATCTCTATGCAACAGCTTAATTTTTTAATACTGTTTTCTTTTATAATGAGCAATTTGTTAAGGACCCCAAGGTCATGTAGGGGCTTCTTAATCTTCTTGAGAAAAAAAGTATTTGCAAGGACCTATGTAAAGTAAGGCAAGAGATAAAGTTATACTGTGAGTGTCATGATAGTTTTAGCTGTGAGTTTGCTTTAAACCAAAAGTAAGACAATACAACCAAATATAAATAATTATGAGCTATATTATCATTATGTGTTTACCTTCTTTAGTGTTTTAGCTTTGATATATTCCATGAAAAATGATTCTTTGTATACATATATATGAATGGTGGAGGTTGTTTGGTCATAGTGCTCCAAATTTGCAAAAAATAGCTATTTAGGTCCTTAATCAAACTACTTCTTCTTCGGGATGTGAGTATAATTAGATCTTCTTTGAACATATACATACAAAGAAAAGGAATAGATTAGAGCATCAAAGACTTAATGATCTTGTATATGTGACTTATAACTTGCGTTTACAAAATAGGTTTCTAACATTTAATAAAAAATATATTATTAACTCTAATTTTTTTATCTATCTTATTTATATCTTCTAATTAATTTGATTTAGGTATTGTATTATAGGAACCATTATAATAAAAAGGCCTATGATCCAATTAATTATAAATGCAATGACAAGCTTAATTTTTAGGTGGTAGAAGATGAAGAAAAAGAATCATTTTCAGAATTTATGGAGGATGAAGATATTAAGAACATTATTTATTAAGAGAATGCAATTCCAATAGTTGGTCAATCTTCAAGACAAGCAGATGGTGGGGAGAATGAGAATGAGATGAATATTTTGGAGCAACCAACTTTGGAGCCAATTAGAGATCATGAAGATACAAGTGATGATTCCTTCATAAATGTTGGTTTAAGGCCAATTGATGGGCATGATAATATTGACGACTTTTATGATTTTTTTATTATACTTTTCTTTTGGAAGTTGAAACTAAAACCCTTGTGATGCAAAAGAATAATATTTGTTAGTTCATCATGTTATATTGTGATTTTAAGCCTACAAAAGTATTAAAGGATGAAACTATTTGATAATATAAGCATGCATTTGACATTTATATGTATGGTTTTAATTTTATGTGATGCCATATTTATTTATAATTATTTATTTAATATATTTTAATATATATTTAAGTTTTTAATTTAACCACGGTTCGATCCCAATCAAACTATTAAACCTTAAACCATTTATTGGACTAGTTTAACGACTGGTTCAATTTTTAAAATATTGATTGTGTATAATTTGTAAATTATTTTCATTTACAAATTTTTTACTTCATTATGTTTATTGTATAAATGATGTTTTGAACATATTTATGGTTCATATGGCTAAAATTTTTCCTTACATATATTTACTATAAGTATGATTTATAGTATATTCATATGATTTGCAATTTTTAAGGGGGTGTGTGTGTAAGACGTATTGAAAACATTTTCACATAATATATTTATATTATATTCTCAAAGCAACAAGATTTTGATTTATCCTAAAACAAGACCTTAAAATTTAATACTTGGAAAAAAAATAAAATGGCTTCAATATATACATATGCATTCATATCTCCAACATGCAAAAGATTATATTTTATCATATTTTGAATTTATTTCTAGAAATGGTTTCCAATTAAAGTGTCTTTTTAAAATATTCGAAATTTGTTTTCATTAATAGTTTTTTGAAAAATGGTAGCAAATGGCTAGAACAAGTGCAATACATTATTCATTTGAAATCTATTTTCATGCATGGTGCCATTATCACTTGTGTGGTGTTATTATCATACCACGCAACTTGGTATATATATTATTCATTTTTGAAAAATTCCTAGTATATATATTATTCAAAAGGTTGTCATTTACAAATTTTTTACTTCATCATGTTTATTGTATAAATGATGTTTTGAACATATTTATGTTAATATGACTAAAATTTTTCCTTACATATATTTGCTATGAGTATGATTTATAGTATATTCATATGATTTGCAATTTTTAGGGGTGCGTGTGTGTAAGCCATATTGAAAACATTTTCATATAATAGATTTACAATATATTCTCAAAGCAACAAGCTTTTAATTTATCCTAAAATAAGACCTTAAAATTTAAGACTTGACAAAAGAAATAAAATGGCTTCAATATATACATATGTATTCATATCTCCAACATGCAAAAGATTATATTTTATTGTATTTTGAATTTATTTCTAGAAATGGTTTCCAATTGAAGTGGTTTTTTAAAATATTGGAAATTTGTTTTCATTAATAGTTTTTTTAAAAATGGTAGCAAATGGCCAGAACAAGTACAATATATTATTCATTTGAAATTTGTTTTCATGCATGGTGCCATTATCACTTGTGTGATGCTATTGTCATACCACGCAACTTTGTATATATATTATTCATTTTTTAAAAATTCCTAGTTTTCATTAAAATTTTTCCATATACATTTATGTTTCTAGGAACATGAAAAATGGCCTTGAAGTTATTATTACTGTTTTCATCATTAATGGATTCATCATAAGAAATGAATGCCAAGTTTATCATCAAATATTTCCTAAAAAAATGGTCATGATTTTTCTCATTCATTTTGGTATTGTGATTTATGAAAATTGATTAATATCAATTATTATGATTGAAACATAATTAAAGAAAGCCATAAATCACTTTTTTTAAGTTATTTTTGAAGCATTAAAAGGGTTATCTCCATTAAGAGGCCATTAAAACCTATTCTAGAAAATTTTCACATCTGAATTTTATTGTCATTCATTTTTAGGAATAATTTTATACATTTTCTTAATTCCCATTAATAAAAAATGTGTTTTAGCATTTATAAGGAAAAAAAAATGCATGCTTTAGACATTAAAAGGTTATAAAGTTATATAAAAATGTTTTCAAAAATTTTGTATCCAAATTAAAACAAATTTAAAATGTATTTTTTGAAAAAAATTTGCATTTAATGCATTAAGGATTAATTTTATGCAAAAATCATATTTAAAAAATGCATTAAAAATGGTGCATTTAGTGGTAAGTTTAAGCTGGGTTGGTTGATCCAGTTGCTAATTCAATTAAATAAGATAATGAATAATATGAAGCTTATTTTTAAGAATGGTAAGTGTAGTCCACTCATTGAGTTTTCAATATCCTATGATGGTGAAGATTACGCTATTTTATGGATTTTTTTTCATTTGTTTAAAATTAAAAAGATTTCAATTATATGCCCTATTTAATTTAAATGGCCATTTAAGTTTATTTAGGCCTAAAATTTTTATAGTATGATTTTTGCATTTTGGACTTCCATATATACTTTTATGAATTTTTTGAACACTATTTGATCTATTAATTGTTTTTCTATGTATATGTATCTAGAAATATATTTTTAAGAATCATTTGGGCTTATGTTATACTATAAAATTTTGTGCAATTATAAACTTACTCATCATGGGACTAATAGCATAAAGTTTTATTCATTTTAATAAAATGATGGTTAGACTAAAGAGATTAATATCATATTGATACTATTTTAATATCCTATCAATATGATATTATTAATGTGATTTATTGGTGATAACATAAGTATAAGAGTAGATATTATATTTCTAGAATTTTTATTATCCTATCGGTGTTAGGCTTTAAAAATATAGTATTTAGTCCTTGTATTATGTTACAAGGCCTTTAATGCCTTATTAGTGTTGTGCTTTATAGGATAATACTAAATCTAATTGTATAGTTTATTGAGAAAATTATTAAGCATGATTAAAGTTGAACATACATGAGTTTTCAATTTATTTTTCTCAGTTTTTCTATCTATACAATTAAATGCGATTAAGATGTTAGATTGGACAACTTGTGATTGATAAGGCCTAGTTCTAGAAAGTGAATTCAGTGATTCTAAGTGTAGAATCTACTATTATTACAAATTCCAATGTAGGGACAAAATTGGAACATAAAATTGGTTCCACTCAAATTAAGTTAGTTTGATGGTCATTTTGGACTGGACCATTAGATAGAGCATTTTTGAACTAGTAATTGATTGACTCATTAATTTTCAAATAATGAAAATCTGTAAAATTCAATTGAGCAAGAAAAAGTCATTAATTGAAAGAGTGGCTAGTACTAAGTGAAGGCCTATTATAGAATTTGCTAATTATTTTTATTTATAAGTTTTTTGGTTTTTCTATTATGGCATGTAGTAAATATTTTTCACAAGTTTTTGTTAGCATTATGAAAGTCTTTTGAAAAGAGTGATGAGTTTTCTTTATATTTTATTCTATATTGAAAATACAATATTTTTTACCATGAAAACTTATTTTTCTTGATTGTCATATTTAAACAAACAAAACTTGTTTTGTTATGTTTATTTAGGTACATGTCTTGATAGGGTTGTATTAGGATTTTACAAAATTCAAAATTTAAATTTGACCTTAAAACTATCTTTAGAATTTAATAGGATTAATTTGTTTAAGGATGTTTTGAGATAATGGAAGTTATTAAATTTTTATAAAAGGTGAGAATAAAAAAAAACATAACTTTGTGTTTAAGGGGATGCTTATATAAGTTTCTAGGTTTAAAATCAAGTTGGTTAGTAGTTAATAACTACTCTTAAGAGGAAGGTGTAGTTTGTCATAGACTCTCTTCTCTTAACATTATAAAACTTGCTTATAGTTTAAAGTAATTTGTTTTAGTAGGAACCATATTTGTTAAAGAAGAAAGTGACTTTTATGATTAGTGATCTAATAACTAGATAGTGAGGAAAAATTAGAAATATCCATTTATAATGAGATTGAAATTTCTCTTGGATATTAAGAAAGTAGTACAAATTAGCCTATGATGAGTTCGAGTATTTTAGTAATTTTTAATCTATGTGATGATGATGTTTTCCTAAGTTGTTCATGTTATGGACATGTTAGTTGAGACAAACTATTAAATGAAACTTGGTTAAAAAACTTTAAAGTGAAAATGTGGTAGGCTCAATAGTGCACTTGTGGTGAACCTATAATACATAGGTCCCAAATGTATTTTTGTTTGTCCTATTTCTAGTACCAAAAGAGTTCAACACGTTAATGTGCTTTCATGTTTGTTAATATGAAAGGATTAAATTTACTAAGCCTAAGTGTTTTCTAAGTGATTATGATTATCTTATAAACATTAGTCATAGGTAGTTCATTGTTAATTTAGATCAATGCTTTTAGATTATAAATAGTATTGTATTTAGGTAGTACAATTGACTACGTATTGACTTATAGAAGATTAAGAGATCTTATATATATTAGTTATTTAGACTTTTTTTATCAGTTGTCTAGATAATTGTAAATTTATAATTAGATATATGTTAGGAAGAGCTATATCATGAAAATTATCATGCAGTCAATTATAACAAATTCCATTAAAAGGCAAGGTATATTGTGTGTGATATATTTCCTTATCAAGCTAATGAGTTAACAATTTTTCTAGCTTTAACCAAATTTATGTCATGACAATACTATTGCCATAAGATCCTTTCTTAGTAATGACAAATTTACAGTTTAAGAATTCGAAATTGAAGTACCTATTTGTAAAAAAGAAAATATGTGAGGTTATTACTTATATTCCACAGTTCATATGCTTGCAAATCCACTAACGAAAGGCTTAGGAGTAGAATATAAATTATGATCATGTGAATAATATAAATTTCCTAAGCCTTTCTAGTGTTTTGGGTTAGTAGAAGTCTTGATGGTATGAGCTTGTTGATATCTTTTGATATATTTAAATGAATTACTTATAATGAGATAATTGTAATATCATTATATATATGCACATTTTAGTTATAACGTGTAAGTGGAGACATTTAGATCTTGTTTCACTAATGTGTTGAAAATATTGATGCTCATTTGACATTTTAGGTAGATGTTAGGATCATTTACATATAATCACATCTATTGTCATTCAAATCTTGTTATGCATGCTTTATGTTAATATCCTTATCAAATATTGAGTTTTATTTTGTCAGCAAGGTGAAGGTATATAGTATGCATAACATTAATATCCTTATTTGATATAACTATTATGCACTATTGGATGCTTATGATTTCAACTTAAACCTATAAGTGTAATATTACTATATTTTTTATTAACACATTATGATGGACACAATTTCTACATTATGTAATTATTCCTAGGAACTAAAATAGGTAGGATTCAATTATGGGTTAGCTTCTACCTAGTTCAATATTTTTTATAAATATAGGATCCTTACTCCTAAACTTTAAGTTAATATGTTCACTCCCAATCAATGATAGACTTCTCCTATCCCTATCAATGACATAATTTCTCCTAAAATTTCTGTTAATGGTTAAGGCTAATAGGAGAGTGACTTCTATTCATAGTTTGTACTAATCGTGATTCATACATTCATATCATCATAATGGATTCAACAGGTACTACTTTACTATATCTTATCTGCATTTTAATATTACATATTTTCATATGATTCAATGAGATTATTTTTCACTAAAATTCAACATAGTAGACATATTATTGAAATAAAAACTTAATATTAGTTTATGATTTTAGATTATAAATAAATTACAATTTTTTGAAACTAATTAAAATAGTTATAGAGTTATTAATCCTCCAATAATCCTAAACCTTAAAACTTTAATTTACTAAAGTATTCTTTTATATTTTTAATTTAGTTTTAGAGAAATGCTTAGAATAATGGCAACCAATATGAGATAATCATAATAATTTAAATGGCTTTAATCATTTAAGAGACATATAAAGAATCATTTAAAGTTATTTGAAGTAGTCATCACTAATTTGTAGTACATTTATCTAGTGATTGTAAAGTGCATGGATTTGATTATTGGTGACCATAAATTGAGACTTGTTGAATGATGTCAATTAGGCTAACTTAAAATTTTGACATTTTTAAAAATTTAAAAAGGTTTATAAATAATAAATTATTATGATTAAGTTAAATGGACTTCAATGCTTCAAATGGGTTAAGAAATAAATAAATAAAAATGATTAGTTATGGTAGAGTTTGGATAGCAATACAATTTTATTTGGCAAAACTGATAATATATTTAAATAAATTAAATAATAACTTGGCTTATTAGTCAAATTAGGGATTAGAGTCTACCAATTAATCTTCAATATGTTTAAGTTATCCTTCATTAGTTTACTTTTTTATTGTCTCATTTTTGTTTTAAAAATTATTAGAAATTAATTACATAATTTTGTAGTCCTAGTTAGAATTTAAAAAGTATAATGGTCATTGAAACATAGTGATTATATCTACAGTAAAACTATTCCATCATTTACTATTGTATATTCTTGCTTAATCTCTCTCTCTCTCTCTCTTTCTCTTGCATTCCTTATGCCCTTCCAAAATCTAAATTTATTTTCATATATTAAAAATAATTGTTTATCTTTTCATTATATTTTTTTTAATTCCAATCTTTTATCTAGTCCTCTATTCTTTTATTTATATGCGTTCTAACTTCTATCCTTTCTTACCTACCATTTTTTTCTATCTAATTTTCATTAATTGCATATTAATAAATACACATTAATTCAAACTTCTTTTTTCTCCCTTGAAATTGGTTATGATTAGTAATTACAAAAAAATTAATGAAATTATGATTGTATGAGCAATTAGCCTAATAGAATATCTAACTAAAATATGATTACACCAATAAATAATATTTGATGAATTTGAAATCTAAATTAATAGAGGAAATGTCCTATTGAATTTATAATAGCTTATCCTGATTAGTTTAAATCTTTGCTATCTTGGTTTTGTTTCATAAATTATTAGGGATTAATTACATGATTTTATTATCTAGAAAGAATAAAAAAAAAAACTGTCAGTCTAAGATTGAAACTTAGGTCATATATCTATAACATAAATGTTCCTTAATTTACTACTATCTATTTTTTTTTGGAATTGCTATCTATCTCTCACTTTCTTTATCTCTTTTCAAAATTCAAATTTATTTTCATATCAATTTTTTTTAAGTTTTGCTCTTTTATATAGTTTTCCATTCTTTCACATAAATTTTAACTTCTATCACTCTTTTTCCTTTCATTTTTTCTATCTAATTTTCAGTATTTGTGTATCAATAAATATGCACTAAGAATAGTTCTTCTATACCTAGACTAAAAGTCTGGGTATTGATACATTTACTAACAAATTAATGAATAAATGATACCTATTTATGTATGAAAGAGGTTTCTAGGTAATTTACCTATTTATAAATTTTATAATTTTAGTTATAAATTTATTCTAATTTTATTTTTGCCCTAATTTTTTTATGAATTTATAAGTTTATAAAATAAGTTGGGCTCAAATACCTTTTCCTGTATAGATTTAACAATTTAGGCCAAACTTTATTTTACATATTTTCAAAAAAAAAATTAAAATTTCAAAATAAATTTAAAAAGGAAAATGAAAACTAAAAGGTTTCATTGTAATTTCAAATTCCTTTGACGATGAACAAACTTGAAAAACCAAAAACATTAAGATTAATAATACTATTTTTTTAATACCATACACCTCCATATATAAAATTTAGAAGTACATATTTTTTTATCAAAATAAAAAAATTCATATATTTACTTTAATTATTTTCTATTTTCATTTTCATTAAGAATAGGAAATTCAAAGAATTTTAACATTTAAAATTAAAAATACATTCATAGATAAAAATTTTATTATAAATTTTTTTAATATATTATATACATGATCTATCATTTATAATTTTAGCTCAATATAAATAATTTATATGCAAATCACATATATTGATTATTGAATATGTTTTATGACCCAAAAAGAGTAAAGCAAAATATATAACTTAAGTTTTCTTTTAAATTCATTATTTATTTCTTTTGATAAAATGTTGACTTATTGATAAACGTATAAATAAATGACACCTATTTATATATAAAAAAGGTTTTCAGGTAATTCATCTATTTATAAATCTTATAATTTAATACTTAAATTTATTCTAATTTTATTTCTATCCCAATTTTTTTTTATAAACTTGTGAGTTTATAAAAATAAGTTGAGCCAAAATTTTTTTCCTAGGTCAAACTTTATTTTACATATATATGAAATTTTTTAAAAAAAATTGTATTTTTAATATAAATTAAAATTTCATTTATATAAATTAAATGTTTCTTTTAAATACAATACATGGATAAATATAGTATTGACATTTTCTTATTGAAATTTTTAACATTTAGAATATATTCAATATATAATTAACAAAATTAACTTATTTATATAATAAGATATTTTTTTATTTTATGGTAAGCTTATATGACTTTGATTAATTCATTTATATATATGTTTTCATCCTCCTCTTCCTCCTTGTACGCCATCATCATCTAAACTTTAGTTTTATTCTTGCCTTTAATATATCTTGTGTAATATTTCTTCTTATATGTCACTTTTTCCTTATGCCAATTTGCATAAAAGGTTCAATTGTTATGTGTTCTAATGATGATTAATTTTTATTACTTGACATTTCTTCTTCTTCTTCAATGTCATTTAATTAAATTCTAAGTACATTATGTTTCTCTTTCAATTTAAGATCATCTTCATCAACATTTTTATAATCTTTTTAAAGTTAAATAATGAATTTATTTCAAATAAAATTTAAGAGAAAAATTAAAATTTTAGTAAAGATTAAAGTTAAAATTATATTTTTGTTATAAAAATATAAAAATATAATTTATATAAATCATGACTGATGTCAATCTAAATGACATATAAACATTTTTTGTTAAAAAAATTAATAAAATTAATTCATTAAGAAATATTGCATATTTTTAAACAATTAAAAAGTAAATTTATTTCAAATAAGATTTAAAAATGATTAAAATAAGACACTCTTTTTTTTTGTCAACTTTGAAAATTTGTCTATTCAATTTTGAATTAAAAAAAATTATATTCAATTATATTTGAGTGGTTTGTCGTTGGTCCTACAGTAAAAAGTTGCGTTTTATAAAATTTTTTTAACATTTAAAATCATAAATACATTTATGGATAAAAAATTTATTATAAATTTTTTAATATATTATATACATGATCTATCATTTATAATTTTAATTCAATATAAATAATTTATATGAAGATTACAAGTATTGATTATTGAATATGTTTTGTGACCCAATAAATTATTATATAAATCATTAATAATTTAATAATATTAGCCAAATATTAATAGCCTACTATAAAGTTTATTTTAAATCATTGCTAAATATATAAATAAGTTAAAATATATAGGTAGAATAAAAAAATGATATATCTTTATTTTTTACAAGTTAACCCCTTCTTCCATCTGTATTTCTTGATCGTAGATTTAAATAACATTTTAATCTAATAGAAGACAAGTGTCTTAAGCATCGATACTTAAACTTTTACTCTAGGTATATTAGAATTATCCATGCATGAATTCAAAGAATTAAGAAGATTGGAGAATAAAAAGTAACTTTTGACTTTGGTTTGGTGAGAAATTTGTCAAGTACATTGTTATGCTATGTACGAAGGTGAACTATATATGGAATAAGATAAAGATCTAGATTTTACTATCAAATGACTAAAAATTATATAGTTTGCATAAATGTCTTAAAGCAAATCATTTTAAATCAAACCTTCAATTTCACACACAATAACAATGCTATTCCTTTATGGTCCTCCTTCTTTTTCTTCTTGTACAATTCGATGTTTCCTTTCTTTTGGTTGAAAGACGTAAACTCATTGCAAGATTCAAAAGATGAAAGAATGAAGGGAAGTAGGGAGAAATCATATATAATGAGAGAATATGGAAAAAGAGATGAAAGGTAATAAATTATTGAAATATTAAAAAGAATTTGATTAATTGCTACGTGATAGGAGTTAAGCATATATACATGGATCTGGATCAATTGCCAAAGCAGTTACTTTCCAATATGTTTTTACGCGATACAGGGGGGGGGGGGATAATGTAATGGGGTGTATATTAATTGTCAATTCAGGGATTTTTTTTGAAGAATAGAAAATGAAGTCCAGATCTACTGATGGATTTTATAATAATATAAATTATTTTTACAATAATTTAGATTGATTTTACTAAATTTAAATCTTTAAACTTATTCCACTATCACTAGTAATTTAAGTGGTGTTAGATTAACCTTTCATATATATATTAGATTGGATTAAGTATGAGTATAAAAGTGTGAATTTAGCAAAACTATTTCATTGTAAGAATAATAATGTGTAATCAGCATGTAATTTTTAAATGAGAAATGGCATCACATGTGAGTTCAACCCGAAATCTTCCATAGCCGTTG
Organism: Sindora glabra; assembly: GCA_020226215.1. Classification (NCBI taxonomy): domain Eukaryota; kingdom Viridiplantae; phylum Streptophyta; class Magnoliopsida; order Fabales; family Fabaceae; genus Sindora; species Sindora glabra. The sequence goes on along the minus strand of CM035228.1, from coordinate 42,889,351 downwards.
TTCTGAGAATTCTTTGCACTTAAATTAAAAACTTTGCAAAGGAACATGCGATCAGAATAACGAGAATTTACTGCAAGAATCGGGGCAAAAAACAGAAATAAGAGAAAATACAGGAGAAGGCAAAATTGCATCAGCATTCGTCGACTCCTTCGACTACCCGTGTCTGACCAGTGAGAAACAATGACTAGGCAGGAAGTTGGTGAGCAAAACAACCATTTTGAAACCTTAAAAGGACAATTTACCCCCTGAACATCCTGTACCCTTCATTTTTCCCATCAAACAACCACAATTCACAGCTAACTTTGTGTCATTGGGTACTTCTTCTTCTTTGATTTCTTTCTTTGTCCTTTTCGTCCTGCTGCTGTTATTGGTATGAATCACATACAATTCTGATTCCACGGAATCAAACTTGGGGATTGTCGTTTCTGGGTTTCTATGTGTATGAATATATTTGCTTTGACTTCAATTGCGGGTTTGATCTGTTTTGCTTAATGCATGTTTGATGATCAATCTTGGATCCATTCAAAATGATCTCTTTCTGCTAGTTTTGTGTGAAAGTTTAATTTTTGGGTTGGTGGGTTGCTTTTGCTTGTTTGTTTTCAGTATGGTTTGTTTTTGCAGATACTGTTTATCCTGTTTGACCTGCCCTTTTGTACAGAGAAGTTTATCCTGTTTGACCTGCCCTTTTGTAAATTTGCAAGGAGCCTTGTCATCATCATTAATCCACTTGCTGTTAATCTTTCTAAGATATTCAGTGAAAACAATTTTCTTCGTTATTCATATGGATCACAGGATAAGTCTCTTTTTTCTTTTTTGAAATTGAAAGAAATTTATAGCAGTTTCTTAGCTTGTATGAAAAAGTACTAGATTTTGACAATTTGATGAATTGCAATAGGAATGGATATTTTGGCCGTTGGTGAAATTATGGGATCATGTTAAAAGCTAGTACTCTTAACTGTCCAATTGGTTGATCTTTGTGGTAGCAGATATTGTAATCACCATCATAGTCTAAGCGATCATGATTATCATGTGTTTACTCAGTGCCATAAAATCTATGTAGGAGTTTGCTTACTTGTGACTAGTAATTCGATACAGGTAACATATAAAAGATATTGGGAAATAGCTACAGCCTTCCATTACTCTTCAGAAGATGGGATCGGGTTTATGGTCCGTTGAAAAAAGATCTACCTTAAGAAATGATTCTTTAACAAGGGATTATGTAGCACCTGAAAACTGGTTCTCTATCCATCGTTGTCCTTGGTGCTTCTGGTGATCTTGCTAAGAAAAAGACATTTCCTGCACTTTTCCACCTATATCGTCAGGTTTGATGGCCTCTAGCTTTTGAATAAATTTTGGAACATTTTGATTAGTGTTAGTCCGTGTTCAACTAAGAATTTGACATAATGACCATGAAACTATCGATGCAACAATGGCAAACCCTTGAAATATTGTATCTCCGGGTGTTGTGATCCTGATCAAGAATCTCAATTAGTACACCATATGGTGTGTTTCAATGTTATTTGCCATTAAGCATCTAATTCTAGTTTATCTATTTCCCTTGGAATAACATGTAAAATTTTCTGGAACTTTTAGTAATTATTCTGGGCAACCTATCACTAGTTCAAAATTTTCTTCCTATTTGTATGTTCTACAATCTACATTCTTATCTGACGTTAAGTATTTATTCTTGAATCTTTTTATGGGAAGTTACCTACAACTTTTTGTCTATTTCTACTAATCTTTCTGTTTTTTTCTCTCTAATTTTAATTGTTGTATTTTTCTCTTAAAAGAACCAAGTACTAGTGTTAATTTCTTCTAGCTCTTGGTTATTTTATGTACAGGGATTCCTATCACCAGATGAGGTTCATATTTTTGGCTATGCAAGGACAAAAATTTCTGATGATGAATTGAGAGATCGCTTAAGAGGGTGAGATATCTTTCTGGTTTAAAACATAATCCCACAACCAAAATTAGAGTATGAGGACTCCACATGGATATTTGTTATTTCTCATGTTTCACAAATTAATTAAGTACACATAAACAAAAAATGTTTCTGTTTCAGTTATCTCCCTTCTCTCAGATAACTAAATAAGAAGAGAACTGTATGTTCAAATCTACTCCAAAGCTTGTTTTGTGATCATTATATTGTGGTTCTGCTTGTTGCTTTTTTGTCAAAGTTTCCTTATGACATCTTCTATCCTATTTTATTTTTGCAGGAAGCTACTTCACATGTCAGTGTTTCATCCAGTTATCTGTATAGCAAATGAAATAATAAAAAAATTGGTTGTGATTGCAGTTATCTTGTTCCTGACAAAGGCGCATCCTCTGAGCAGTTGGATGATGTATCAAATTTTTTGCAATTGGTTAGTGCAGTCTTTCTTGTATCATTTTATAGTTTGTCTTTAATGCTATCATTAAATATCCCCACCTGATTACTCAAATGTTTACGCCCTTGCTCATTCTCTGTTTCTTTTAGATCAAATATGTAAGTGGCTCTTATGATTCCGTGGATGGTTTCTCCTTGTTGGATAAAGAGATTTCAAAGCATGAAATTTTGAAGAATAGTGCTGATGGTTCATCTCGAAGACTTTTTTATCTTGCACTTCCTCCTTCAGTATATCCATCGGTTTGCAAGATGATCAGGAATTGCTGCATGAATAAATGTAAGAGTTTCTGCACTCTTTATCTTTGCTTGTAAATGTTTTGGCAAGAACCAATAGCTTAAGTGCTGTAGGTGAAGTAATGCTTAGGCTGACTTCTAGTCAGAACTGCACTTTTTAAGAATCTGCTTTGGGCACTTATGTTCTGCTTCTAGTCAAAATGGGTACATGATTCCTTGTGGTCAAATCGTTTCTTGCATAGCACTGGAGTACTGGTACTTTGTTGCTTTAATGTGGAGATAGCAATAATGTACCTAAACTCCTAAATAGTTCACATCAAATGGCTGTCTAGTTGATAGAACTTTTTATTTAGATTTTGGCTTCACTGCTATTTACTTTTATTAATGTTACATATATTAACTTTTGGAATGGTATGGAAAATTTTCCAAAATAAACATGAGTCTTTTAGTTAAAAAAAATTTTAGTGTTTGATTTCTTTTTGCATTTTATGCTCTCTGCTTGCAAATCCAGAACACCTAATTTTGTTTATTGCTGGCTGATCTTCTTCCTTTCCTTAGCTGATCTTGGTGGATGGACACGTGTTGTTGTTGAGAAACCTTTTGGTAAGGACCTTGAGTCTGCTGAGCAACTCAGTGCCCAGATTGGAGAGTTGTTTGATGAACCACAAATTTACCGTATTGATCACTACTTGGGGAAGGAACTGGTTCAAAATATGGTAAGAGATGTTTATATAATGGCTTTGCTCTTATTTGTTTCATACAATTTGCTTAGTTCTTCCTTGTTTGACTTTTATTGGCAGTTAGTTCTTCGTTTTGCAAATCGTTTTTTCTTGCCTCTTTGGAATCGTGACAACATTGACAATGTGCAGGTAAGAATGTTTATTTTGGAAAGTTACAATGCTTGATCAGGGGTTCACCTTCAGAAATATTATTGAATTTTAGGGCTGAGGTTATCAAGTATACTTGAAATTTCATAGCTTGTTCCATCTTTTTTTAGTACTTTATAGCTGACCCCATTTAATAGGATAATGATTGGTAGTTGTTCTTCCATCTTTTCTGTATATTTTATATTCCAATTGTTGCCTATCCTGGCTTCATTACCAAGAATCAATATGCTGCCAGATGATTGTTAAATATTGTTTCTTGTCTGTGGCAGATAGTTTTCAGAGAGGATTTTGGAACTGAAGGTCGTGGTGGATATTTTGACCAATATGGGTATGTGCTGTGGATAATATCTACTCCTTATGTTAGTTTTTGAGCAGATCATCAAATGGTCATGATAACAGTAGTTTCTAAAATGAAGTGAAATTGAGAAATGCTAGAACACGTTTGTATTATTTTGTGTTTTCAAAAATTTACTTTGTCCTTAAATACTGATACTGATTGTCTGCAGTTTTTAAAATTCCTTTTGATGATTTTTGTATTACTTTGTGTTTATCGCTGCTATTAGGAAATCCTAATCCATTCATATACATCTTTTTGACAGAATTATTCGAGATATAATTCAGAACCATCTGTTGCAGGTGAGGCCTTCTTCCTCGACCAAAATATGTTTATATGTGTTTTGAATCTTATAAACACAATTCTTCTTCTAGTAATAGTTTGTCCAATAGTCAGACTTATGAGTATTACCTAAATTGTCTCCTTTCTTGATTTGTTATCTTACTGAGTATGCTTACAAGTTCCCTTAGATTTGCCCATAAAACTTGATTAGAAAACATACTTTCTACCTAGAGTTGAATTGTTGACCATACATACCTTGAAATATCCCCAATTATGTAGCGTTAGTCATATTACCCTTATAACACCTATTAAATATCTCCAATAATTTTGTTGGATATCTTAACTTTTTCACCCAAACTATTTCTTCATTATTTTTCTGCCAACTGCAGGTTTTTTGCTTGGTTGCTATGGAGAAACCTATCTCTCTCAAGCCTGAGCACATTCGGGATGAGAAAGTGAAGGTCTGTCTCTTATCCTTCCGTCTATGAGGAAGTTGTTGTTGTCAGCCGTTTAATTTTATTATTTGTTGTTAATTTATTTAGATTTCTTTAATCCTGATATAAGAAATCGATATCAGTTCCAACCCCTTCTTTTTACTCTGAGTTTGCACTGCTGTGACTGTAGAAAGAGAGTATTCTTATAACTGCTTATTTGCATATTTTTTGAACTGTCAATGCAGTCTCATGCTTAAACAGATTTTAAGATCTGTCACAGGCATGGCCCTAGGGAACTCTCTTACCAGTTCCTGTTTTCTATGTAAATATGCAGGTTCTTGAATCAGTACTTCCTATCAGAGACGATGAGATTGTTCTCGGGCAATACGAAGGTTACAGAGATGACCCAACTGTGCCTGAGCTTTCAAGTACTCCAACTTTTGCAACTGTGGTTCTTAGAATACACAATGAAAGATGGGAAGGTATGATAAATACTTTATTTACCAAAAAAGAAACTTGCATTGCGGATGCTATTTGTTGACCTCATGTTGATTCTTTTGGCCAATTGGTGGGGAAAGTAATATTATGCTTCGCATAAATTTCTGGTGTTATTTGATATTCCATGTTATCGTTGTGCATATGATCAATCAAACTTCAACCGATGCATTCTCTAACCAAAATTCCTTTTTTCCTTTCAGGTGTTTCCTTTTATACTTAAAGCAGGGAAGGCCCTAAATTCAAGAAAGGCAGAGATACGGGTTCAATTCAAGGATGTTCCTGGTGATATATTCAGATGTAACGCAACAAGCCTTTAATATCTGATAAAATTTACTTCAGTGAACACTTTTGTCATGAATGCTCTGTTGTCTTCATTCAACATTTTACATACTATAGTACTTCTATACATATCAAAATCATGTCATCAAAGTGGAAATAGGAAATTTTTACGGGTGGCATGTCTCTGCAGTCCATAATCACAAAGGTGACAAGCAGAGCAACTGTTTATTATCTGTGTAAAAGTTACTGTAAGCTTGTGCTTGTTTAGGTAAAAAGCAAGGGAGAAACGAGTTTGTAATTCGCCTGCAACCTTCAGAAGCTATTTACATGAAGCTTACGGTATGTCCCCTGTTCTGATAACTCATAATGAGATTAATTATGTTATGCCCTTTGCTCGATCTGATTATCTCTTAAGAGTCCCCTTGTTCTGAAGTTGTATTGAAAATTTATTTCCCTGTGCAGAACATTTGTTTTATGTTCTTATATTGAAAAATCTGAATTACATATGTATTCCCCTGACCTTCCCGTAAAAAAAAAAAAAAAAAAAAATAGCAAATGTGCTATGCTATATTGCTTTACTTTTCAAGTGGGGTTTTCATTCTTTTAACACTATTTCATTTTTCTTGGAGTAGTGGAACTTGGGCTCTGGGCGTAAAATGCCTAACCAAATTCCATGGGACTCAAGCAGACTGACCATTCCAATGTCTTGTGCAGGTCAAGCAACCTGGACTGGAAATGTCAACAGTGCAAAGTGAACTAGACTTATCATACAGGCAACGGTATCAAGGGGTTACTATTCCAGAGGCTTACGAACGTCTAATTCTTGATACGTATGATCCTTGTACTTGTAAATGTCTACAGCTTGGTATTTTTTTATAGTAACACATTCTAATCAAGGTCCACCACCATGCTCAAAGTATACCAAAAGATTTAACACTGCATGAATTACTTTTCAAGAAATAGGTTTGGATACGACAGTAACTGGAATTGACATTTGTTTTACAGAATTAGAGGCGACCAGCAACATTTTGTCCGCAGAGATGAGTTGAAGGTAAAAAGATCATTAAATATCTGTGCATTGATTCTTGAATCTTAATTCCCAACTTAAAAGGTGTCTCTCATCAGGCTTCCTGGGAGATCTTTACCCCACTTTTGCATAGAATTGATGACGGAGAGTTCAAGCCAATCCCTTACAAGCCGGGGAGCCGAGGTCCTGCAGAAGCAGATGAATTGCTGCAAAAAGCCGGCTATGTTCAAACACATGGTTATATATGGATCCCTCCCACTTTGTAGACTGTCCTGGATCCCTCCCACTTTGTAGATCATCCAGTGTTACAAGTAATAAGTTTGAGAAGCTCCTCTTAGAATAATAAGGCTTGCTTTTATGTGTATCAAGCATTAAATAAACCTGACAGTTGACACAGTATGTGTTTCTTTGAGTGCAAAGGAAGCAAATGAAAATGAGGTCTGGTTGAGTAGTACTTGTGAATCTTCTTTCAATCCAAAGAAATCCTAACATGGAAATAGGGATCTGACCAGTACATTTAATCTAGAACACTAACCTTCTCCCCTTGTGCAAGTAGGAGAATCTGTTCAAATCAAAATGCTATTTGCACACAATCAATTTTCATGTGATCACTTGATGCAATATAAATTAATTGCATGCAATCAAATTACACCCACTTTTCCTAAGATCTAACGTAATGACATTCATTCTTGTGTTATTAGAATATAAATCGATATTTCTTCCTCTCTATTTTAAATATATGCTCATCTCATCCATTCAGAAAGAAATAGCAGAGTTGAGTGTTTATATCTAGAAATAGTAGTAGTGTGAGTGTAATTAGGTTAGTCTTTGGGAAAGTAAGTGCAATTTTGCCAAATTAATTTGATCATACTTTTTGCACCAGAATAATTTGTGAACACGTGATCCAATATAAATTAGTTTGATCATATTTGTATTACGAGACTCATTTAATTCAGATGTTGCCATATATTCAAGTTTGAGAACAGTATGAGGGATAAAGTGCGCAAGTAAGCGTTATGCATGCAATTCTTCTCACTTATGATTACAAATTGTTAAAAAAATAAAAGAATAAGAAAATTATAATTATCAAAATAACCAAGGCTGGATGTACCCGTACACCTCTTACACTCCTACGTAAAGTGAGAAGTGAATTGTCCCTCCTGTTATGAGAATAGTATGAAAATTGAATATGTGTAACTAATTTGTGGACCAATTTAGGTGTTTCTCCCAAAGATGATATTATGGTATTGAAACTTCCATGTTGCTGTGGAATGAAAAAAGTGCAGCAGGGCAGACGTTAACTCAGTAGAGATTTTGGGTTTACTATGTAAGAAACTCCCCTTTTTTTTTTTTTGGCGTATACCATGATAAGAAGGAAAAACAGAAAGCATGAGTTACATGTATAGGGTTTTTTGGGGTTTTTAGCTTTTTCTGCGTTCTTTTCTTTTCTCAACAGAATAAGAAACTTCTTAGTGCTGCTAAAAAGTTTCTGGCTTACAACGTGGGGCAAAATTCTTATATGTTCAAACTATAATGCATGTCCTTAGTTTTGCCTAATAAATGAAGAACAATTCTTAATATTATCATCCATTTGTCAACAATTTTGTGAGATCCACATACTAAAATTTTGATGTTTCGATTTTCAAGATAGTGGAAATTGAAAAAGTGGACAATTGATCTTCAATAATGGATGAGACTAAGGACAGGTGATATATTTAAACCATCCAAAAACTTCTCTAAAATTTGTAGAGGTATTGAAATTGAGGAGAGATGATGTTTGCTTCTGAAAGAGCGGCTATAATGAGTACCTAACCATGCCAAGCATACTTTCATCTAGGTCCCTCATGATTCAGCCTGAAAGTGAACATTAGAGATAAAGAAGAGTTTATGGCACATTACCCACATAATGAAGTATTGATATATAATCAAATTTGACTGCATATCAAATTAAAAATCTCATATGATACATCACGCAATAATATATCATCCCTTAATTTAATGATGTACCAATACACCATTATATTAATGGTGCACCATAAATCTTTCCTTGACAATGTTCCAAATTTGAACTGTGTCCCTTCTCACAAAGACTAATTTATCATAATATTGTAAAGTTGCAAACGGGGCTACGTTTCATTTTTTAGTAATATAACAAGATTGAAAGTTGACATAAAATAGGAAATTTGACAAATGAGGTTTACCAAGATTTGAACTTCGGATGCTAAGCATTGTTTATTGACGTTTAATTTCATGAAGACAACACTCAATTTACATGGATGAATTCCATTATCGGACACAAAAAATACTAAGCTGTTTTGCTCTTCTTCGAAGAGATCATCAATTTCTTGCTCTAACATCTTGATCCTTGATTCAGTCTCAGATGATATGGCAGCCCCTATCTGGATGGCATCTTCATGGTCTCTAGCAAAAGTTCAAGTTCAATACTCTTTGTGATCACTGTTTTGATCTTCTCCGTGTTCGAAAGAAGGAGCATTTGGACTCAACATGAGACCATCTTAGCATTTTCTGAACTCGTCCCCTTCATCTATGTAGTTTTGCAGTCATTCGTTTACCGCCTATGACGAAATTCTTGGCGTCCTCGTTGGGGTCATCAGAATCCAGATTGATGCTCTGCCAGCCATCATCAATGATGATATACCTCGGACAGACGCCGTCTTCTGCGAAATCTTTGATTCCATGCCAAACTCCAACCGGGTCTACAGTAAGGTAAAATGCATCCCAAGCGCACCAACCGAACTTGACAGTCAGATTTGCCAAAATTTTCTCTTCTAAGAGCTTCAAAGTATTGAGATGACCTCTTAAAGCACTGTAGGCCTCTTTCGTCAAGCCGTAGGGATTTTAGACATGTGAACATAAGCAATAGTATCGAAGTTTGAAGCTTTCACCCTGGAAGAACCACTTTCTGCACAAATCATCACATGGCCGTCAGAGCCGGGATGAGGAGCTGACCTGAAACTGCCTTCAATGGTATGAATGGTTATGACATGAGAATTAATTTCAGGAACATCAAAGAGAATCCACCGGGTATCCATTTGTAAATCCGAACCAGAATTCCCCACCCATTGGGTCAACCACCATGTTTTGACCAGAAGACACTTAGAAAGTCCCTACCACTGAATTTGCCCAAAGAATTCAAAAACCTATCGGAGGGCTCTTGCTGGCAGAAACCAAGGAACCCACCCTTAGGAGAAAGCAAGGACACGTTGAAGAAGATGAGTTGGGGCATCGGAGTTTGGATAGATACAAGAGAAGGGACTCAAAGTGATGTTTTCAGGAATTTCTGTAAGCAATGACACAGAGAAGAAAAACTAAAAGGAGAGAAAGTAACAAACAGTATGCTTGATGATGAGATTGATTTGAAGTGAAAATGAGAGACTTTAGAAGGGTTTATGCAGTCAAATGAATAGAATCAGGACTCCATAATTTTTGGATATCGGATGAAATTTACTGCAAATTAGAACTCTACAAAAAGCAGATATTGTGGATATCTGAAAAATGTTATTTTTATCCTAATTAGGATTTGATGGACTCTACAATTATGAAATCTGTTGTTGGTAAGTAATTATAAACAACTGGAAAGTGACAGTCAAATTGATCAAAATGCTTTGAAGAACAATTCATTATTTCATTATTCTTAAAAACTAATTGATTTTTATTTTTAAAACCTATTGTTATTTGAACACTGTTGGATTGATATGCAGTGCTTACTTCATTAATTCTAAACAACATAGGAGAGATGATCAAGATTTGATGAGAGATAAACAAACATATAGTGTATTTACATGATTGATATGAGATTTCCTTACAAAGGTGATGAGATTCCATGTACAAAGGTGAAGGGACTGTGTTTTATCCTACTTATCATGCCACTGCATAATCAAGATTATTTTTATCTCTTGCTATAGTTTCAAATGTATTGAGAGAATGGTGATCTGATTAGGAATCTGATTAACAATTATAAATTAAATAATTGATTATTACCCTTTTTAATAACTAATCTTTGGGTATGCACACTCACGTACTCTAAGGCTTTTTAATTTAAGAAACTGAAAATTCTAAATATTGTTTATAACTATAAAAAATATAAAATTAATATTACTTGCATCAAGAATAATATTTTCTTGAAAAAAAAAGTATATGATTAAACAAATGAATACAATTGTTCTATTTACAAAATTAGATGAAAAGAAATTCTATGTAAATTAATCTAGAGCAAAGGAACGTACATGATAATACAACTTTTTATCTATGATTATGATGACTTTAGTTTATTTCAAAATAATAACCCTTTTTTTACACACCTAGGATTTCTTGAATAAATTATCATGGCTAGTAAAATAAAAAAAATGTAATATGTCCTCATACATATATTTTGGCTATTTTTTTTCCTAATTTTGTTTATCATTTTTTTCCCTTAATATTGGAACAATAAATTATATAATTTATCTCAAGCCTTTATTCATCATATATAGAATTTTTAGGCCTTTTAAATGTGATTCTTTCTTTCTTAAATTATGTAAAATGTAAAATTGTAACCATTTTAAAATTGATTTAAATTATATTAAAATTGATAATTAGACATACTATTAACCTTTAGGGAAATTAATGTAGTTTCATGGTTATGTACGTCCTCATTTGTGATTTCATTTGTTGGGTCACATAATGAAATAAATGAACATTGTAATTAGTGGATAGTACATTGGTTGGGGACTATCCACTCTACTACCATTTTCACTAAGATACGTAAATATAATTAGGAAAAAATGAAGTAAATTTATTTCTCTTATATCCTCTTCAAAAAGTTGTATAACTTCTTCTCCTAATTATTTTATAAAGTTTACTATTTCAATGTGAGCATTTTTAGGAAAAATAAAAGTGAAACACAATAAAATAAAAAAAGTAGAGCAAACTTTTTTAAAATAAAAATGTAGATTTTGAAAAATTTTGTTTAACAATTCATGGGTAATTGCACTACACATAAATTTTTATTTGGTGTAGACAATCAATCATTACACACCTGATATAAATATTGAACCAATGAATTTTGTAGTATTTTTCACAAACTTAGGGTTCCATTACATTGTTTTTCCTCCCATAAGCCTTCCAATCTTCATCTTTGCCCTTGAACACAAAAATCTTTTGATTAAACCTTAACCCATCCCTCCCAAATGCTAAATCATCCACTTTTAGCAATTAAAATCTTGTTCTCCTAAGATTTTTGGGGATTTGAGATTTAGAGCTTTTATTTTGGGGTTTTCATTCTAAAGCCAAATTTCACTTTATTTTTCAAGCTTTTGGAATTCAAATGGATAGTTCCTTGTAATCCAAGCATACTCAAGGCTTTTATTCTTGTTTTCTTAATGTTGTTGAAGAAGAGAAAGAGGTGCACTAATAGATTGACTATTAGTTCTCCACTGTAGAACAATAGAACAACTCCAAGGTGAATTATGATGCTAAATTTGTTATTTATTATAAGTACATTAATTATTATTTTAGGGGGAAATTTTTGTGGTATGTAAATCTAAATGCTTTAGGGTTGAAAGCCTTTATTACCTTGAATATTAGATATTTTAATTCAATCACATGGGTATTTTATGCCAATATGAAAGTTTTTACTAATCCCATGAGGATTGTATTAGAAATTAGGGAGTAACAGATTCACATCACTACTAAAATTTTCATAAAATTATTAAAACTCAAGGGCGAGGAAGAGTTAAGGTAACAAATGTCACTTTAGATTTAGAAATTCTTAATGATGGTTACAATGGGGAGGAGCAAATTGATACAGTTACTCTTAGTAAAAGCCTATTTGATAAGATTTTAGTAAATAACCTTAATGCTTCTCTGTGAATGCTTTTTTATATTGCTAGGGATATGATGCTGAATAAAAGTGGAAATCAAGACAATATGCATGAAGCTGGGTTATGTTTGATGTGTGCAATAATTATAACTAAGCATCTTATCAATATTCTGTATTTGATTATGAGAAGGATGATAAATATTGATTGTAATTGATGATCACCTCTCCTTTATAATTATCTAATAGTTTGTATCATGGACAAGTAAAATATCAAAATTTGAGTTAGCTATAGATTATAAAATTCTTTTCAATTTCAATTTGGGCACTTTAAGGTGAGTTAGCTATAAAAAGATAGATCAAGAATGGAATAGGAAACCTTAATCTAATAATTAGAGGCAAGCAAGGGTACAAAGAAAGGATAAGCAAGCCATATTGCTAATTGAAAGAGAAAATGGATCCTCCTAAATGCTTAGGTAGCAGAATGTTTCTCCAACTGGCCATTTTAACTAGGTGTTGACTATGATCCCAAACATACAGACTTTCTGTATTAGGCCAGATATAGTCTTTTCGAAAACTAAATTGATAATAGGAAGTATGACTTGGAAATAAAGTTCACTGGCTTCTATGATTGGCTTGGTTGAGTCAAGAGGATGGCCACCGGGATCACAAATTTTTGGGTTTGCATATGAGGGATGATGATAACTGGCAGTGATGCTTAATATTAGATCTTTTGTTATTTCCCTTATAATTTTATATAGCTTCCTCTTTTCATATTGATATATTAGTATGGTAGGTTCTTTTGAATCCTTTTGGATTATAGGCTCAATTGGCCCTTTATAATTGATGCTGATACATTGTTATCTCGGGGATCTAAGTGTTTTTATGAACCCTTAGTATTATAACTTTATAAATATCACTTTTGAACATTATTATAATATAGTTTTGGTAGGATATGTGATGTTAGAATTCTAGAAGAACAAATGTGGTTCTTAATCATGGTTTTACTTATAATTTGAATTCATTGACTATATTCTTGTTTGGTGGAATCAAATCATGATTGATATCCGAAGAAATTGAGAAATGCTAATTAGAACCAAGGAGGAATTGAAATTTATCATGTGAAAGAGATTTGTTCCAAGTCATTACTAAAGAGAATTGTATCAAAAATTGCAAGCTCTTATTCAAGGCTAAAAAAGTGTATAAGATTACCATAAAGAGATGTAGACAACAGTGATTAGAGTTAACATAAAAAAGGATCAATAAACTACCATGGCAAGATTTCTCTATTGGTTAGATAGAGATATTGCCAATATTATGGAGCTTTAACACTATATGGATTTAGAAGTATGGTATATATGGCCATAAAAGTGGAAAAATAACTAAAGAGAAAGAATACATCCAAATATGACTAAGGTACTAATGCTTCTTGGAAACCTTAGGACAAAAAGGTTGAAAATAAAAAGAATAAAGTGATAAAATACAAAGTAAAATCATTATCTAACCGTAAGGGAAAAGATCCTAAAGGTAAAGGAAAGGTGAAGATGCCTTAAAAGCATTATAATGTCCAATGTTTTAGATGTTGGGGTGAGGCCACATTACTAATGAGTACTCTAAAAAGAAGTTGATGTTAATAACAGGAAATTGGGAGTTAGAGTCCACTAGTAATGATGATAAGCAAGAAAAATCATCTTATTATGAGAAAGAATGTGATGAAAACTTTGAAAGTGTTATGCATAGTGATAGCTTGGCAATGAAAAGAGTATTAAGTGTTCAAACTAAAGAAGAGAATGAAAACCAAAGGAAAAATATTTTTCATACTAAGTGCTAAGTTATGGGAAAATTTTTTGACTTAATAATTAATAGTGGTAGTTGTGTCAATATAGCTAGTACTATCATGATTGAGAAATTGAGCTTACCTACCTTGAAACATCCTACACCTTATAGGTTTCAATGGTTAAATGATAGTTGAGAGGTTAAAGTGACTAAGCATGTATTGGTTGCATTCACTATTGGAAGGTACAATGATGAAGTCTCATATAATGTGGTCCTCATGCGTACTTGTCATATTTTGCTTAGGGGACCATTACAATTTGATAGAAATGTTATCCATGATGGAATTCTAAATAGGTATAACTTTGAGTTTAAAAGAAGAAAGGTGACTCTCTTACCTTTGTCACTAAAAGAATTCCAAGAAGACTAAATTAAAATGTAAAGAAAATAAAAGAAAAAAATAGAGAAAAAAGTGTGGAAAAGAATGAAAATGAAAACAAAAAGTGAGCAAAAGAAAGATTTTAAGAGAAGAAAAAAAGAGGAAAGAAGAAATAAGAAATTGTCCAAAATAAGAGAGAGGAAAAAGTAAGCTGAATATGATTGCAAGAATAAGTAATGTGATTAGTGCACATTATGACTCTAGGCCAATAATTATATTTGTGCCAAAAAACCTACAATACTAACTAACATATTCTTGCTTTGCTTATTACTATTCAATCTCTCTTCCAAGAATTTGAAGAAAGTATTCCTAGGGTGTTCTAAGAGATTTGCCATCAAAAAGAGGAATTAAGCATTGAATTAACTTCATTTCAGGTGATTCCATTCTAAATCATCTTACTTATAGGATAAACTCAGAGGAAGCCAAGGAGATCTAAGGCAAATGGAGGATCTTATGTCCAAGGGATGCATTAAAAAAAACACGAGTCCATATGTTGTATTAGTGTTAGTAGTGCAAAAAAAAAAAAAAAAAGAATTGGTTATAAAGAATGTATGTTAATTGTTAGCCAATCAACAAAATCACTCAAAAATATTACTATCCTATTCTTAGAGTAGATGATTGTTAGATGAGTTGTATGGTTCTCGTGTGTTCTCTTTAAATTGATTCAAAACAAGGTTACTATCAAATAAGGATGAGAGAGGTAGATAAGTGGAAAATAACATTCAAAACATAGCATGATTTGTATGCGTGGTTTAGTTATACCTTTTAATTTGTCTAATGCTTAAGTATCTTTATATAGCTAATAATCATGTTTTATGATCTTTTATTGGAAAGGTTGTTATAGTTATTTTAATGACATTCTTGTTTATAATGAGAGTATTAAGGATCATGTTTAGCATTTAGAGAGTGTTTTACAAGTTTTAACAATTGAAAAATTAAATGCTAACATGGAAAAATATTCCTTTTGTTTAGAAAGAATTATATTTCTAGATTATATGGTTAGTAGTAATGGAATTGAAATGGATCAGGAAAAGGTTAAAGTAATTAGGGAGTGGCCTACCCCTAAAAATACTAGTAAAGTGAGGAGTTTTCATGGGTTAGCTAACTTTTTATAGGAAGTCTGTGAAAGATTTTAATATCTTAGTTGCTTTTTTAAATGAATTGATAAGAAAAATGTGAATTTTGATTGGGGAGAAGAGTAAGAAAAGGCTTCTAATTTGTTAAAAGAAAGGTTGAGTTTCCCACTTTTACTTAATCTTCGTAATTTCCTCCAAAACATTTAAAATTAAATGTAATGCCTTAAGTATTGGTATTGGAGCTATTTTATTATATAAGAAAAGGCTCATTGCTTTTTATAGTGAAAAGCTCAATGAAGTGGCTTTCAATTACTCTACCTATGATAAGGAGCTATATGCATTGATCTAGGTTATTGAGACACGGTAACACTACCTATGGGTAAAGGAATTAGTCATCCATACTATCATAGTACTAAAACATTTGAAAAGCTAAGGGCAGTTCAATAGGAGGCATGCAAAAGTGGATAAAGTTCATAGAATCATTCCTATATATGATTTAATACAAGGTAAAAAATAATGTTGTTGTTGATATATTATCAAGAATGTATCTTTTTATCTTTACTTTGCAAACTAATATGATGGGATTTAATTATATGAAAGTGATGATGAACTTTCTAGCATTTTTTAAGCATGTAAAAAGAAAGCCTTTGAGAAATTTTATACGTAATGATAAGTTTCTATTCAAAGAAAATGAATTATATATGCCTAAAAGTTCTCTTAAGGAGTTACTTATGAGAGAAGCTCATATGGAGGGTTGATGGGACATTTTAGCATTAAAAAAAACTTTAGATGTTTTATATAAGCGTTTCTTTTAGTTAAGTATGAGACATAATGTTAAGAAGTTATGTGCTAATTGTATTACTTGCAAGGAGGCTAAATTTAAAGTAATGCCTTATAGTTCATACACTTCACTCCTTATTTCTAATAAGCCTTGGATTGATATTTCCATAAATTTTATGTTAGTTTTTGCCAAGGTCCAAGAAAGGAAGAGGCCTTATATTTGTTTTGTTGATACGTTCTCAAAGATGGTGCACTTCATACCATGCCATAAAATTAATAATGTAACAAATGTGGTTAACCTTTTCTTTAGAGAACTAGTAAGATTTCATAAAGTGTTAAGGAGCATTGTATTAGATTGAGATGTAAAGTTCTTAATCTATTATTGACAAGTCCTTTGGAGTAATTAAGGACCAAATTGTTGTATGTTAATAACTTGTCATCCATAAATGGATGGACAAATTGAGGTAATGAATCAAACTTTAACTACCCTATTATGCTCCATTATAAAAAGAAATTGAAAAATTGCAAGGAATGTTTATCTCATGTAGAATTTATATATAATAGAGTTGTACACTCTGCTACTTAGTTTTCTCTATTTAAGATTGTCTATAGTTTTAGTCCACTAAATTTTTTGGATTTATTACCATTGTCTATTAATGATAGAACTAGCTTAAATGGAAAAAGAAAAGCAAAATTGATCAAGAAAATTGCATGTGCAAGTAAAGATAGATATTGAGAAAAAGACCACCCAATACACCCAACAAACTATTAAGGAAAGGAAATTTTTTTTGTTTCAATCGAATGATATGGTTTAGGTGCACTTCAGGAAGAAAACGTTTCCAACATAAAGAAAATCTAAGTTATAACCAAGAAGGGATAGTCCTTTTTAAAGTCTTTTAGAGGATAAATTGACAATACTTATAAGCTAGAACTTTTTGGTGGAGTATAATAGTTAGTACTACCTTCAATGTTTGTAATTTATCTTCTTTTAATGTAGGTTTGGATTCGAGGATAAATTCTTTACAAGAGAAGGGAACTAATGTGAATATAATGAGCATAGAGGAATTTTTACACTTGCTAGAAAGGTCAATCATAAGGAGTTAGGCTAAAAGATTGAAGGAAAGCCTTAATAAACTCATTCAAATAGCTTGGAAGCACGGAAATAAAGACTTGGAAGGGCTAAAAGTATAGGTTACTTGTATGTTAACTTCAATAACCCAATAGTTAACTACCATAATCAACTACTACATCCAAGGTTTGTCTCTACCTACAAGTAGTTAACTATTGTAGTTGAATACCACTTATTCTGCAGGCCAATATTCAAATAGGGTAGTCAAATACCCTATGTTAGAATTTTTATTTAGCTATGTGACTTTGTTTACTTATAGGTTAAGCTATTTAGGCTTAATTATGTATGCTTGGCTTATTAATTTTGCACTTAATTTGAACATATTATAAGGTTTTATATAGGTTTTAAGTTGCACCTATTTATGTCTGATTAAGCCTAATTAGCCTAGTTAGTTTTTAACTATATAAAGGACTTGTTCCTTATTATCATAACTTTTGACATTTTGATGAATTAATCAAAGATTTGATTATTTTTGGGAGATGGACTTCTTTTTAAGGTTCTAGCAAGAACTTCTTAACTTATCAAATGATTGTTCCTTTATGGCATCTAATCTTATCATTATTCACTTTTATCAAAGTGTGGCATGATTTTTCTATTTGTGTTTCTGGACTTTAAGATGATCTTTGAAATTTTCAGATTGTTTATAGGTTCTTTATGATGGGTTATATTAGGTTCATATCACACTTTTTTTTTATTTACACCTAGTTAATTATTTAATGCTATCATTAAAATATCCCTTATCTAATTGTTGAAATGTTTACATCCTCACCCTTGTTTTATTTCTTTTGGATCAGATATGTAGTTAGCTCTATACAATAATCCTAACCTAATTATAACTTAACATGGAACCCATTTCTTGGTTGCCATCGGCATTACCCCAATCATCTAACTTATTCCTTATTTACAACCAAGATATATATATATATATATATATATATATATATAAGGGAATGGCAATCTTAAAAATAACATTTGTTTAATTTCATGAAGGTTTTGCAAAAGATAAGAAATTTTATTTGCTTATAGTTTGCCTAAATTAAGGATTGCTAGAAAATCGCGCATCATACATGCACAGTGAATAAAAATTTTGCACGATTTCCACCAAGGATCCATGCGAATTTAGGACGCCATAGATTAGGGATTAGGGTTTATACCTTTCGGCAAAAATCTTTTGTCCGCTACACAGTAAATTCGATCTGCTTCTGTCTATTTTTCAATCCAATCTGCTCTCCAAATCACGAACCGGAATAGAAACTAGAAGATTAAATCACAGTGTAGCGTTTAATGTGGCTGCACTCTATGGTATCCACACAGAACGATCTCAAAATTTCCATCCAAATGATAGGTTGGATGGAATTTCTCTCCTCTCAAGTTTGTGCTAGCAAACTAGGGTGTTTAGGTTCTCCTATTTTCTTTTTTCTCAAAACGCCTCCCAGATTATCTATTGATCCATCTGAGTGTGAATAACATCTTATATATATATAGACACCCATTAAAACCCTAATGAGAGGTGAGTATTATGGGCTGATTATTAATTAGGTCCAATATTATGACTTAATTAATAATTGGCCCCTAAGCAATATAACATTAACAAAAAGGCCCAATCTAATTGGTTCTTTCATTAATTAGAAATTATAATCTAACTAGAATTTCTAATTATGTTTCTCAATTTTGATTCGTTCTTTGTGTGTGACCCAATAGGTTCCCATCATGTTGGCAATGATCCTAAAATCATATTTTAGAATTATAAACAATAAGTGGCATCTAGCAATGCATCATTGCTACCCAAGTAATGAGAATGTCAGTGATCTGACATAACCTTTCAGTAACTACGCAATCAAGTCCCCTTTTATCTTAGATATCTAGATTGAACTCAAGGCATGGAAAGTGTCATCCCCTTTATAATTCGATCTCTGTGTTTCTTGATTCATGAGTTGACAAAAAAAAGAAGCAAATGAGATCAACATCACATGTTGACTCATTTGAGCATGACCATGCATTTCATAGTCGAACTTAATCAAGGGGCCTATAGATATCGCTCCTTTAGAAGGAGGGATAAAAATTCATCTACATCACTCATATTCCTCTACATAATTAGTAGTATACCCAATCACTGTCTTCAAGTTAACCCGTTAAAGTTAACGTTAGACAATGTTAAAGCATATAATTAACTATGTTGGAAACCATGGTGACTTCAAGTTAAAAGACCATATGCATCACTATCACTATGAGAGTTGCTTATGACACTCATAAGATGATCCATGTAGAAATCTCATGGCGGGTCAGTCCAGTACAATTGTTCTCTAACATGTACATATGTGTTGACTTAATATCTCATATCAATCAACCAACATACTAGTTTCTATGCATTATTGTTATCCTTTTCACAATGATACTTGACTAGGGACATTTAAGAGTATTATTTAAGAAATGATTACTCTAAGGACAAATTACTATATCTATTTATTTAATGTAGAGAAATAATAATTTGAAAGTGCCTCATATAAATAATGAAAATATAATACAATGTATGCTTATACAATCATCCTATGATTGGCTCTCAGGGCATACACCAACAAGGATAAGTTAGTATAATTAACTCATCAGAAATCAATTTAAATATCTCCTCTATCCCAACCTAAAACAAAATAAGGCTTTATATATACTATATACAAGATCTTGTGTTACTATACTACCATTAATGAGCTTCTATGAAATCTAGCTTTGAAGAAGCAAAAATAGAGGCTTAACCTGAGAATTTGTAAAATGAACCATGAAAGAATGAATTTGAATCTAGAATTAGTAAGTGAATAATCTATAATAATAATAGCAATTCATAATAATGTACCTATTGAACTATCCTTCCTTGACAATTCATATCATTTTTAAGGATATCAATAAATAAGAGTTAATAACATTGAGATTCAAATATCATTCAATTATTTTGAAAGTGTCATATAAGAACATTCATGAATAGTTACACTCAAGGTCACATCTTATTTGCAATAATAAGCAATAAATAAAATATATTCATTTACTTTTTAACTTTTAAGTTAGTCTTATATCCTAACCATTTATTTTTACCCTTGTCCTTTTTGGTCTGCCCTACCCACTTTATGCTAAGAATTAACTACTAGGTGTTCACATCACCCTTATCACATTTTTCATTTCACAATTAACTAATAACTTTCATTTTCCATATCATGACATAAGCTATAGTCATCCTATTAGTTAATCAACACTATGCCATAAAGCATGATCATATAACATGTACCATTACATATCCAACATTATAAACATATTCACATTATGTATGATATGATTTAATAGTTCATAACATCATATTTCCATGTTTTAAGCATCTTATGCCTCTTGGCATAGTTATATAATTCAATTTACTTCATTAACAACAATACAACTCTTCTCCAATAGTATATCATGTAACACAACATCTCAATTCCTATCTCATGATCACCATTTCATTTCTTTATCTTGTAAATGTCTTAAACTACATTATTTTGATATTTAGGGGCCATTTAACCCACATTGGAGCACTATATATCATGATAATAAAATGTAGAATAGGTATAGTCCACTATATGATCATCCTAATTTGATCGTTGAATGCTATTTTATGAGTAATTCAAAATTTTCACATCTATTATTTTTGAAACTTTTTTCAAATAAAATTAAACTCAAATAGCTTTTTGTGGTCATTCACTTAAAATGATTAAGAATTGATAGAGTTATGCCTTTTATAAGTTATTTAGAAAAATCTAAAATTTTTACAATCCTAAAATTTTGACCTTTGTCTACTATTTTTATAATATCTTAAAATATAAATAACATTTTGGGATGAAATTAATTCCATTAGAAAGTAAACTCAATTACCTTTCTAATGGTATGTGATTTGCTAAAAACAAATGTAAAACAAGGGAGTTATGGGTCTAAGAAGTACTTCACAAAGTACTTTAAAACCTCTAGAAACTTTACTCTATACTGAAGTGCTTTATGAAGCACTTTGTGAATGAACACCAATGATTTTTTGAAACATTTTTTGCTATTCATTTGATATTTTAAACACTCCAATCCTTCTATTACTTATCTAATCATCATTTAGTCATTACTACACCTTTCTAATACCTTATACAAGCATTCTTTAACATTAAACTCAATCAAATTATCAGAAATCATCATTCCAAACCACTCTCAAAGCTCATAAAGAAAAATATCAATTTTTTCATAAATTGAGGAATTTAAATTAGAATATCCACTCACTTTTTATGGAAAAGGATGTTAGAAAGCTAACTTAGAGGTCTCTTACCCTTAATCATATCAAAATACATGCACTATAGAGTTAGGGTTTAGAATTTCCAATAGAAGCCAAATAACCTCAAACCTCTCCATCAACTGAGAAAGAAATAAGAAGGATTATTTTTGAAAATAATATTCTTATCTTTATTGAATGAAAAGATTAAGAAAGGATAAAGTTCCTCTTGCTTGATTTGTTGAAAGATGGAGAATGAAATTGGAGAGTGTTGGGAAAATCTTAGAAAAGATGATGAGAATGAGGGAAATTTGGAATAATGCTTTGGGAGTATTTTTGAAAAGTGCTTCCAAACCTCTTGTATATTCGCACATTCACTTACACCAGTTTAAAACTTTATACTTTATGATTCTAACAATTTTTGGTCGTCCATTTTTCACCAAATTCATATTCTTATATCCTTAATTTTATTAGCTTTACGATGTCCCACATTTCATACTTAAGATTTCTAATTTAATTGAATTTTACTAGTTGCCTCACTTATTCCTTCTCACAAAATAATTTTTAATTTATTATAATTAAAAAAAGGTGTAACAATTTAATAATTTTTAAAATGGTTTCTCCTTATTAGATAAAGTGATTACACAGCATGAAATTTTGAATAATAGTGCTGATGGTTCATCTTGAAGCTTTTTTTTATCGTGCACTTCCTATTTCAGTATATCCATTTATTTGCAGGATGATCAAAACTTACTATATGAATAAATGTAAGAGTTTTATGATTTATTTCTTTTATGGGAAATATTTTGGTAAAAGCTATTAGATTAAATGTTATAGCTGGAGTAATACATAGCTCATCTTTTAGTCAAGTTTACAATTTTTTAAAATATGCTTTATGCATTTCTCTATTACTTTTATTAAAAATGGGTGCACAATTCCTTATGGTTAAATTGCTTTTTCCATAACACTAGAGCTAAACTTCTAAATAGAAGTTATTGGAATTATGTTGTTTTAATATGTAGATAGTAATAATGTACCTAAACTCCTAAATAGTTCATATCAAATGGTTATCTAGTTGATTGAACTTATAATTTAGATTTTAGCTTCACTATCAACGTTGTATTTAATAACTTCTGGAATGGTATGGAAAAATTTCCAAAATAAACATAAGTCTTTATTAGATAACTAAAATTAACAAATAAACCCCAAGGCATCAATTTTTGTCTCATAAGTTCTTATCACTTATGATATAACTTTAAAGGAAAAAAAGATACTCATGTTCTATTTATTTATTTTGCATTTTATGCTTTTAGCTTGCAAATCTAAATTATCTAATTTTGTTTATTGTTGGTTAATCTTCTTCTTGGTGGATAGAAACATGTTGTTAAGAATCCTTTTTAATAAGGATCATGAGTTTGCTAAGCAACTCAATGACTAGATTAGAGAGTTGTTTAATGAACCACAAATTTATTGCATTAACCACTACTTGGGGAAGGAATTGATTCAAAATATGGTAAGAAATGTGATCTGTGAAATATTCTTTATATTATTTTCTTTTCTTTTATATTTCTTAATGTGTTACATATACTTAATTTTATAGATTTAGCCTTGTTATTTGATTGGGTGTTGATTTTCCAATGTTTGAAAATTATTCGATTAATATTGAGTTTTTATATTATTTTAAATTTTTAGCTATAACTTGAATTCTAGATATCAAAATTATATGATCTTTTTATCTTTAGAAAGCCTAAAGGAAGCTTTAAAATTTTCATATTTTGGTAGAAACCTAATTTGGATGTTTGGAAGGTAAAAAATGGTTATGAAATTAGTGCTTCATTTTTGTCCAACTTGAATAAGTTTTGATTTTTTAGCTTTATTTGGAGTTTTAAAGGTCTAATTAAGGTAAAACTAATACCTAGAGTTGCCTAAGATCTTAACCTAACAACTTCCATATTTGAAATTTAGTGAAACTACATTATTTAAGTTGGAATCTAAGTGATGAAAATTACTATGGTAAAACACTATTAGTAGGGACAAAAATTAGGTTATAGGCTTCTAAAATTAGCAAGGCTCCATTCTTTATGACCTCATGAGGCATATTTACTTAACTTATTAGGTTTTCTAGTAAAGGATTTAGATTTAAGGGTTTTGTGCCTTTAAAGTTAACGTAACTCATTTTAGATAACAACTCTTTTTCTTTCTAGTTTTCTTTGTATTTTACCTTAAGTGGCTAATTTTCCTTCAAGGTTCAGGGGTTTAAGCACTTTGAATTTGGTTTAATGAGACTTTTTTCTTTAATTGGTTTATAATTCATTCATATCTTGATTTTTTATTCTTCATTAATTATGATTGCTTTGGTGATTAATTAATAAAGCTCATTAGTTTATTCTTAGTAAACTGATGCTATATGATTGATTATTTTTTATTCTCTCTTGTAGAATTAGGATGTTAATTATAAATTAATAGCAAATAGATATCAAAATTTCACTTATTAATTTTATGATGTTTATGAAAATCAAAGCACGAATTTAGCAATTATTGCTTGTAAAATTGTTAGATTCAGCTTAACTTGGTTCTAGATACTTGAAAATATTATTAATTGAATTTAGTTGCTTATTTTGAATTAAATTAATAATGAAGGATTGATTAATTATTTATTTTGATTAATCTATATTTAGAATTTGTATGACTATTACTAGCTTCAAGGTGTTATCAATTAAATGTTTGAATTTTAAACTAAAATGTTGAGTGCCAATGAAGAATCTAAGAATTGGAATGTGAAAGCTTTTAAACTTAATTTTCTCACCTATTATTCTATATCTAATTCTACTATAAATTGCTCATTTAAAACTACTTTTGAAAAAAGCCCTTTATTTTTACATTCTCTTTTTAGTAGTTGACTTCTTTTTCCTTGGGTTTGATATGGATTCACTTTATTTTTATGTTAAAGTAGATTCAGTATTAATTTTTAGTATGAAATGATATGCATCAAAATGTTTATATAATGCTTAACTCTTATTTCTTTCATACAATTTGCATACTTCTTCCTTATTTAACTTTTATTGGTAGTTAGTACTTTGTTTTGCAAATCATTTTTTCTTTCCTTGCTAGAATCATGACAACATTGAAAATGTATGGGTAAGAATTTTTATTTTGAAAAGTTACAATGCTTGATCTAAGGTTTAACTTCATTACATTAGAGCAAAGGTAATTAAGTATACTTGAAATTTCATAGGTTGTTCCATCCTTTTTTAGTATTTTATGGTTGACTCCATTCAATAAGATGATAGTTGGTTGTTGTTCTTCCATCTTTAGTTATATCTTAACTTCTAATTGTTATCGAACCTAATGTTACACCCTTAAACAATTAAAATTTTATTTATTCAGGTATTTGACTGTATACTAATTGAAATGCTTATGTTATTCAATTGATATACCTCAGTCT